>JAVLSZ010000112.1:687500-695000 GCA_032313775.1 Urocyon cinereoargenteus | reverse complement strand
TAGGGGTTAGTGTTAGGGTTAGGGTTAGGGTTAGGGTTAGGGTTCGGATTAGGGTTTGGTTAGGGTTAGGGTTAGTGTTAGGTTTAGGGTTAGAGTTCGGGTTAGGGTTAGGGTTAGGGTTAGGGTTAAGGTTCGGTTTAGGGTTAGGGTTTGGGTTAGGGTTCGGGTTAGGGTTAGGGTTAGGGTTAGGGTTCGGGTTAGGGTTAGGTTTCGGGTTAGGGTTAGGGTTCGGGTTAGGGGTTAGGGTTACGGTTCGGGTTAGGGTTAGGGTTAGGGTTAGGTTACATGTTAGGGTTAGGTTTCGGGTTAGGGTTAGGTTTAGGGTTCGGGTTAGGGTTAGGGTTCGGGTTAGGGTTAGGGTTAGGTTTAGGGTTCGGGTTCGGGTTAGGGTTAGGTGTTAGGGTTCGGGTTCGGGTTAGGGTTAGGGTTAGGTTTCGGGTTTGGTTAGGGGTTAGTGTTAGGGTTAGGGTTAGGTTTAGGGTTAGGGTTCGGATTAGGGTTTGGTTAGGGTTAGGGTTAGTGTTAGGTTTAGGGTTAGAGTTCGGGTTAGGGTTAGGGTTAGGGTTAGGGTTAAGGTTCGGTTTAGGGTTAGGGTTTGGGTTAGGGTTCGGGTTAGGGTTAGGGTTAGGGTTAGGGTTCGGGTTCGGGTTAGGTTTCGGGTTCGGGGTAGGGTTACGGTTAGGGTTAGGGTTCGGGTTAGGTTTAGGGTTCGCGTTAGGGTTCGGTTAGGGGTCGGGTTAGGGTTTGGTTTAGGGTTCGGTTTAGGGTTAGGGTTGGGGTTCGAGTTCGGGTTAGGGTTAGGGTTCGGGTTAGGGTTCGGGTTCGGGTTCGGGTTAGGGTTAGGGTTCGGGATCGGGTTAGGTTTAGGGTTCGGGTTAGGGTTCGGGTTAGGGTTAGGGTTAGTGTTCGGGTTAGGGTTCGGTTTAGGGTTAGGATTCGGGTAAGCGGTTATGGTTCGGGTTCGGGTTAGGGTTACTGTTAGGGTTCCGGTTAAGGTTAGGGTTAGGGTTCGGGTTAGGGTTAGGGTTAGGGTTAGGGTTCGGGTTAGGGTTAGGGTTAGGGTTCGGGTTAGGTTTCGGGTTAGGGTTAGGGTTAGGGTTAGGCTTCCGGTTAGAGTTAGGGTTCAGGTTAGGGTTAGGGTTAGGGTTAGGGTTAGGGTTAGGGTTCGGATTAGGGTTAGGGGTATGGTTAGGGTTAGGGTTCGGGTTATGGGTTAGGGTTAGGGTTAGGGTTAGGGTTAGGGTTAGGGTTAGGGTTAGGTTTAGGGATTAGGGTTAGGGTTACCGTTCGGGTTAGGGTTAGGGTTAGGGTTAGGGTTAGGGTTAGGGTTCGGGTTAGGGTTAGGGTTAGGGTTCGGGTTAGGGTTAGGGTTAGGGTTAGGGTTAGCGTTCGGGGTAGGTTTAGGGTTAGGGTTCGGTGTAGCGTTAGGGTTCGGGTTAGGGTTAGGGTTCGGGTTCGGGTTAGGGTTAGGTTTCCGGTTAAGGTTAGGTTTAGGGTTCGGGTTAGGGTTAGGGTTAGGGTTCGGGTTCGGGTTAGGGTTAGTGTTAGGGTTAGTTTTCGGGTTAGGGTTAGGGTTCGGGTTAGGTTTAGGGTTTGGGTTCGGGTTAGGGTTCGAGTTTGGGTTAGGTTTCGGGTTAGGGTTAGGGTTCGGGTTAGGGTTAGGTTTCGGGTTAGGGTTAGGATTAGTGTTAGGGTTAGGGTTCCAGTTAGGGTTAGGGTTCGGTTTCGGGTTACGGTTAGGGTTAGGTTAGGGTTCGGTTTCGGGTTAGTGTTAGGGTTAGGGTTAGGGTTAGGGTCAGGGTTCGGGTTAGGGTTCGGGTTCGGGTTATGGTTAGGGTTAGGGTTAGGGTTCGGGTTAGGGTAAGGGTTAGCTTTAGGGGTTAGGGTTAGGGTAGGTTTCGGGTTAGGGTTAGGGTTACGGTTAGGGTTAGTGTTCGGGTTAGGGTTAGGGTTGGGTTCGGGTTAGGGTTAGGCTTAGGGGTATGGTTAGGGTTAGGGTTCGGGTTAAGGTAGGGTTAGGGTTAGGTTCCAGGTTAGGGTTAGGGTTAGGGTTCAGTTTAGGGTTCGGGTTAGGGTTAGGGTTAGGGTTAGGGTTCGTGTTAGGGTTAGGGTTAGGGTTAGGGTTCGGTTTAGGGTTAGGGTTAGGGTTAGGGTTCAGGTTAGGGTTAGGGTAAAGGTTCGGGTTACGGTTAGGGTTAGGGTTAGGGTTAGGGTTCGCGTTAGGTTTCGGGTTAGGGGTCGGGTTAGGGTTTGTTTTAGGGTTAGGGTTACGGTTTGGGTTAGGGTTCGGGTTAGGGTTAGGGTTAGGGTTCGGGTTCGGGTTCGGGTTAGGGTTAGGGTTAGGGTTCGGGTTAGCAGTAGGGTTCGGGTTAGGGTTCGGGTTAGGGTTCGTGTTAGGGTTCGGGTTAGGGTTAGGTTTAGGTTTCCGGTTAAGGTTAGGGTTAGGGTTAGTGTTCGGGTTACGGTTAGGGTTAGGGTACGGGTTGGGTTCGGGTTAGGGTTAGGGTAGGGTTCGGGTTCAGGTTAGGGTTAGGGTTCGGGTTAGTGTTCGGGTTAGGGTTAGGGTTCGGGTTAGGGTTAGGGTTCGGTTTAGGGTTAGTGTTAGGGTTAGGAGGTAGGGTTAGTGTTAGGGTTGGGTTTAGGGTTAGGGTTAGGGTTAGGGTTAGGGGTTAGTGTTCGGGTTAGGGTTAGGGTTCGGGTTCGGGTTAGGGTTAGGGTTAGGATTAAGGTTAGGGTTAGGGTTCGGATTAGTGTTAGGTGTAGGGTTCGGGTTAGGGTTCGGGTTCGGGTTAGGGTTAGGGTTAGGGTTAGGGTTAGTTTTAGGGGTTAGGGTTAGGGTTAAGGTTCGTGTTAGGATTAGGGTTACGGTAAGGGTTAGGGTTCGGGTTAGGGTTCGGGTTAGGGTTAGTGTTCGGGTTAGTGTTAGGGTTAGGGTTCGGGTTAGGGTTAGGGTTAGGGTTATGATTAGGGTTAGGGTTCGGTTTAGGGTTAGGGTTAAGGTTAATGTTAGGGTTAGGTTTCGGGTTAGGGTTAGGGTTAAAGTTCGGGTTAGGATTAGGGTTAGGGTTAGGGTTAGGGTTCGCGTTAGGGTTCGGGTTAGGGGTCGGGTTAGGGTTAGGTTTAGGGTTCGGGTTAGGGTTAGGGTTAGGGTTCGGGTTAGTGTTAGGATTTGGGTTAGTGTTAGGGTTAGGGTTCGGGTTCGGTTTAGGGTTAGGTATCAGGATCATGTTAGGGTTAGGTTTCGGGTTAGGGTTCGGGTTAGGGTTAGGGTTAGGGTTCGGGTTCGGGGTTAGGGTTAGGGTTAGGGTTCGGGTTAGGGTTCGGGTTAGGGTTAGGATTCGGGTAAGGGGTTATGGTTCGGGTTCGGGTTAGGGTTAGTGTTAGGGTTCCGGTTAAGGTTAGGGTAGGGTTTCGGGTTAGGGTTAGGGTTAGGGTTAGGGTTCGGGTTAGGGTTAGGGTTAGGGTTCGGGTTAGGTTTCGGGTTAGGGTTAGGGTTAGGGTTAGGGTTCCGGTTAGGGTTAGGGTTAGGGTTCGGGTTAGGTTTAGGGTTAGGGTTAGGGTTAGGGTTCGGATTAGGGTTTGGGGTAGGGTTCGGGTTAGGGTTCGGGTACGGGTTAGGTTTAGGGTTAGGGTTACCGTTCGGGTTAGGGTTAGGGTTAGGGTTAGGGTTAGGGTTCGGTTTTGGGTTAGGTTTAGGGTTCGGGTTAGGGTTAGGTTTAGGGTTAGGTTTAGGGTTAGGGTTCGGGTTATGGTTAGGGTTAGGGTTAGGGTTCGGGTTCGGGGTTAGGGTTAGGTTTAGGGTTCGGGTTAGGATTCGGGTTAGGGTTAGGATTCGGGTAAGGGGTTAGGGTTCGGGTTCGGGTTAGGATTAGGGTTATGGTTCCGGTTAGGGTTAGGGTTAGGGTTACGGTTCGGGTTAGGGTTAGGGTTAGGGTTAGGGTTAGGGTTCAGGTTAGGATTAGGGTTATGGTTCCGGTTAGGGTTAGGGTTAGGGTTACGGTTCGGGTTAGGGTTAGGGTTAGGGTTAGGGTTAGGGTTCAGGTTAGGGTTAAGGTTAGGGTTCAGGTTAGGGTTCGTGTTAGGCTTAGGGTTAGGGTTAGGGTTAGGGTTCGGGTTAGGGTTAGGGTTCGGGTTAGGGTTAGGTTTAGGGTTCGGGTTAGGGTTAGGGTTACGGTTAAGGTTAGGGTTCAGGGTTAGGGTTAGGGTTAGTGTTCGGGTTAGGGTTAGGGTTAGGGTTATGGTTACGGTTAGGTTTCGGGTTAGGGTTAGGGTTAGGGTTCTGGTTAGGGTTAGGGTTCGGGTTAGGGTTAGGGTTAGGGTTAGGGTTAGGGTTAGCGTTCGGATTAGGGTTAGGGGTAGGGTTCGGGTTAGGGTTCGGGTTCGAGTTAGGGTTAGGGTTAGGGTTAGGGTTAGTGTTCGGGTTCGTGTTAGGGTTAGGGTTAGGGTTTGGGGTTAGGGTTAGTGTTAC
Source organism: Urocyon cinereoargenteus (assembly GCA_032313775.1). Lineage (NCBI taxonomy): Eukaryota > Metazoa > Chordata > Mammalia > Carnivora > Canidae > Urocyon > Urocyon cinereoargenteus. Next base: position 690,532 of record JAVLSZ010000112.1, on the reverse strand, counting down.
CGTTCGGGTTAGGTTTAGGGTTAGGGTTAGGGTTAGGGTTAGGGTTCGGGTTAGGGTTAGGGTTAGGGTTCGGGTTAGGGTGAGTGTTAAGGTTAGGGTTAGGGTTCGGGTTAGGGTTAGGGTTAGGGTTAGGGTTCTGGTTAGTGTTAAGGTTAGGGTTCAGGTTAGGGTTCGGGTTAGGGTTAGGTTTAGGGTTAGGGTTCAGGTTAGGTTTAGGGTTAGGTTTAGGGTTCGGGTTAGGGTTAGGTTTAGGTTTAGGGTTAGGGTTAAGGTTCGGGGTAGGGTTAGGGTTAAGGTTCGGGTTAGGGTTAGGGTTAGGGTTAGGGTTAGGGTTCGCGTTAGGGTTCGGGTTAGGTGTCGGGTTAGGGTTAGGGTTAGGGTTCGGTTTAGGGTTACGGTTAGTTCAGGGTTCGGGTTAGGGTTAGGGTTAGGGTTAGGGTTAGGGTTCGGGTTAGGGTTAGGGTTCGGGTTAGGGTTCGGGTTAGGGTTAGGATTCGGTTAAGGGTATAGGTTTCGGGTTCGGGGTAGGGTTAGGGTTAGGGTTCCGGTTAAGGTTAGGTTTAGGGTTCAGGTTAGGGTTAGGGTTAGGGTTCTGGTTCGGATTAGGGTTAGTGTTAGTGATAGGGTTCGGGTTCGGGTTAGGGTTCGGGTTAGGGTTAGGGTTCGGCTTAGGGTTAGGGTTAGTGTTAGGGTTAGGTTTCGGGTTAGGGTTAGGGTTCGGGTTCGGGTTACTGTTAGGGTTAGGGTTAGGGTTCAGTTTCGGGTTAGGGTTAGGGTTAGGGTTAGGGTTAGGGTCAGGGTTCCGGTTAGGGTTAGGGTTAGGGTTAGTGTTCGGGTTAGGGTTAGGGTTAGGGTTAGGGTTAGGGTTCGGGTTAGGGTTAGGGTTAGGGTTAGGGTTCGGGTTAGGTTTAGGTTTAGGGTTCAGGTTAGGGTTCGGGTTAAGGTTAGGGTTAGGGTTAGGTTTCGGGTTACGGTAAGGGTTAGGGTTAGGGTTCGGGTTAGGGTTAGGTTAGGGTTAGGGTTAGGGTTGGGTTAGGGTTAAGGTTCGGGGTAGGGTTAGGGTTAAGATTCGGGTTAGGGTTATTTTTAGGGTTAGGGTTAGGGTTCGGGTTAGGGTTAGGTTTAGGGTTAGGGTTCGGGTTAGGGTTCGGGTTCGGGTTAGGGTTAGGGTTAGACTTCGGGTTAGGGTTAGGGTTCGGGTTAGGGTTCGGGTTAGGGTTCGGGTTAGGGTTAGGGTTTGGTTTAGGTTTAGGGTTCGGGTTAGGGTTAGGATTCCGGTTAGGGTTAGGGTTAGGGTTCGGGTTCGGGTTAGGGTTAGGGTTCGGGTTAGTGTTAGGGTTCGGGTTAGGGTTAGGGTTCGGGTTAGGGTTAGGGTTAGGGTTCGGGTTCGGGTTAGGGTTCGGTTTGGGTTAGGGTTAGTGTTAGGGTTAGGGTTAGGGATAGGGTTCGGGTTCGGTTTAGGGTTAGTGTTAGGGTTAGGGATCGGGTTCGGGTTAGGGTTCGGGTTCGGGTTAGTGTTAGGGTTCGGGTTCGGGTTAGGGTTAGTGTTAGGGTTAGGGATCGGGTTAGGGTTAGCGTTCGGTTTAGGGGTAGGGTTCGGGTTCGGGTTAGGTTTAGGGTTAGGGTTAGGTTTAGGGTTTAGGGTTCGGGTTAGGGTTAGGGTTCGGGTTAGGGTTAGGGTTTGGGTTAGGGTTAGGGTTAGGGTTCCGGTTCGTGTTAGGGTTAGGGTTAAGGTTAGGGTTAGGGTTCGGATTAGGGTTAGGTTAGGGTTCGTGTTAGGGTTCGGGTTCGGGTTCGGGTTCTGGTTTGGGTTAGGGTTAGGGTTCGGTTTAGGGTTAGGGTTAGGGTTAGGGGATAGGGTTAGGGTTCGGGTTAGGGTTAGGGTTATGGTTAGGGTTAGGGTTCGGGTTAGGGTTAGGGTTCGGGTTAGGGTTAGGGTTAGGGTTAGGGTTCGGGTTAGGGTTAGGGTTCGGATTAGGGTTAGGGTTCGGTTTAGGGTTAGGGTTTGGGTTAGGGTTCGGGTTCGGGTTAGGGTTAGGGTTAGGGTTAGGTTTCGGGTTAGGGTTAGGTTTAGGGTTAGGGTTCGGGTTAGGGTTAGGGTTAGGGTTCGGGTTAGGGTTAGGGTTCGGGTTAGAGTTAGGGTTAGGGTTCGGGTTAGGGTTCGGGTTCGGGTTCGGGTTAGGGTTAGGGTTAGCGATCTGGTTAGTGTTAGGGTTCGGGTTAGGGCTAGGGTTAGGGTTAGGGTTAGGGTTAGGCTTAGGTTTAGGGTTAGGGTTAGGGTTAAGGTTAGGGTTAGGTTTAGGGTTCGGGTTAGGGTTAGGTTTAGGGTTCAGGTTAGGTTCGGGTTAGGGTTAGGATTAGGGTTCGGGTTAGGGTTAGGGTTCGGATTAGGGTTAGGGGTAGAGTTCGGGTTAGGGTTCCGGTTCGGGTTAGGGTTAGGGTTAGGTTTAGGGTTAGGGTTAGGGTTAAGGTTAGGGTTAGGTTTAGGGTTCGGGTTAGGGTTAGGGTTAGGGTTCAGGTTAGGGTTCGGGTTAGGGTTAGGATTAGGGTTCAGGTTAGGGTTAGGATTAGGGTTGGGGTTTGGGTTCGGGTTAGGTTTAGGGTTAGGGTTAGGGTTAGGGTTAAGGTTCGGGGTAGGGTTAGGGTTAAGATTCGGGTTAGGGTTAGGGTTAGGGTTCGGGTTAGGCTTAGGGTTAGGGTTAGGGTTAGGGTTCGGGTTAGGGTTAGGTTTAGGGTTCAGGTTAGGGTTAGTGTTAGGTTTCGGGTTAGGGATAGGGTTACGGTTAAGGTTAGGGTTCGGGATCGGGTTAGGGTTAGGGTTCGGGTTAGGGTTAGGGTTAGCGTTAGGATTCGGGTAAGAGGTTATGGTTCGGGTTTGGGTTAGGGTTAGTGTTAGGGTTCCGGTTAAGGTTAGGGTTAGGGTTCGGGTTAGGGTTAGGGTTAGGGTTAGGGTTCGGTTTAGGGTTAGGGTTAGGGTTCGGGTTAGGTTTCGGGTTAGGGTTAGGTTTAGGGTTAGGGTTAGGGTTAGGGTT
>JAVLSZ010000112.1:655000-682500 GCA_032313775.1 Urocyon cinereoargenteus | reverse complement strand
GTGTTAGGTTTAGGGTTCGGGTTCGGGTTAGGTTTCGGGTTCGGGTTAGGGTTAGGGTTCGGGTTCGGTTTAGGGTTAGTGTTAGGGTTAGGGTTCAGGTTAGGGTTAGGGTTAGTGTTAGGGTTAGGGTTCGGGTTAGTGTTAGGGTTCGGGTTCGGGTTACGGTTAGGATTAGGGTTAGGTTTCGGTTTCGGGTTAGTGTTAGGGTTAGGGTTAGGGTTAGGGTCACGGTTCGTGTTAGGGTTAGGGTTACGGTTAGGGTTCGGGTTAGGGTTAGGTTTAGGGTTCGGGTTAGGGTTCGGGTTCGGGTTAGCGTTAGGGTTAGGGATCGGGTTAGGGTTAGGGTTCGGGTTAGGTTTCGGTTTAGGGTTCGTGTTAGGGTTAGGGTTTGGGTTAGGGTTAGGGTTCGGGTTATGGTTAGGGTTCCGGTTAGGGTTAGGGTTAGGGTTCGGTTTCGGGTTAGGGTTAGGGTTCGGGTTAGTGTTAGTGTTCGAGTTAGGGTTAGGGTTCGGGTTAGGGTTAAGGTTTGGGCTAGGTTTAGGGTTCGGGTTCGGGTTAGGGTTCGGGTTAGGGTTAGGGTTAGTGTTATGGTTAGGGTTAGGGTTAGGGTTCGGGTTCGGTTTAGGGTTAGTGTTAGGGTTAGGGTACGGGTTCGGGTTAGGTTTCGGGTTCGGGTTAGGGTTAGGGTTCGGGTTCGGTTTAGGGTTAGTGTTAGGGTTAGGGTTCGGGTTAGGGTTAGGGTTCGGGTTAGGGGTAGGGTTCGTGTTCGTGTTAGGTTTAGGGTTCGGGTTAGGTTTCCGGTTAGGGTTAGGGTTCGGGTTAGGTTTAGGTTTCGGGTTAGGGTTAGGGTTAGGTTTAGGAGGTAGGGTTAGGGTTAGGGTTCGGGTTAGGGTTAGGGTTAGGGTTAGGGTTAGGGTTAGGGGTTAGGGTTCGCGTTAGGGTTAGTGTTAGGGTTAGGGTTAGGATTAGGGTTAGGGTTCGGGTTCGGGTTAGGGTTAGGGTTAGGGTTAAGGTTAAGGTTAGGGTTCGGATTAGGGTTAGGGGTAGGGTTCGGGTTAGGGTTCGGGTTCGGGTTAGGGTTAGGGTTAGGGTTCGGGTTCGGGGTTAGGGTTATGGTTAGGGTTCGGGTTAGGGTTCGGGTTAGGGTTAGGATTCGGGTAAGGTGTTAGTGTTCGGGTTCGGGTTAGGGTTAGGGTTAGGGTTCCGGTTAAGGTTAGGGTTAGGGTTCGGTTTAGGTTTAGGGTTAGGGTTAGGGTTAGTGTTCGGGTTAGGGTTAGGGTTAGGGTTCGGGTTCGGGGTTAGGGTTATGGTTAGGGTTCGGGTTAGGGTTCGGGTTAGGGTTAGGATTCGGGTAAGGGGTTAGGGTTCGGGTTCGGGTTAGGGTTTGGGCTAGGGTTCGGGTTAGGGTTAGGTTTAAGTTTAGGGTTAGGGTTAGGGTTAGGGTTAGGGTTAGGTTTTGCGTTAGGGTTCGGGTTAGGGGTCGGTTTAGGGTTAGGGTTAGGGTTCTGGTTAGGGTTAGGTTTAGGGTTAGGGTTCAGGTTAGGGTTAGGGTTCGGGTTAGTGTTAGGGTTAGGGTTCGGGTTCGGTTTAGGGTTAGGGTTCGGGTTCGGGTTAGGGTTAGGGTTCGGGTTAGGGTTCGGGTTAGGGTTAGGGTTAGGGTTAGGGTTAGGGTTCGGGTTCGGGGTTAGGGTTATGGTTAGGGTTCGGGTTAGGGTTCGGGTTAGGGTTAGGATTCGGGTAAGGGGTTAGGGTTCTGGTTCGGGTTAAGGTTAGGGTTAGGGTTCCGGTTAAGGTTAGGGTTAGGGTTCGGTTTAGGTTTAGGGTTAGGGTTAGGGTTAGTGTTCGGGTTAGGGTTAGGGGTAGTGTTCGGGTTAGGGTTCGGTTTAGGGTTAGGGTTAGGGTTAGGGTTAGGGTTCGGGTTAGGTTTAAGGTTCGGGTTAGGGTTCGTGTTAGGGTTAGGGTTAGGGTTCGGATTAGGTTTAGGGGTAGGGTTCGGGTTTGGGTTCGGGTTAGGGTTAGAGTTCGGGTTAGGGTTCGGGTTAGGGTTAGGTTGAGGGTTCGGGTTCGGGTTAGTGTTAGGGTTCGGGTTCGGGTTTAGGGTTAGGGTTAGGGTTCGGGATAGGGTTCGGGTTAGGGTTAGGATTCGGGTAAGGTTGTTAGGGTTCGGGTTCGGGTTAGGGTTAGGGTTAGGGTTCCGGTTAGGTCTGTGTTAGGGTTCGGGTTCGGGTTAAGGTTAGTGTTCGGGTTAGTGTTAGGGTTCGGGTTAGGGTTAGGGTTAGGGTTAGGGTTAGGGTTAGGCTTAGGGTTCGGTTTCGGGTTAGGGTTAGGGTTAGGGTTCGGGTTAGGGTTAGGGTTCGGTTTAGGGTTAGGATTAGGGTTCGGGTTAGGGTTAGGGTTTGGGATAGGGTTAGATTTCGGGTTAGGGTTAGGGTTCCGGTTAGGGTTAGTGTTAGGGTTCGGGTTGGGGTTAGGGTTAGGGTTCGGGTTAGTGTTAGGGTTAGGGTTAGGGTTAGGGTTCAGGTTAGGGTTCGGGTTAGGGTTAGGTTTAGGGTTAGGGTTAGGGTTAGTGTTAGGGTTAGGGTTCGGTTTAGGGTTAGGTTTAGGTTTAGGGTTAGGTTTAGGGTTAATGTTCGGGGTAGTGTTAGGGTTAAGGTTCGGGTTAGGGTTATGGTTAGGGTTCGGGTTAGGGTTAGGGTTAAGGTTAGGGTTCGTGTTCGGGTTAGGTTTCGGGTTAGGGTTAGGGTTAGTGTTAGGGTTAGGGTTAGGGTTAGGGTTAGGGTTAGGGTTCGCGTTAGGGTTCGGGATAGGTGTCGGGTTAGGGTTAGGTTTAGGGTTCGGGTTCGGGTTAGGGTTAGGCGTTAGGGTTCGGGTTCGGGTTAGGGTTCGGTTTAGGGTTAGGTTTAGGTTTCGGTTTAGGTTTAGGGTTAGGGTTAGGGTTCGGTTTAGGGTTAGGGTTAGGGTTAGGGTTTGGGTTAGGGTTCGGGTTAGGGTTAGGTTTAAGGTTAGGGTTAGTGTTAGGGTTAGGGTTAGGATTAGGGTTAGGGTTTGCGTTAGGGTTCGGGTTAGGGGTCGGTTTAGGGTTAGGGTTACTGTTCGGGTTAGGGTTAGGGTTAGGGTTAGGGTTCAGGTTAGGGTTAGGGTTCGGGTTAGTGTTAGGGTTAGGGTTCGGGTTCGGTTTAGGGTTAGGGTTCGGGTTCGGGTTAGGGTTCGGGTTAGGGTTCGGGTTACGGTTAGGGTTAGGGTTAGGGTTCGGGTTCGGGGTTAGGGTTATGGTTAGGGTTCGGGTTAGGGTTAGGGGTAGTGTTCGGGTTAGGGTTCGGGTTAGGGTTAGGGTTAGGGTTAGGGTTAGGGTTCGGGTTAGGTTTATGGTTCTGGTTAGGGTTCGTGTTAGGGTTAGGGTTAGGGTTCGGATTCGGTTTAGGGGTAGGTTTCGGGTTAGGGTTCGGGTTAGGGTTAGGGTTCGGGTTAGGGTTAGGATTCGGGTTAGGGTTAGGGTGAGGGTTCGGGTTCGGGTTAAGATTAGGGTTCGGGTTCGGGGTTAGGGTTAGGGTTCGGGATAGGGTTCGGGTTAGGGTTAGGATTCGGGTAAGGTTGTTAGGGTTCGGGTTCGGGTTGGGGTTAGGGTTAGGATTCTGGTTAGGGCTGTGTTAGGGTTCGGGTTAGGGTTAGTGTTCGGGTTAGTGTTAGGGTTCGGGTTAGGGTAAGGGTTCGGGTTAGGGTTAGGGTTAGGCTTAGGGTTCGGTTTCGGGTTAGGGTTAGGGTTAGGGTTCCGGTTAGGGTTAGGGATCGGTTTAGGGTTAGGGTTAGGGTTCGGGTTAGGGTTAGGGTTTGGGTTAAGGTTATATTTCGGGTTAGGGTTAGGGTTCCGGTTAGGGTTAGTGTTAGGGTTCGGGTTCGGTTTAGGGTTAGGGTTCGGGTTAGGGTGAGGGTTAGGGTTAGGGTTAGGGTTAGGGTTAGGGTTAGGGTTCGGTTTAGGGTTAGGTTTAGGTTTAGGGTTAGGTTTAGGGTTAAGGTTCGGGGTAGTGTTAGGGTTAAGGATCGGGTTAGGGTTATGGTTAGGGTTCGGGTTAGGGTTAGGGTTAGGGTTAGGTTTAGGGTTCGGGTTCGGGTTAGGGTTAGGTTTAGGGTTCGTGTTCGGGTTAGGGTTCGGGTTAGGGTTAGCGTTAGGGTTCGGGTTCGGGTTAGGGTTAGGGTTCGGGTTCGTGTTAGGTTTCGGGTTAGGGTTAGGGTTAGGGTTCGGGTTCGGGGTTAGGGTTAGGTTTAGGGTTCGGGTTAGGGCTCGGGTTAGGGTTAGGATTCGGGTAAGGGGTTAGGGTTCGTGTTCGGGTTAGGGTTAGGGTTAGGGTTAGGTTTAGGGTTCGGGTTAGGGTTAGGTTTAGGGTTCGGGTTAGGGTTAGGGTTACGGTTAAGGTTAGGGTTCGGGTTAGGGTTAGGGTTAGGGTTCGGGTTAGGGTTAGGGTTAGGATTATGGTTACGGTTATGGTTCGGGTTAGGGTTAGGGTTAGGATTAGGGTTCGGGTTAGGGTTAGGGTTAGGGTTCGGGTTAGGGTTCGGGTTAGGGTTAGGGTTAGGGTTAGGGTTCGGGTTAGGGTGAGGGTTAGGGTTAGGGTTCGGTTTAGGGTTAGGGTTAGGTTTAGGGTTCTGGTTAGGGTTAGGGTTCAGGTTAGGGTTAGGGTTAGGTTTAGGGTTAGGGTTCGGATTAGGGTTAGGGGTAGGGTTCGGTTTAGGGTTCGGGTTCGAGTTAGGGTTAGGGTTAGGGTTAGGGTTAGGTTTCGGGTTCGGGTTAGGGTTAGGTTTAGGGTTAGGGGTTAGGGTTAGGGTTACCGTTCGGGTTAGGGTTAGGGTTAGGGTTAGGGTTCGGGTTAGGGTTAGGTTTCGGGTTAGGGTTAGGGTTAGGTTTAGGGTTAGGGTTCGGGTTAGGGTTAGGGTTAGGGTTAGGGATCGGGTTAGGGTTAGGGTTAGGGTTCAGGTTAGGGTTCGGGTTAGGTTTAGGTTTAGGGTTAGGGTTCGGGTTAGGGTTAGGGTTAGGTTTAGGGTTCGGTTTAGGGTTAGGTTTAGGGTTAGGGTTAGGTTTAAGGTTCGGGGTAGGTTTAGGGTTAAGTTTCGGGTTAGGGTTAGGGTTAGGGTTAGGGTTCGCGTTAGGGTTCGGGTTAGGTGTCGGGTTAGGGTTAGGGTTAGGGTTCGGTTTAGGGTTACGGATAGGTCAGGGTTCGGGTTAGGGTTAGGGTTAGGGTTAGGGTTAGGGTTCGGGTTCGGGTTAGGGTTAGGGTTCGTGTTAGGGTTCGGGTTAGGGTTAGGATTCGGGTAAGGGGTTAGGGTTCGGGTTCGGGGTAGGGTTAGGGTTAGGGTTCCGGTTAAGTTTAGGGTTAGGGTTCAGGTTAGGGTTAGGGTTAGGGTTCGGGTTCGGGTTAGGGTTAGTGTTAGGGTTAGGGTTCGGGTTAGGGTTAGGGTTCTGGTTAGGGTTAGGGTTCGGGTTCGGGTTAGGGTTAGGGTTAGTGTTAGGGTTAGGGTTCGGGTTAGGGTTAGGGTTCAGGTTCGGGTTACGGTTAGGGTTAGGGTTAGGGTTCAGTTTCGGGTTAGGGTTAGGGTTAGGGTTAGGGTCAGGGTTCGGGTTAGGGTTAGGGTTAGCGTGAGTGTTCGGGTTAGGGTTAGGGTTAGGGTTAGGGTTCGGGTTAGGGTTCAGGTTAGGGTTCGTGTTAGGGTTAGGTTTAGTGTTCAGGTTAGGGTTCGGGTTAGGGTTAGGGTTAGGGTTAGGTTTAGGGGTCGGGTTCGGGTTAGGGTTAGGGTTCGGGATAGGGTTCGGGTTAGGGTTAGGTTTCGGGTAAGGGGTTAGGGTTCGGGTTCGGGGTAGGGTTAGGGTTAGGGTTAGGGTTAGGGTTCAGGTTAGGATTAGGGTTATGGTTCCGGTTAGGGTTAGGGTTAGGGTTACGGTTCGGGTTAGGGCTAGGGTTAGGGTTAGGGTTAGGGTTCAGGTTAGGGTTAAGGTTAGGGTTCAGGTTAGGGTTCGTGTTAGGCTTAGGGTTAGGGTTAGGGTTAGGGTTCGGGTTAGGGTTAGGGTTCGGGTTAGGGTTAGGTTTAGGGTTCGGGTTAGGGTTAGGGTTACGGTTAAGGTTAGGGTTCAGGGTTAGGGTTAGGGTTAGTGTTCGGGTTAGGGTTAGTGTTAGGGTTATGGTTAAGGTTAGGTTTCGGGTTAGGGTTAGGGTTAGGGTTCTGGTTAGGGTTAGGGTTCGGGTTAGGGTTAGGGTTAGGGTTAGGGTTAGGGTTAGCGTTCGGATTAGGGTTAGGGGTAGGGTTCGGGTTAGGGTTCGGGTTCGAGTTAGGGTTAGGGTTAGGGTTAGGGTTAGTGTTCGGGTTCGTGTTAGGGTTAGGGTTAGGGTTTGGGGTTAGGGTTAGTGTTACCGTTCGGGTTAGGTTTAGGGTTAGGGTTAGGGTTAGGGTTAGGGTTCGGGTTAGGGTTAGGGTTAGGGTTCGGGTTAGGGTGAGTGTTAAGGTTAGGGTTAGGGTTCGGGTTAGGGTTAGGGTTAGGGTTCTGGTTAGTGTTAGGGTTAGGGTTCAGGTTAGGGTTCGGGTTAGGGTTAGGTTTAGGGTTAGGGTTCAGGTTAGGTTTAGGGTTAGGTTTAGGGTTCGGGTTAGGGTTAGGTTTAGGTTTAGGTTTAGGGTTAGGGTTAAGGTTCGGGGTAGGGTTAGGGTTAAGGTTCGGGTTAGGGTTAGGGTTAGGGTTAGGGTTAGGGTTAGGGTTCGCGTTAGGGTTCGGGTTAGGTGTCGGGTTAGGGTTAGGGTTAGGGTTCGGTTTAGGGTTACGGTTAGTTCAGGGTTCGGGTTAGGGTTAGGGTTAGGGTTAGGGTTAGGGTTCGGGTTAGGGTTAGGGTTCGGGTTAGGGTTCGGGTTAGGGTTAGGATTCGGTTAAGGGTATAGGTTTCGGGTTCGGGGTAGGGTTAGTGTTAGTGTTCCGGTTAAGGTTAGGTTTAGGGTTCAGGTTAGGGTTAGGGTTAGGGTTCTGGTTCGGATTAGGGTTAGTGTTAGTGATAGGGTTCGGGTTCGGGTTAGGGTTCGGGTTAGGGTTAGGGTTCGGCTTAGGGTTAGGGTTAGTGTTAGGGTTAGGGTTCGGGTTAGGGTTAGGGTTCGGGTTCGGGTTACTGTTAGGGTTAGGGTTAGGGTTCAGTTTCGGGTTAGGGTTAGGGTTAGGGTTAGGGTTAGGGTCAGGGTTCCGGTTAGGGTTAGGGTTAGGGTTAGTGTTCGGGTTAGGGTTAGGGTTAGGGTTAGGGTTAGGGTTCGGGTTAGGGTTAGGGTTAGGGTTAGGGTTCGGGTTAGGTTTAGGTTTAGGGTTCAGGTTAGGGTTCGGGTTAAGGTTAGGGTTAGGGTTAGGTTTCGGGTTACGGTAAGGGTTAGGGTTAGGGTTCGGGTTAGGGTTAGGTTAGGGTTAGGGTTAGGGTTGGGTTAGGGTTAAGGTTCGGGGTAGGGTTAGGGTTAAGATTCGGGTTAGGGTTATTTTTAGGGTTAGGGTTAGGGTTCGGGTTAGGGTTAGGTTTAGGGTTAGACTTCGGGTTAGGGTTAGGGTTCGGGTTAGGGTTCGGGTTAGGGTTCGGGTTAGGGTTAGGGTTTGGGTTAGGTTTAGGGTTCGGGTTAGGGTTAGGATTCCGGTTAGGGTTAGGGTTAGGGTTCGGGTTCGGGTTAGGGTTAGGGTTCGGGTTAGTGTTAGGGTTCGGGTTAGGGTTAGGGTTCGGGTTAGGGTTAGGGTTTGGGTTAGGGTTCGGGTTCGGGTTAGGGTTCGGTTTGGGTTAGGGTTAGTGTTAGGGTTAGGGTTAGGGATAGGGTTCGGGTTCGGTTTAGGGTTAGTGTTAGGGTTAGGGATCGGGTTCGGGTTAGGGTTCGGGTTCGGGTTAGTGTTAGGGTTCGGGTTCGGGTTAGGGTTAGTGTTAGGGTTAGGGATCGGGTTAGGGTTAGCGTTCGGGTTAGGGGTAGGGTTCGGGTTCGGGTTAGGTTTAGGGTTAGGGTTAGGGTTAGGGTTTAGGGTTCGGGTTAGGGTTAGGGTTCGGGTTAGGGTTAGGGTTTGGGTTAGGGTTAGGGTTAGGGTTCCGGTTCGTGTTAGGGTTAGGGTTAAGGTTAGGGTTAGGGTTCGGATTAGGGTTAGGTTAGGGTTCGTGTTAGGGTTCGGGTTCGGGTTCGGGTTCTGGTTAGGGTTAGGGTTAGGGTTAGGGTTCGGTTTAGGGTTAGGGTTAGGGTTAGGGGATAGGGTTAGGGTTCGGGTTAGGGTTAGGGTTATGGTTAGGGTTAGGGTTCGGGTTAGGGTTAGGGTTCGGGTTAGGGTTAGGGTTAGGGTTAGGGTTCGGGTTAGGGTTAGGGTTCGGATTAGGGTTAGGGTTCGGTTTAGGGTTAGGGTTTGGGTTAGGGTTCGGGTTCGGGTTAGGGTTAGGGTTAGGGTTAGGTTTCGGGTTAGGGTTAGGGTTAGGGTTAGGGTTCGGGTTAGGGTTAGGGTTAGGGTTCGGGTTAGGGTTAGGGTTCGGGTTAGGGTTAGGGTTAGGGTTCGGGTTAGGGTTCGGGTTCGGGTTCGGGTTAGGGTTAGGGTTAGCGATCTGGTTAGTGTTAGGGTTCGGGTTAGGGTTAGGGTTAGGGTTAGGGTTAGGGTTAGGCTTAGGTTTAGGGTTAGGGTTAGGGTTAAGGTTAGGGTTAGGTTTAGGGTTCGGGTTAGGGTTAGGTTTAGGGTTCAGGTTAGGTTCGGGTTAGGGTTAGGATTAGGGTTCGGGTTAGGGTTAGGGTTCGGATTAGGGTTAGGGGTAGAGTTCCGGTTAGGGTTCCGGTTCGGGTTAGGGTTAGGGTTAGGTTTAGGGTTAGGGTTAGGGTTAAGGTTAGGGTTAGGTTTAGGGTTCGGGTTAGGGTTAGGGTTAGGGTTCAGGTTAGGGTTCGGGTTAGGGTTAGGATTAGGGTTCAGGTTAGGGTTAGGATTAGGGTTGGGGTTTGGGTTCGGGTTAGGTTTAGGGTTAGGGTTAGGGTTAGGGTTAAGGTTCGGGGTAGGGTTAGGGTTAAGATTCGGGTTAGGGTTAGGGTTAGGGTTCGGGTTAGGCTTAGGGTTAGGGTTAGGGTTAGGGTTCGGGTTAGGGTTAGGTTTAGGGTTCAGGTTAGGGTTAGTGTTAGGTTTCGGGTTAGGGATAGGGTTACGGTTAAGGTTAGGGTTCGGGATCGGGTTAGGGTTAGGGTTCGGGTTAGGGTTAGGGTTAGCGTTAGGATTCGGGTAAGAGGTTATGGTTCGGGTTTGGGTTAGGGTTAGTGTTAGGGTTCCGGTTAAGGTTAGGGTTAGGGTTCGGGTTAGGGTTAGGGTTAGGGTTAGGGTTCGGTTTAGGGTTAGGGTTAGGGTTCGGGTTAGGTTTCGGGTTAGGGTTAGGTTTAGGGTTAGGGTTAGGGTTAGGGTTCCGGTTAGGTTTAGGGTTCGGGTAAGGGTTAGGGTTAGGGTTAGGTTTAGGGTTAGGGTTCGGATTAGGGTTAGGGGTAGGGTTCGGGTTAGGGTTCGGGTACGGGTTAGGGTTAGGGTTAGGGTTAGGGTTAGGGTTCGGGTTAGGGTTAGGGTTAGGGATAGGGTTAGGGGTTAGTGTTAGGGGTACCGTTCGGGTTAGGGTTAGGGTTAGGGTTAGGGTTAGGGTTAGGTTTAGGGTTAGGGTTAGGTTTAGGGTTCGGGTTAGGGTTAGGGTTAGGGTTAGGGTTAGGGTTAGTGTTAGGGTTAGGGTTAGGGTTAGGGTTAGGGTTAGGGTTAAGTTTAAGGTTAGGGTTCGGATTAGGGTTAGGGGTAGGGTTCGGGTTAGGGTTCGGGTTCGGGTTAGGGTTAGGGTTAGGGTTCGGGTTCGGGGTTAGGGTTATGGTTAGGGTTCGGGTTAGGGTTCGGGTTAGGGTTAGGATTCGGGTAAGGGGTTAGGGTTCGGGTTCGGGTTAGGGTTAGTGTTAGGGTTCCGGTTAAGTTTAGGGTTAGGGTTCGGTTTAGGTTTAGGGTTAGGGTTAGGGTTAGTGTTCGGGTTAGGGTTAGGGTTAGGGTTCGGGTTCGGGGTTAGGGTTATGGTTAGGGTTCGGGTTAGGGTTCGGTTTAGGGTTAGGATTCGGGTAAGGGGTTAGGGTTCGGGTTAGGGTTAGGTTTAAGTTTAGGGTTAGGGTTAGGGTTAGGGTTAGGGTTTGCGTTAGGGTTCGGGTTAGGGGTCGGTTTAGGGTTAGGGTTACGGTTCTGGTTAGGGTTAGGGTTAGGGTTAGGGTTCAGGTTAGGGTTAGGGTTCGGGTTAGTGTTAGGGTTAGGGTTCGGGTTCGGTTTAGGGTTAGGGTTCGGGTTCGGTTTAGGGTTAGGGTTCGGGTTAGGGTTCGGGTTAGGGTTAGGGTTAGGGTTAGGGTTCGGGTTCGGGGTTAGGGTTATGGTTAGGGTTCGGGTTAGGTTTCGGGTTAGGGTTAGGATTCGGGTAAGGGGTTAGGGTTCTGGTTCGGGTTTAGGTTAGGGTTAGGGTTCCGGTTAAGGTTAGGGTTAGGGTTCGGTTTAGGTTTATGGTTAGGGTTAGGGTTAGTGTTCGGGTTAGGGTTAGGGGTAGTGTTCGGGTTAGGGTTCGGGTTAGGGTTAGGGTTAGGGTTAGGGTTAGGGTTCGGGTTAGGTTTAAGGTTCGGGTTAGGGTTCGTGTTAGGGTTAGGGTTAGGGTTCGGATTAGGTTTAGGGGTAGGGTTCGGGTTTGGGTTCGGGTTAGGGTTAGAGTTCGGGTTAGGGTTCGGGTTAGGGTTAGGTTGAGGGTTCGGGTTCGGGTTAGTGTTAGGGTTCGGGTTCGGGTTTAGGGTTAGGGTTAGGGTTCGGGATAGGGTTCGGGTTAGGGTTAGGATTCGGGTAAGGTTGTTAGGGTTCGGGTTCGGGTTAGGGTTAGGGTTAGGGTTCCGGTTAGGTCTGTGTTAGGGTGCGGGTTCGGGTTAGGGTTAGTGTTCGGGTTAGTGTTAGGGTTCGGGTTAGGGTTAGGGTTAGGGTTAGGGTTAGGGTTAGGCTTAGGGTTCGGTTTCGGGTTAGGGTTAGGGTTAGGGTTCGGGTTAGGGTTAGGGTTCGGTTTAGGGTTAGGATTAGGTTTCGGGTTAGGGTTAGGGTTTGGGATAGGGTTAGATTTCGGGTTAGGGTTAGGGTTCCGGTTAGGGTTAGTGTTAGGGTTCGGGTTGGGGTTAGGGTTAGGGTTCGGGTTAGTGTTAGGGTTAGGGTTAGGGTTAGGGTTCAGGTTAGGGTTCGGGTTAGGGTTAGGTTTAGGGTTAGGGTTAGGGTTAGGGTTAGTGTTAGGGTTCGGTTTAGGGTTAGGTTTAGGTTTAGGGTTAGGTTTAGGGTTAAGGTTCGGGGTAGTGTTAGGGTTAAGGTTCGGGTTAGGGTTATGGTTAGGGTTCGGGTTAGGGTTAGAGTTAGGGTTAGGGTTCGTGTTCGGGTTAGGTTTCGGGTTAGGGTTAGGGTTAGTGTTAGGGTTAGGGTTAGGGTTAGGGTTAGGGTTAGGGTTCGCGTTAGGGTTCGGGATAGGTGTCGGGTTAGGGTTAGGTTTAGGGTTCGGGTTCGGGTTAGGGTTCGTGTTCGGGTTAGGGTTAGGTTTAGGGTTAGGGTTAGGGTTCGAGTTAGGGTTAGGGTTAGGGTTCGGGTTAGGGTTAGGGTTAGGGTTCATGTTAGGGTTAGGGTTAGGGTTCGGGTTAGGGTTAGGGTTAGGGTTCGGTTTCGGGTTAGGGTTAGTGTTACAGTTAGGGTTCGGGTTAGGGTTAGTGTTCGGGTTAGGGTTAGGGTTCGGGTTCGTGTTAGGGTTAGGGTTAAGGTTAGGGTTCGGGTTAGGGTTAGGGTTCGGGTTAGGGTTAGGGTTCGGGTTAGTGTTAGGGTTAGGGTTAGGGTTCGGGTTAGGGTTAGGGTAGGGTTCGGGTTAGGTTTCGGTTTCGGGTTAGGTTTAGGGTTAGGGTTAGGGTTAGGGTTCTGGTTAGGGTTAGCGTTAGGGTTAGGTTTAGGGGTTAGGTTTAGGGTTAACGTTCGGGTTAGGGATAGGGTTAGGCTTAGGGTTAGGGTTAGGGTTCGGGTTAGGGTTAGGGTTAGGATTCGGGTTAGGGTTAGGGTTAGGGTTAGGGTTCGGGTAAGGGTTCGGGTTATGGTTAGGGTTAGGGTTAGGGTTAGTGTTCGGGTTCGGGTTAGCGTTAGGGTTAGGGTTCGGGTTAGGGTTAGGGTTCGGGTTAGGTTTCGGGTTAGGGTTCGTGTTAGGGTTAGGGTTTGGGTTAGGGTTAGGGTTCGGGTTATGGTTAGGGTTCCGGTTAGGGTTAGGGTTAGGGTTCGGTTTCGGGTTAGGGTTAGGGTTCGGGTCAGTGTTAGTGTTCGATTTAGGGTTAGGGTTCGGGTTAGGGTTAAGGTTAGGGCTAGGGTTGGGTTTCGGGTTCGGGTTAGGGTTCGGGTTAGGGTTAGGGTTAGTGTTATGGTTAGGGTTAGGGTTAGGGTTCAGGTTCGGTTTAGGGGTAGTGTTAGGTTTAGGGTTCGGGTTCGGGTTAGGTTTCGGGTTCGGGTTAGGGTTAGGGTTCGGGTTCGGTTTAGGGTTAGTGTTAGGGTTAGGGTTCAGGTTAGGGTTAGGGTTAGTGTTAGGGTTAGGGTTCGGGTTAGTGTTAGGGTTAGGGTTAGGGATAGGGTTCGGGTTCGGTTTAGGGTTAGTGTTAGGGTTAGGGATCGGGTTCGGGTTAGGGTTCGGGTTCGGGTTAGTGTTAGGGTTCGGGTTCGGGTTAGGGTTAGTGTTAGGGTTAGGGATCGGGTTAGGGTTAGCGTTCGGGTTAGGGGTAGGGTTCGGGTTCGGGTTAGGTTTAGGGTTAGGGTTAGGGTTAGGGTTTAGGGTTCGGGTTAGGGTTAGGGTTCGGGTTAGGGTTAGGGTTTGGGTTAGGGTTAGGGTTAGGGTTCCGGTTCGTGTTAGGGTTAGGGTTAAGGTTAGGGTTAGGGTTCGGATTAGGGTTAGGTTAGGGTTCGTGTTAGGGTTCGGGTTCGGGTTCGGGTTCTGGTTAGGGTTAGGGTTAGGGTTAGGGTTCGGTTTAGGGTTAGGGTTAGGGTTAGGGGATAGGGTTAGGGTTCGGGTTAGGGTTAGGGTTATGGTTAGGGTTAGGGTTCGGGTTAGGGTTAGGGTTCGGGTTAGGGTTAGGGTTAGGGTTAGGGTTCGGGTTAGGGTTAGGGTTCGGATTAGGGTTAGGGTTCGGTTTAGGGTTAGGGTTTGGGTTAGGGTTCGGGTTCGGGTTAGGGTTAGGGTTAGGGTTAGGTTTCGGGTTAGGGTTAGGGTTAGGGTTAGGGTTCGGGTTAGGGTTAGGGTTAGGGTTCGGGTTAGGGTTAGGGTTCGGGTTAGGGTTAGGGTTAGGGTTCGGGTTAGGGTTCGGGTTCGGGTTCGGGTTAGGGTTAGGGTTAGCGATCTGGTTAGTGTTAGGGTTCGGGTTAGGGTTAGGGTTAGGGTTAGGGTTAGGGTTAGGCTTAGGTTTAGGGTTAGGGTTAGGGTTAAGGTTAGGGTTAGGTTTAGGGTTCGGGTTAGGGTTAGGTTTAGGGTTCAGGTTAGGTTCGGGTTAGGGTTAGGATTAGGGTTCGGGTTAGGGTTAGGGTTCGGATTAGGGTTAGGGGTAGAGTTCCGGTTAGGGTTCCGGTTCGGGTTAGGGTTAGGGTTAGGTTTAGGGTTAGGGTTAGGGTTAAGGTTAGGGTTAGGTTTAGGGTTCGGGTTAGGGTTAGGGTTAGGGTTCAGGTTAGGGTTCGGGTTAGGGTTAGGATTAGGGTTCAGGTTAGGGTTAGGATTAGGGTTGGGGTTTGGGTTCGGGTTAGGTTTAGGGTTAGGGTTAGGGTTAGGGTTAAGGTTCGGGGTAGGGTTAGGGTTAAGATTCGGGTTAGGGTTAGGGTTAGGGTTCGGGTTAGGCTTAGGGTTAGGGTTAGGGTTAGGGTTCGGGTTAGGGTTAGGTTTAGGGTTCAGGTTAGGGTTAGTGTTAGGTTTCGGGTTAGGGATAGGGTTACGGTTAAGGTTAGGGTTCGGGATCGGGTTAGGGTTAGGGTTCGGGTTAGGGTTAGGGTTAGCGTTAGGATTCGGGTAAGAGGTTATGGTTCGGGTTTGGGTTAGGGTTAGTGTTAGGGTTCCGGTTAAGGTTAGGGTTAGGGTTCGGGTTAGGGTTAGGGTTAGGGTTAGGGTTCGGTTTAGGGTTAGGGTTAGGGTTCGGGTTAGGTTTCGGGTTAGGGTTAGGTTTAGGGTTAGGGTTAGGGTTAGGGTTCCGGTTAGGTTTAGGGTTCGGGTAAGGGTTAGGGTTAGGGTTAGGTTTAGGGTTAGGGTTCGGATTAGGGTTAGGGGTAGGGTTCGGGTTAGGGTTCGGGTACGGGTTAGGGTTAGGGTTAGGGTTAGGGTTAGGGTTCGGGTTAGGGTTAGGGTTAGGGATAGGGTTAGGGGTTAGTGTTAGGGGTACCGTTCGGGTTAGGGTTAGGGTTAGGGTTAGGGTTAGGGTTAGGTTTAGGGTTAGGGTTAGGTTTAGGGTTCGGGTTAGGGTTAGGGTTAGGGTTAGGGTTAGGGTTAGTGTTAGGGTTAGGGTTAGGGTTAGGGTTAGGGTTAGGGTTAAGTTTAAGGTTAGGGTTCGGATTAGGGTTAGGGGTAGGGTTCGGGTTAGGGTTCGGGTTCGGGTTAGGGTTAGGGTTAGGGTTCGGGTTCGGGGTTAGGGTTATGGTTAGGGTTCGGGTTAGGGTTCGGGTTAGGGTTAGGATTCGGGTAAGGGGTTAGGGTTCGGGTTCGGGTTAGGGTTAGTGTTAGGGTTCCGGTTAAGTTTAGGGTTAGGGTTCGGTTTAGGTTTAGGGTTAGGGTTAGGGTTAGTGTTCGGGTTAGGGTTAGGGTTAGGGTTCGGGTTCGGGGTTAGGGTTATGGTTAGGGTTCGGGTTAGGGTTCGGTTTAGGGTTAGGATTCGGGTAAGGGGTTAGGGTTCGGGTTAGGGTTAGGTTTAAGTTTAGGGTTAGGGTTAGGGTTAGGGTTAGGGTTTGCGTTAGGGTTCGGGTTAGGGGTCGGTTTAGGGTTAGGGTTACGGTTCTGGTTAGGGTTAGGGTTAGGGTTAGGGTTCAGGTTAGGGTTAGGGTTCGGGTTAGTGTTAGGGTTAGGGTTCGGGTTCGGTTTAGGGTTAGGGTTCGGGTTCGGTTTAGGGTTAGGGTTCGGGTTAGGGTTCGGGTTAGGGTTAGGGTTAGGGTTAGGGTTCGGGTTCGGGGTTAGGGTTATGGTTAGGGTTCGGGTTAGGTTTCGGGTTAGGGTTAGGATTCGGGTAAGGGGTTAGGGTTCTGGTTCGGGTTTAGGTTAGGGTTAGGGTTCCGGTTAAGGTTAGGGTTAGGGTTCGGTTTAGGTTTATGGTTAGGGTTAGGGTTAGTGTTCGGGTTAGGGTTAGGGGTAGTGTTCGGGTTAGGGTTCGGGTTAGGGTTAGGGTTAGGGTTAGGGTTAGGGTTCGGGTTAGGTTTAAGGTTCGGGTTAGGGTTCGTGTTAGGGTTAGGGTTAGGGTTCGGATTAGGTTTAGGGGTAGGGTTCGGGTTTGGGTTCGGGTTAGGGTTAGAGTTCGGGTTAGGGTTCGGGTTAGGGTTAGGTTGAGGGTTCGGGTTCGGGTTAGTGTTAGGGTTCGGGTTCGGGTTTAGGGTTAGGGTTAGGGTTCGGGATAGGGTTCGGGTTAGGGTTAGGATTCGGGTAAGGTTGTTAGGGTTCGGGTTCGGGTTAGGGTTAGGGTTAGGGTTCCGGTTAGGTCTGTGTTAGGGTGCGGGTTCGGGTTAGGGTTAGTGTTCGGGTTAGTGTTAGGGTTCGGGTTAGGGTTAGGGTTAGGGTTAGGGTTAGGGTTAGGCTTAGGGTTCGGTTTCGGGTTAGGGTTAGGGTTAGGGTTCGGGTTAGGGTTAGGGTTCGGTTTAGGGTTAGGATTAGGTTTCGGGTTAGGGTTAGGGTTTGGGATAGGGTTAGATTTCGGGTTAGGGTTAGGGTTCCGGTTAGGGTTAGTGTTAGGGTTCGGGTTGGGGTTAGGGTTAGGGTTCGGGTTAGTGTTAGGGTTAGGGTTAGGGTTAGGGTTCAGGTTAGGGTTCGGGTTAGGGTTAGGTTTAGGGTTAGGGTTAGGGTTAGGGTTAGTGTTAGGGTTCGGTTTAGGGTTAGGTTTAGGTTTAGGGTTAGGTTTAGGGTTAAGGTTCGGGGTAGTGTTAGGGTTAAGGTTCGGGTTAGGGTTATGGTTAGGGTTCGGGTTAGGGTTAGAGTTAGGGTTAGGGTTCGTGTTCGGGTTAGGTTTCGGGTTAGGGTTAGGGTTAGTGTTAGGGTTAGGGTTAGGGTTAGGGTTAGGGTTAGGGTTCGCGTTAGGGTTCGGGATAGGTGTCGGGTTAGGGTTAGGTTTAGGGTTCGGGTTCGGGTTAGGGTTCGTGTTCGGGTTAGGGTTAGGTTTAGGGTTAGGGTTAGGGTTCGAGTTAGGGTTAGGGTTAGGGTTCGGGTTAGGGTTAGGGTTAGGGTTCATGTTAGGGTTAGGGTTAGGGTTCGGGTTAGGGTTAGGGTTAGGGTTCGGTTTCGGGTTAGGGTTAGTGTTACAGTTAGGGTTCGGGTTAGGGTTAGTGTTCGGGTTAGGGTTAGGGTTCGGGTTCGTGTTAGGGTTAGGGTTAAGGTTAGGGTTCGGGTTAGGGTTAGGGTTCGGGTTAGGGTTAGGGTTCGGGTTAGTGTTAGGGTTAGGGTTAGGGTTCGGGTTAGGGTTAGGGTAGGGTTCGGGTTAGGTTTCGGTTTCGGGTTAGGTTTAGGGTTAGGGTTAGGGTTAGGGTTCTGGTTAGGGTTAGCGTTAGGGTTAGGTTTAGGGGTTAGGTTTAGGGTTAACGTTCGGGTTAGGGATAGGGTTAGGCTTAGGGTTAGGGTTAGGGTTCGGGTTAGGGTTAGGGTTAGGATTCGGGTTAGGGTTAGGGTTAGGGTTAGGGTTCGGGTAAGGGTTCGGGTTATGGTTAGGGTTAGGGTTAGGGTTAGTGTTCGGGTTCGGGTTAGCGTTAGGGTTAGGGTTCGGGTTAGGGTTAGGGTTCGGGTTAGGTTTCGGGTTAGGGTTCGTGTTAGGGTTAGGGTTTGGGTTAGGGTTAGGGTTCGGGTTATGGTTAGGGTTCCGGTTAGGGTTAGGGTTAGGGTTCGGTTTCGGGTTAGGGTTAGGGTTCGGGTCAGTGTTAGTGTTCGATTTAGGGTTAGGGTTCGGGTTAGGGTTAAGGTTAGGGCTAGGGTTGGGTTTCGGGTTCGGGTTAGGGTTCGGGTTAGGGTTAGGGTTAGTGTTATGGTTAGGGTTAGGGTTAGGGTTCAGGTTCGGTTTAGGGGTAGTGTTAGGTTTAGGGTTCGGGTTCGGGTTAGGTTTCGGGTTCGGGTTAGGGTTAGGGTTCGGGTTCGGTTTAGGGTTAGTGTTAGGGTTAGGGTTCAGGTTAGGGTTAGGGTTAGTGTTAGGGTTAGGGTTCGGGTTAGTGTTAGGGTTCGGGTTCGGGTTACGGTTAGGATTAGGGTTAGGTTTCGGTTTCGGGTTAGTGTTAGGGTTAGGGTTAGGGTTAGGGTCACGGTTCGTGTTAGGGTTAGGGTTACGGTTAGGGTTCGGGTTAGGGTTAGGTTTAGGGTTCGGGTTAGGGTTCGGGTTCGGGTTAGCGTTAGGGTTAGGGATCGGGTTAGGGTTAGGGTTCGGGTTAGGTTTCGGTTTAGGGTTCCTGTTAGGGTTAGGGTTTGGGTTAGGGTTAGGGTTCGGGTTATGGTTAGGGTTCCGGTTAGGGTTAGGGTTAGGGTTCGGTTTCGGGTTAGGGTTAGGGTTCGGGTTAGTGTTAGTGTTCGAGTTAGGGTTAGGGTTCGGGTTAGGGTTAAGGTTTGGGCTAGGTTTAGGGTTCGGGTTCGGGTTAGGGTTCGGGTTAGGGTTAGGGTTAGTGTTATGGTTAGGGTTAGGGTTAGGGTTCGGGTTCGGTTTAGGGTTAGTGTTAGGGTTAGGGTTCGGGTTCGGGTTAGGTTTCGGGTTCGGGTTAGGGTTAGGGTTCGGGTTCGGTTTAGGGTTAGTGTTAGGGTTAGGGTTCGGGTTAGGGTTAGGGTTCGGGTTAGGGGTAGGGTTCGTGTTCGTGTTAGGTTTAGGGTTCGGGTTAGGTTTCCGGTTAGGGTTAGGGTTCGGGTTAGGGTTAGGTTTCGGGTTAGGGTTAGGGTTAGGTTTAGGAGGTAGGGTTAGGGTTAGGGTTCGGGTTAGGGTTAGGGTTAGGGTTAGGGGTTAGGGTTCGCGTTAGGGTTAGTGTTAGGGTTAGGGTTAGGATTAGGGTTAGGGTTCGGGTTCGGGTTAGGGTTAGGGTTAGGGTTAAGGTTAAGGTTAGGGTTCGGATTAGGGTTAGGGGTAGGGTTCGGGTTAGGGTTCGGGTTCGGGTTAGGGTTAGGGTTAGGGTTCGGGTTCGGGGTTAGGGTTATGGTTAGGGTTCGGGTTAGGGTTCGGGTTAGGGTTAGGATTCGGGTAAGGTGTTAGTGTTCGGGTTCGGGTTAGGGTTAGGGTTAGGGTTCCGGTTAAGGTTAGGGTTAGGGTTCGGTTTAGGTTTAGGGTTAGGGTTAGGGTTAGTGTTCGGGTTAGGGTTAGGGTTAGGGTTCGGGTTCGGGGTTAGGGTTATGGTTAGGGTTCGGGTTAGGGTTCGGGTTAGGGTTAGGATTCGGGTAAGGGGTTAGGGTTCGGGTTCGGGTTAGGGTTTGGGCTAGGGTTCGGGTTAGGGTTAGGTTTAAGTTTAGGGTTAGGGTTAGGGTTAGGGTTAGGGTTAGGGTTTGCGTTAGGGTTCGGGTTAGGGGTCGGTTTAGGGTTAGGGTTAGGGTTCTGGTTAGGGTTAGGGTTAGGGTTAGGGTTCAGGTTAGGGTTAGGGTTCGGGTTAGTGTTAGGGTTAGGGTTCGGGTTCGGTTTAGGGTTAGGGTTCGGGTTCGGGTTAGGGTTAGGGTTTGGGTTAGGGTTCGGGTTAGGGTTAGGGTTAGGGTTAGGGTTAGGGTTCGGGTTCGGGGTTAGGGTTATGGTTAGGGTTCGGGTTAGGGTTCGGGTTAGGGTTAGGATTCGGGTAAGGGGTTAGGGTTCTGGTTCGGGTTAAGGTTAGGGTTAGGGTTCCGGTTAAGGTTAGGGTTAGGGTTCGGTTTAGGTTTAGGGTTAGGGTTAGGGTTAGTGTTCGGGTTAGGGTTAGGGGTAGTGTTCGGGTTAGGGTTCGGGTTAGGGTTAGGGTTAGGGTTAGGGTTAGGGTTCGGGTTAGGTTTAAGGTTCGGTTTAGGGTTCGTGTTAGGGTTAGGGTTAGGGTTCGGATTAGGTTTAGGGGTAGGGTTCGGGTTTGGGTTCGGGTTAGGTTTAGAGTTCGGGTTAGGGTTCGGGTTAGGGTTAGGTTGAGGGTTCGGGTTCGGGTTAGTGTTAGGGTTCGGGGTCGGGTTTAGGGTTAGGGTTAGGGTTCGGGATAGGGTTCGGGTTAGGGTTAGGATTCGGGTAAGGTTGTTAGGGTTCGGGTTCGGGTTAGGGTTAGGGTTAGGGTTCCGGTTAGGTCTGTGTTAGGGTTCGGGTTCGGGTTAAGGTTAGTGTTCGGGTTAGTGTTAGGGTTCGGGTTAGGGTTAGGGTTAGGGTTAGGGTTAGGGTTAGGCTTAGGGTTCGGTTTCGGGTTAGGGTTAGGGTTAGGGTTCGGGTTAGGGTTAGGGTTCGGTTTAGGGTTAGGATTAGGGTTCGGGTTAGGGTTAGGGTTTGGGATAGGGTTAGATTTCGGGTTAGGGTTAGGGTTCCGGTTAGGGTTAGTGTTAGGGTTCGGGTTGGGGTTAGGGTTAGGGTTCGGGTTAGTGTTAGGGTTAGGGTTCAGGTTAGGGTTCGGGTTAGGGTTAGGTTAAGGGTTAGGGTTAGGGTTAGTGTTAGGGTTAGGGTTCGGTTTAGGGTTAGGTTTAGGTTTAGGGTTAGGTTTAGGGTTAATGTTCGGGGTAGTGTTAGGGTTAAGGTTCGGGTTAGGATTATGGTTAGGGTTCGGGTTAGGGTTAGGGTTAGGGTTAGGGTTCGTGTTCGGGTTAGGTTTCGGGTTAGGGTTAGGGTTAGTGTTAGGGTTAGGGTTAGGGTTAGGGTTAGGGTTAGGGTTCGCGTTAGGGTTCGGGATAGGTGTCGGGTTAGGGTTAGGTTTAGGGTTCGGGTTCGGGTTAGGGTTAGGTTTAGGGTTCGTGTTAGGGTTAGGGTTCGGGTTAGGGTTAGGCGTTAGGGTTCGGGTTCGGGTTAGGGTTAGGGTTAGTGTTAGGGTTAGGTTTAGGTTTCGGTTTAGGTTTAGGGTTAGGGTTAGGGTTCGGTTTAGGGTTAGGGTTAGGGTTAGGGTTTGGGTTAGGGTTCGGGTTAGGGTTAGGTTTAAGGTTAGGGTTAGTGTTAGGGTTAGGGTTAGGATTAGGGTTAGGGTTTGCGTTAGGGTTCGGGTTAGGGGTCGGTTTAGGGTTAGGGTTACTGTTCGGGTTAGGGTTAGGGTTAGGGTTAGGGTTGAGGTTAGGGTTAGGGTTCGGGTTAGTGTTAGGGTTAGGGTTCGGGTTCGGTTTAGGGTTAGGGTTCGGGTTCGGGTTAGGGTTCGGGTTAGGGTTCGGGTTACGGTTAGGGTTAGGGTTAGGGTTCGGGTTCGGGGTTAGGGTTATGGTTAGCGTTCGGGTTAGGGTTAGGGGTAGTGTTCGAGTTAGGGTTCGGGTTAGGGTTAGGGTTAGGGTTAGGGTTCGGGTTAGGTTTATGGTTCGGGTTAGGGTTCGTGTTAGGGTTAGGGTTAGGGTTCGGATTCGGTTTAGGGGTAGGTTTCGGGTTAGGGTTCGGGTTAGGGTTAGGGTTCGGGTTAGGGTTAGGATTCGGGTTAGGGTTAGGGTGAGGGTTCGGGTTCGGGTTAAGATTAGGGTTCGGGTTCGGGGTTAGGGTTAGGGTTCGGGATAGGGTTCGGGTTAGGGTTAGGATTCGGGTAAGGTTGTTAGGGTTCGGGTTCGGGTTGGGGTTAGGGTTAGGATTCTGGTTAGGGCTGTGTTAGGGTTCGGGTTAGGGTTAGTGTTCGGGTTAGTGTTAGGGTTCGGGTTAGGGTTAGGGTTCGGGTTAGGGTTAGGGTTAGGCTTAGGGTTCGGTTTCGGGTTAGGGTTAGGGTTAGGGTTCCGGTTAGGGTTAGGGATCGGTTTAGGGTTAGGGTTAGGGTTCGGGATAGGGTTAGGGTTTGGGTTAAGGTTATATTTCGGGTTAGGGTTAGGGTTCCGGTTAGGGTTAGTGTTAGGGTTCGGGTTCGGTTTAGGGTTAGGGTTCGGGTTAGGGTGAGGGTTAGGGTTAGGGTTAGGGTTAGGGTTAGGGTTAGGGTTCGGTTTAGGGTTAGGTTTAGGTTTAGGGTTAGGTTTAGGGTTAAGGTTCGGGGTAGTGTTAGGGTTAAGGATCGGGTTAGGGTTATGGTTAGGGTTCGGGTTAGGGTTAGGGTTAGGGTTAGGTTTAGGGTTCGGGTTCGGGTTAGGGTTAGGTTTAGGGTTCGTGTTAGGGTTAGGGTTCGGGTTAGGCTTAGCGTTAGGGTTCGGGTTCGGGTTAGGGTTACGGTTCGGGTTCGTGTTAGGTTTCGGGTTAGGGTTAGGGTTAGGGTTCGGGTTCGGGGTTAGGGTTAGGTTTAGGGTTCGGGTTAGGCCTCGGGTTAGGGTTAGGATTCGGGTAAGGGGTTAGGGTTCGTGTTCGGGTTAGGGTTAGGGTTAGGGTTAGGTTTAGGGTTCGGGTTAGGGTTAGGGTTAGGGTTCGGGTTAGGGTTAGGGTTACGGTTAAGGTTAGGGTTCGGGTTAGGGTTAGGGTTAGGGTTCGGGTTAGGGTTAGGGTTAGGATTATGGTTACGGTTATGGTTCGGGTTAGGGTTAGGGTTAGGATTAGGGTTCGGGTTAGGGTTAGGGTTAGGGTTCGGGTTAGGGTTCGGGTTAGGGTTAGGGTTAGGGTTAGGGTTCGGGTTAGGGTGAGGGTTAGGGTTAGGGTTCGGTTTAGGGTTAGGGTTAGGTTTAGGGTTCTGGTTAGGGTTAGGGTTCAGGTTAGGGTTAGGGTTAGGTTTAGGGTTAGGGTTCGGATTAGGGTTAGGGGTAGGGTTCGGTTTAGGGTTCGGGTTCGAGTTAGGGTTAGGGTTAGGGTTAGGGTTAGGTTTCGGGTTCGGGTTAGGGTTAGGGTTAGGGTTAGGGGTTAGGGTTAGGGTTACCGTTCGGGTTAGGGTTAGGGTTAGGGTTAGGGTTCGGGTTAGGGTTAGGTTTCGGGTTAGGGTTAGGGTTAGGTTTAGGGTTAGGGTTCGGGTTAGGGTTAGGTTTAGGGTTAGGGATCGGGTTAGGGTTAGGGTTAGGGTTCAGGTTAGGGTTCGGGTTAGGTTTAGGTTTAGGGTTAGGGTTCGGGTTAGGGTTAGGGTTAGGTTTAGGGTTCGGTTTAGGGTTAGGTTTAGGGTTAGGTTTAGGTTTAAGGTTCGGGGTAGGTTTAGGGTTAAGTTTCGGGTTAGGGTTAGGGTTAGGGTTAGGGTTCACGTTAGGGTTCGGGTTAGGTGTCGGGTTAGGGTTAGGGTTAGGGTTCGGTTTAGGGTTACGGATAGGTCAGGGTTCGGGTTAGGGTTAGGGTTAGGGTTCGGGTTAGGGTTAGGATTCGGGTAAGGGGTTAGGGTTCGGGTTCGGGGTAGGGTTAGGGTTAGGGTTCCGGTTAAGTTTAGGGTTAGGGTTCAGGTTAGGGTTAGGGTTAGGGTTCGGGTTCGGGTTAGGGTTAGTGTTAGGGTTAGGGTTCGGGTTAGGGTTAGGGTTCTGGTTAGGGTTAGGGTTCGGGTTCGGGTTAGGGTAGGGTTAGTGTTAGGGTTAGGGTTCGGGTTAGGGTTAGGGTTCAGGTTCGGGTTACGGTTAGGGTTAGGGTTAGGGTTCAGTTTCGGGTTAGGGTTAGGGTTAGGGTTAGGGTCAGGGTTCGGGTTAGGGTTAGGGTTAGCGTGAGTGTTCGGGTTAGGGTTAGGGTTAGGGTTAGGGTTCGGGTTAGGGTTCAGGTTAGGGTTCGTGTTAGGGTTAGGTTTAGTGTTCAGGTTAGGGTTCGGGTTAGGGTTAGGGTTAGGGTTAGGTTTAGGGGTCGGGTTCGGGTTAGGGTTAGGGTTCGGGATAGGGTTCGGGTTAGGGTTAGGATTCGGGTAAGGGGTTAGGGTTCGGGTTCGGGGTAGGGTTAGGGTTAGGGTTCCGGTTAAGTTTAGGGTTATGGTTCAGGTTAGGGTTAGGGTTAGGGTTCAGGTTCGGGTTAGGGTTAGTGTTAGGTTTAGGGTTCGGGTTAGGGTTAGGTTTCTGCTTAGGGTTAGGGTTCGGGTTCAGGTTAGGGTTAGGGTTAGTGTTAGGGTTAGGGTTCGGGTTAGGGTTAGGGTTCGGGTTCGGGTTACGGTTAGGGTTAGGGTTAGGGTTCAGTTTCGGGTTAGGGTTAGGGTTAGGGTTAGGGTTAGGGTTAGGGTCAGGGTTCGGGTTAGGGTTAAGGTTAGGGTTAGTGTTCGGGTTAGGGTTAGGGTTAGTGTTAGGGTTAGGGTTCGGGTTAGGGTTCGGTTTAGGGTTAGGGTTCGGGTTAGGGTTAGGTTTAGGGTTCAGTTTAGGGTTCGGGTTAGGGTTAGGGTTAGGGTTAGGTTTCGGGTTACGGTAAGGTTAGGGTTAGGGTTCGGGTTAGGGTTAGGTTTAGGGTTAGGGTTAGGGTTAGGGTTAAGGTTCGGGGTAGGGTTAGGGTTAAGGTTCGGGTTAGGGTTAGGGTTAGGATTTAGGTTAGGTTTAGGGTTCGGGTTAGGGTTAGGTTTAGGGTTAGGGTTCGGGTTAGGGTTCGGGTTCGGGTTAGGGTTAGGGTTAGGGTTCGGGTTAGGGTTAGGGTTCGGGTTAGGGTTCGGGTTAGGGTTCGGGTTAGGGTTAGGGTTTGGATTAGGGTTAGGGTTAGGGTTCGGGTTAGGGTTAGGATTCCGGTTAGGGTTAGGGTTAGGGTTCGGTTTCGGGTTAGGGTTAGGGTTCGGGTTAGTGTTAGTGTTATGGTTAGGGTTCGGGTTAGGGTTAGGATTCCGGTTAGGTTTAGGGTTAGGGTTAGGGTTCGGGTTAGGGTTAGGATTCCGGTTAGGTTTAGGGTTAGGGTTAGGGTTCGGGTTAGGGTTAGGGTTCGGGTTAGGGTTAGTGTTAGGGTTAGGGTTCGGGTTAGGGTTAGGGTTCGGGTTAGGGTTAGGTATAGGGTTCGGGTTAGGTTTAGGGTTAGGGTTCGGGTTAGGGTTAGGTTTAGGGTTAGTTTTAGGGTTCGGGTTAGGGTTAGGGTTAGGGTTAGGGTTAGGATTAGGGTTAGTGTTCGGGTTAGGGTTCGGGTTAGGGTTAGGGTTAGGATTCGGGTTAGGTTTAGGGTTAGGGTTCGGGTTAGGGTTAGGGTTCGGGTTCGGGTTAGGTTTAGGGTTCGGGTTAGGGTTAGGGTTAGGGTTCGGGTTAGGGTTAGGTTTAGGGTTCGGGTTAGGGTTAGGCTTCGGTTTAGGGTTAGGGTTAGGGTTCGGGTTCGGGTTCGGGTTAGGTTTAGGGTTAGGTTTAGGGTTAGGGTTAGGGTTCGGGTTAGGGTTAGGGTTCGGGTTCGGGTTACGGTTAGGGTTAGGGTTAGGGTTCAGTTTCGGGTTAGGGTTAGGGTTAGGGTTAGGGTCAGGGTTCGGGTTAGGGTTAGGGTTAGCGTGAGTGTTCGGGTTAGGGTTAGGGTTAGGGTTAGGGTTAGGGTTCGGGTTAGGGTTCGGGTTAGGGTTCGTGTTAGGGTTAGGTTTAGGGTTCAGGTTAGGGTTCGGGTTAGGGTTAGGGTTAGGGTTAGGTTTAGGGTTCGGGTTCGGGTTAGGGTTAGGGTTCGGTTTAGGGTTCGGGTTAGGGTTAGGATTCGAGTAAGGGGTTAGGGTTCGGGTTCGGGGTAGGGTTAGGGTTAGGGTTCCGGTTAAGTTTAGAGTTATGGTTCAGGTTAGGGTTAGGGTTAGGGTTCGGGTTCGGGTTAGGGTTAGTGTTAGGGTTAGGGTTCGGGTTAGGGTTAGGTT
Organism: Urocyon cinereoargenteus; assembly: GCA_032313775.1. Classification (NCBI taxonomy): domain Eukaryota; kingdom Metazoa; phylum Chordata; class Mammalia; order Carnivora; family Canidae; genus Urocyon; species Urocyon cinereoargenteus. Next base: position 657,554 of record JAVLSZ010000112.1, on the reverse strand, counting down.
TCTGCTTAGGGTTAGGGTTCGGGTTCGGGTTAGGGTCAGGGTTAGTGTTAGGGTTAGGGTTCGGGTTAGGGTTAGGGTTCGGGTTCGGGTTACGGTTAGGGTTAGGGTTAGGGTTCAGTTTCGGGTTAGGTTTAGGGTTAGGGTTAGGGTTAGGGTCAGGGTTCGGGTTAGGGTTAGGGTTAGGGTTAGTGTTCGGGTTAGGGTTAGGGTTAGGGTTAGGGTTAGGGTTAGGGTTCGGGTTAGGGTTAGGGTTAGGGTTAGGGTTCGGGTTAGGGTTAGGTTTAGGGTTCAGGTTAGGGTTCGGGTTAGGGTTAGGGTTAGGGTTAGGTTTCGGGTTACGGTAAGGGTTAGGGTTAGGGTTCGGGTTAGGGTTAGGTTTAGGGTTAGGGTTAGGGTTAGGGTTAAGGTTCGGGGTAGGGTTAGGGTTAAGGTTCGGGTTAGGGTTAGGGTTAGGGTTTAGGTTAGGGTTAGGGTTCGGGTTAGGGTTAGGTTTAGGGTTAGGGTTCGGGTTAGGGTTCGGGTTCGGGTTAGGGTTAGGGTTAGGGTTCGGGTTAGGGTTAGGGTTCGGGTTAGGGTTCGGGTTAGGGTTCGGGTTAGGGTTAGGGTTTGGATTAGGGTTAGGGTTCGGGTTAGGGTTAGGATTCGGGTTAGGGTTAGGGTTAGGGTTCGGTTTCGGGTTAGGGTTAGGGTTCGGGTTAGTGTTAGTGTTAGGGTTAGGGTTCGGGTTAGGGTTAGGATTCCGGTTAGGTTTAGGGTTAGGGTTAGGGTTCGGGTTAGGGTTAGGGTTCGGGGTAGGGTTAGTGTTAGGGTTAGGGTTCGGGTTAGGGTTAGGGTTCGGGTTAGGGTTAGGTATAGGTTTCGGGTTAGGTTTAGGGTTAGGGTTCGGGTTAGGGTTAGGTTTAGGGTTAGGTTTAGGGTTCGGGTTAGGGTTAGGGTTAGGGTTAGGGTTAGGATTAGGGTTAGTGTTCGGGTTAGGGTTCGGGTTAGGGTTAGGGTTAGGATTCGGGTTAGGTTTAGGGTTAGGGTTCGGGTTAGGGTTAGGGTTCGGGTTCGGGTTAGGTTTAGGGTTCGGGTTCGGGTTAGGTTTAGGGTTCGGGTTAGGGTTAGGGTTAGGGTTCGGGTTAGGGTTAGGTTTAGGGTTCGGGTTAGGGTTAGGCTTCGGTTTAGGGTTAGGGTTAGGGTTCGGGTTCGGGTTAGGGTTAGGGTTAGATTTCGGGTTAGGGTTAGGGTTCGGTTTAGGGTTAGGGTTCGGGTTAGGTTTAATGTTAGGGTTAGGGGTTAGGGTTAGGGTTAGGGTTTGGGTTCGGGTTAGGGTTAGGGTTAGGGTTAGGGGTTAGGGTTATGGTTCGGTTTAGGGTTATGGTTAGTGTTAGGGTTCGGGTTAGGGTTAGGGTTAGGGTTCGGGTTAGGGTTAGGGTTCGGGTTAGGGGTTAGGGTTACGGTTCGGGTTAGGGTTAGGGTTAGGGTTAGGTTTCATGTTAGGGTTAGGTTTCGGGTTAGGGTTAGGTTTAGGGTTCGGGTTAGGGTTAGGGTTCGGGTTAGGTATGGGTTAGGTTTAGGGTTCGGGTTCGGGTTAGGGTTAGGTGTTAGGGTTCGGGTTCGGGTTAGGGTTAGGGTTAGGTTTCGGGTTTGGTTAGGGTTTGGTGTTAGGGTTAGGGTTAGGGTTAGGGTTAGGGTTCGGATTAGGGTTCGGTTAGGGTTAGGGTTAGGGTTCCGGTTAGGGTTAGGGTTAGTGTAAGGGTTAGGGTTAGGGTTCGGGTTAGGGTTAGGGTAAGGGTTCAGGTTAAGGTTCGGGTTAGGGTTAGGGTTAGCGTTAGGGTTCGGGTTAGGGTTAGGGTTAGGGTTCGGGTTCGGGTTAGGTTTCGGGTTCGGGGTAGGGTTAGGGTTAGGGTTAGGGTTCGGGTTAGGTTTAGGGTTCGCGTTAGGGTTCGGTTAGGGGTCGGCTTAGGGTTTGGTTTAGGGTTCGGGTTAGGGTTTGGGTTGGGGTTAGAGTTCGGGTTAGGGTTAGGGTTCGGGTTAGGGTTAGGGTTAGGGTTCGGGTTCGGGTTCGGGTTAGGGTTAGGGTTCGGGATCGGGTTAGGTTTAGGGTTCGGGTTAGGGTTCGGGTTAGTGTTAGGGTTAGGGTTCGGGTTAGGGTTCGGGTTAGGTTTAGGATTCGGGTAAGCGGTTATGGTTCGGGTTCGGGTTAGGGTTACTGTTAGGGTTCCAGTTAAGGTTAGGGTTAGGGTTCGGGTTAGGGTTAGGGTTAGGGTTAAGGTTCGGGGTAGTGTTAGGGTTAAGGATCGGGTTAGGGTTATGGTTAGGGTTCGGGTTAGGGTTAGGGTTAGGGTTAGGTTTAGGGTTCGTGTTCGGGTTAGGGTTCGGGTTAGGGTTAGGGTTAGTGTTAGGGTTAGGGTTAGGGTTAGGGTTAGGGTTAGGGTTAGGGTTCGCGTTAGGGTTCGGGATAGGTGTCGGGTTAGGGTTAGGTTTAGGGTTCGGGTTCGGGTTAGGGTTAGGTTTAGGGTTCGTGTTAGGGTTAGGGTTCGGGTTAGGGTTAGCGTTAGGGTTCGGGTTC
>JAVLSZ010000112.1:637500-650000 GCA_032313775.1 Urocyon cinereoargenteus | reverse complement strand
AGGGTTAGGGTTCGGGTTAGGGTTAGGATTCCGGTTAGGGTTAGGGTTAGGGTTCGGTTTCGGGTTAGGGTTAGGGTTCGGGTTAGTGTTAGTGTTATGGTTAGGGTTCGGGTTAGTGTTAGGATTCCGGTTAGGTTTAGGGTTAGGGTTAGGGTTCGGGTTAGGGTTAGGGTTCGGGTTAGGGTTAGTGTTAGGGTTAGGGTTCGGGTTAGGGTTAGGGTTCGGGTTAGGGTTAGGTATAGGGTTCGGGTTAGGTTTAGGGTTAGGGTTCGGGTTAGGGTTAGGTTTAGGGTTAGTTTTAGGGTTCGGGTTAGGGTTAGGGTTAGGGTTAGGGTTAGGATTAGGGTTAGTGTTCGGGTTAGGGTTCGGGTTAGGGTTAGGGTTAGGATTCGGGTTAGGTTTAGGTTTAGGGTTCGGGTTAGGGTTAGGGTTCGGGTTCGGGTTAGGTTTAGGGTTCGGGTTAGGGTTAGGGTTAGGGTTCGGGTTAGGGTTAGGTTTAGGGTTCGGGTTAGGGTTAGGCTTCTGTTTAGGGTTAGGGTTAGGGTTCGGGTTCGGGTTCGGGTTAGGTTTAGGGTTAGGTTTCGGGTTAGGGTTAGGGTTCGGGTTAGGGTTAGGGTTCGGGTTCGGGTTACGGTTAGGGTTAGGGTTAGGGTTCAGTTTCGGGTTAGGTTTAGGGTTAGGGTTAGGGTCAGGGTTCGGGTTAGGGTTAGGGTTAGCGTGAGTGTTCGGGTTAGGGTTAGGGTTAGGGTTAGGGTTAGGGTTCGGGTTAGGGTTCGGGTTAGGGTTCGTGTTAGGGTTAGGTTTAGGGTTCAGGTTAGGGTTCGGGTTAGGGTTAGGGTTAGGGTTAGGTTTAGGGTTCGGGTTCGGGTTAGGGTTAGGGTTCGGTTTAGGGTTCGGGTTAGGGTTAGGATTCGAGTAAGGGGTTAGGGTTCGGGTTCGGGGTAGGGTTAGGGTTAGGGTTCCGGTTAAGTTTAGAGTTATGGTTCAGGTTAGGGTTAGGGTTAGGGTTCGGGTTCGGGTTAGAGTTAGTGTTAGGGTTAGGGTTCGGGTTAGGGTTATGTTTCTGCTTAGGGTTAGGGTTCGGGTTCGGGTTAGGGTTAGGGTTAGTGTTAGGGTTAGGGTTCGGGTTAGGGTTAGGGTTCGGGTTCGGTTTACGGTTAGGGTTAGGTTTAGGGTTCAGTTTCGGGTTAGGGTTAGGGTTAGGGTTAGGGTTAGTGTTAGGGTCAGGGTTCGGGTTAGGGTTAGGGTTAGGGTTAGTGTTCGGGTTAGGGTTAGGGTTAGGGTTAGGGTTAGGGTTAGGGTTCGGGTTAGGTTTAGGGTTAGGGTTAGGGTTCGGGTTAGGGTTAGGTTTAGGGTTCAGGTTAGGGTTCGGGTTAGGGTTAGGGTTAGGGTTAGGTTTCGGGTTACGGTAAGGGTTAGGGTTAGGGTTCGGGTTAGGGTTAGGTTTAGGGTTAGGGTTAGGGTTAGGGTTAAGGTTCGGGGTAGGGTTAGGGTTAAGGTTCGGGTTAGGGTTAGGGTTAGGGTTTAGGTTAGGGTTAGGGTTCGGGTTAGGGTTAGGTTTAGGGTTAGGGTTCGGGTTAGGGTTCGGGTTCGGGTTAGGGTTAGGGTTAGGGTTCGGGTTAGGGTTCGGGTTAGGGTTAGGGTTCGGGTTAGGGTTCGGGTTAGGGTTCGGGTTAGGGTTAGGGTTTGGATTAGGGTTAGGGTTCGGGTTAGGGTTAGGATTCGGGTTAGGGTTAGGGTTAGGGTTCGGTTTCGGGTTAGGGTTAGGGTTCGGGTTAGTGTTAGTGTTAGGGTTAGGGTTCGGGTTAGGGTTAGGATTCCGGTTAGGTTTAGGGTTAGGGTTAGGGTTCGGGTTAGGGTTAGGGTTCGGGGTAGTGTTAGTGTTAGGGTTAGGGTTCGGGTTAGGGTTAGGGTTCGGGTTAGGGTTAGGTATAGGTTTCGGGTTAGGTTTAGGGTTAGGGTTCGGGTTAGGGTTAGGTTTAGGGTTAGGTTTAGGGTTCGGGTTAGGGTTAGGGTTAGGGTTAGGATTAGGGTTAGTGTTCGGGTTAGGGTTCGGGTTAGGGTTAGTGTTAGGATTCGGGTTAGGTTTAGGGTTAGGGTTCGGGTTAGGGTTAGGGTTCGGGTTCGGGTTAGGTTTAGGGTTCGGGTTCGGGTTAGGTTTAGGGTTCGGGTTAGGGTTAGGGTTAGGGTTCGGGTTAGGGTTAGGTTTAGGGTTCGGGTTAGGGTTAGGCTTCGGTTTAGGGTTAGGGTTAGGGTTCGGGTTCGGGTTCGGGTTAGGTTTAGGGTTAGATTTCGGGTTAGGGTTAGGGTTCGGGTTAGGGTTAGGGTTCGGGTTAGGTTTAATGTTAGGGTTAGGGGTTAGGGCTGGGTTAGGGTTTGGGTTCGGGTTAGGGTTAGGGTTAGGGTTAGGGGTTAGGGTTATGGTTCGGTTTAGGGTTATGGTTAGTGTTAGGGTTCGGGTTAGGGTTAGGGTTAGGGTTCGGGTTAGGGTTAGGGTTCAGGTTAGGGGTTAGGGTTACGGTTCGGGTTAGGGTTAGGGTTAGGGTTAGGTTTCATGTTAGGGTTAGGTTTCGGGTTAGGGTTAGGTTTAGGGTTCGGGTTAGGGTTAGGGTTCGGGTTAGGGTTAGGTTTAGGTTTAGGGTTCGGGTTCGGGTTAGGGTTAGGTGTTAGGGTTCGGGTTCGGGTTAGGGTTAGGGTTAGGTTTCGGGTTTGGTTAGGGTTTGGTGTTAGGGTTAGGGTTAGGGTTAGGGTTAGGGTTCGGATTAGGGTTCGGTTAGGGTTAGGGTTAGGGTTCGGGTTAGGGTTAGGGTTAGTGTAAGGGTTAGGGTTAGGGTTCGTGTTAGGGTTAGGGTAAGGGTTCAGGTTAAGGTTCGGGTTAGGGTTAGGGTTAGCGTTAGGGTTCGGGTTAGGGTTAGGGTTAGGGTTCGGGTTCGGGTTAGGTTTCGGGTTCGGGGTAGGGTTAGGGTTAGGGTTAGGGTTCGGGTTAGGTTTAGGGTTCGCGTTAGGGTTCGGTTAGGGGTCGGGTTAGGGTTTGGTTTAGGGTTCGGGTTAGGGTTTGGGTTGGGGTTAGAGTTCGGGTTAGGGTTAGGGTTCGGGTTAGGGTTAGGGTTAGGGTTCGGGTTCGGGTTCGGGTTAGGGTTAGGGTTCGGGATCGGGTTAGGTTTAGGGTTCGGGTTAGGGTTCGGGTTAGTGTTAGGGTTAGGGTTCGGGTTAGGGTTCGGGTTAGGTTTAGGATTCGGGTAAGCGGTTATGGTTCGGGTTCGGGTTAGGGTTACTGTTAGGGTTCCAGTTAAGGTTAGGGTTAGGGTTCGGGTTAGGGTTAGGGTTAGGGTTAAGGTTCGGGATAGGGTTAGGGTTAGGGTTCGGGTTAGGGTTCGGGTTAGGGTTAGGGTTAGGGTTAGGGTTAGGGTTCCGGTTAGGGTTAGGGTTCAGGTTAGGGTTAGGGTTAGGGTTAGGGTTAGGGTTCAGATTAGGGTTAGGGGTAGGGTTAGGGTTAGGGTTCGGGTTAGGGTTAGGGTTAGGGTTAGGGTTAGGGTTAGGGTTCGGGTTAGGGTTAGGTTTAGGGTTAGGTTTAGGGATTAGTGTTAGGGTTACCGTTCGAGTTAGGGTTAGGCTTAGGGTTAGGGTTAGGGTTAGGGTTCGGGTTAGGGTTAGGGTTAGGGTTCGGGTTAGGGTTAGGTTTAGGGTTAGGGTTAGCGTTCGGGTTAGGGTTAGGGTTAGGGTTCGGTTTAGCGTTAGGGTTCGGGTTAGGGTTAGGGTTAGGGTTCGGGTTCGGGTTAGGGTTAGGTTTCCGGTTAAGGTTAGGGTTAGGGTTCGGGTTAGGGTTAGGGTTAGGGTTCGGGTTCGGGTTAGGGTTAGTGTTAGGGTTAGTGTTCAGGTTAGGGTTAGGGTTCGGGTTAGGGTTAGGGTTTGGGTTCGGGTTAGGGTTAGAGTTTGGGTTAGGTTTCGGGTTAGGGTTAGGGTTCGGGTTAGGTTTAGGGTTCGGGTTAGGGTTAGGGTTAGTGTTAGGGTTAGGGTTCCAGTTAGGGTTAGGGTTCGGGTTCGGGTTACGGTTAGGGTTAGGGTTAGGGTTCGGTTTCGGGTTAGTGTTAGGGTTAGGGTTAGGGTTAGTGTTAGGGTTAGGGTCAGGGTTCGGGGTAGGGTTCGGGTTCGGGTTATGGTTAGGGTTAGGGTTAGGGTTCGGGTTAGGGTAAGGGTTAGCGTTAGGGGTTACGGTTAGGGTAGGGTTCGGGTTAGGGTTAGGGTTACGGTTAGGGTTAGTGTTCGGGTTAGCGTTAGGGTTGGGTTCGGGTTAGGGTTAGGCTTAGGGGTATGGTTAGGGTTAGGGTTCGGGTTAAGGTTAGGGTTAGGGCTAGGTTTCAGGTTAGGGTTAGGGTTAGGGTTCGGGTTAGGGTTCGGGTGAGGGTTAGGGTTAGGGTTGGGGATCGTGTTAGGGTTAGGGTTAGGGTTAGGGTTAGGGTTCGGTTTAGGGTTAGGGTTATGGTTAGGGTTAGGGTTCAGGTTAGGGTTAGGGTAAAGGTTCGGGTTAGGGTTAGGGTTAGGGTTACGGTTAGGGTTCGCGTTAGGTTTCGGTTTAGGGGTCGGGTTAGGGTTTGTTTTAGGGTTCGGGTTAGGGTTAGGGTTAGGGTTAGGGTTCGGGTTAGGGTTAGGGTTCGGGTTCGGGTTTGGGTTAGGGTTAGGGTTCTGGTTCGGGTTAGCATTAGGGTTCGGGTTAGGGTTCGGGTTAGGGTTCGGGTTAGGGTTCGGGTTAGGGTTAGGTTTAGGTTTCCAGTTAAGGTTAGGGTTAGGGTTAGTGTTCGGGTTACGGTTAGGGTTAGGGTACGGGTTGGGTTCGGGTTAGGGTTAGGGTTAGGGTTCGGGTTCAGGTTAGGGTTAGGGTTCGGTTTAGTGTTCGGGTTAGGGTTAGGGTTCGGGTTATGGTTAGGGTTCGGTTTAGGGTTAGTGTTAGGGTTAGGAGGTAGGGTTAGTGTTAGGGTTGGGTTTAGGGTTAGGGTTAGGGTTAGGTATAGGGTTCGGGTTCGGGTTAGGGTTAGGGTTAGGATTAAGGTTAGGGTTAGGGTTCGGATTAGAGTTAGGTGTAGGGTTCGGGTTAGGGTTCGGGTTCGGGTTAGGGTTAGGGTTAGGGTTAGGGTTAGTGTTAGGGGTTAGGGTTAGGGTTAGGGTTCGTGTTAGGATTAGGGTTACGGTAAGGGTTAGGGTTCGGGTTAGGGTTAGGGTTCGGGTTAGTGTTAGGGTTAGGGTTCGGGTTAGGGTTCGGGTTAGGGTTAGGGTTAGGGTTATGGTTAGGGTTAGGGTTCGGGTTAGGGTTAGGGTTAGGGTTAGGGTTCGGGTTAGGTTTAGGGTTAGGGTTCGGGTTAGGGTTCGGGTTAGGGTTAGGATTAGGGTTAAGGTACAGGGCAGAGTGAGGGTTAGGGTTAGGGTTCGGTTTAGGGTTAGGGTTAGGGTTAATGTTAGGGTTAGGTTTCGGGTTAGGTTTAGGGTTAAAGTTCGGGTTAGGATTAGGGTTAGGGTTAGGGTTAGGGTTCGCGTTAGGGTTCGGGTTAGGGGTCGGGTTAGGGTTAGGGTTAGGGTTCGGGTTAGGGTTAGGGTTAGGGTTCGGGTTAGGGTTAGGGTTTGGGTTAGGGTTAGGGTTAGGGTTCGGGTTCGGGTTAGGGTTAGGTATCGGGATCATTTTAGGGTTAGGGTTCGGGTTAGGGTTCGGGTTAGGGTTAGGGTTAGGGTTCGGATTCGGGGTTAGGGTTAGGGTTATGGTTCGGGTTAGGGTTCGGGTTAGGTTTAGGATTCGGGTAAGGGGTTATGGTTCGGGTTCGGGTTAGGGTTAGTGTTAGGGTTCCGGTTAAGGTTAGGGTAGGTATTCGGGTTAGGTTTAGGGTTAGGGTTAGGGTTCGGTTAGGGTTAGGGTTAGGGTTCGGGTAAGGGTTAGGGTTAGGGTTAGGTAAGGGTTAGGGTTAGGGTTCGGGTTAGGGTTAGGGTTAGGGTTCAGGTTAAGGTTCGGGTTAGGGTTAGGGTTAGCGTTAGGGTTCGGGTTAGGGTTAGGGTTAGGGTTAGGGTTCGGGTTCGGGTTAGGTTTCGGGTTCGGGGTAGGGTTAGGGTTAGGGTTAGGGTTCGGGTTAGGTTTAGGGTTCGCGCTAGGGTACGGTTAGGGGTCGGGTTAGGGTTTGGTTTAGGGTTCGGGTTAGGGTTAGTGTTGGGGTTAGAGTTCGGGTTAGGGTTAGGGTTCGGGTTAGGGTTAGGGTTAGGGTTCGGGTTCGGGTTCGGGTTAGGGTTAGGGTTCGGGATCGGGTTAGGTTTAGGGTTCGGGTTAGGGTTCGGATTAGTGTTAGGGTTAGGGTTCGGGTTAGGGTTCGGGTTAGGGTTAGGATTCGGGTAAGCGGTTATGGTTCGGGTTCGGGTTAGGGTTACTGTTAGGGTTCCGGTTAAGTTTAGGGATAGGGTTCGGGTTAGGGTTAGGGTTAGGGTTAGGGTTCGGGATAGGGTTAGGGTTAGGGTTCGGGTTAGGGTTCGAGTTAGGGTTAGGGTTAGGGTTCCGGTTAGGGTTAGGGTTCAGGTTAGGGTTAGGGTTAGGTTTAGGGTTAGGGTTAGGGTTCGGATTAGGGTTAGGTGTAGGGTTAGGGTTAGGGTTCGGGTTAGGGTTAGGGTTAGGGTTAGTGTTAGGGTTCGGGTTAGGGTTAGGGTTAGGGATTAGGGTTAGGGTTACCGTTCGGGTTAGGGTTAGGGTTAGGGTTAGGGTTAGGTTTAGGGTTCGGGTTAGGGTTAGGGTTAGGGTTCGGGTTAGGGTTAGGGTTAGGGTTAGCGTTCGGGTTAGGGTTAGTGTTAGGGTTAGGGGTCGGTTTAGCGTTAGGGTTCGGGTTAGGGTTAGGGTTAGGGTTCGGGTTCGGGTTAGGGTTAGGTTTCCGGTTAAGGTTAGGGTTAGGGTTCGGGTTAGGGTTAGGGTTAGGGTTCGGGTTCGGGTTAGGGTTAGTGTTAGGGTTAGTGTTCGGGTTAGGGTTAGGGTTCGGGTTAGGGTTAGGGTTTGGGTTCGGGTTAGGGTTAGAGTTTGGGTTAGGTTTCGGGTTAGGGTTAGGGTTCGGGTTAGGGTTAGGGTTCGGGTTAGGGTTAGGGTTAGTGTTAGGGTTAGGGTTCCAGTTAGGGTTAGGGTTCGGGTTCGGGTTACGGTTAGGGTTAGGGTTAGGGTTCGGTTTCGGGTTAGTGTTAGGGTTAGGGTTAGGGTTAGGGTCAGGGTTCGGGTTAGAGTTCGGGTTCGGGTTATGGTTAGGGTTAGGGTTAGGGTTCGGGTTAGGATAAGGGTTAGCGTTAGGGGTTAGGGTTAGGGTAGGGTTCGGGTTAAGGTTAGGATTACGGTTAGGGTTAGTGTTCGGGTTAGGGTTAGGGTTGGGTTCGGGTTAAGGTTAGGATTACGGTTAGGGTTAGTGTTCGGGTTAGGGTTAGGGTTGGGTTCGGGTTAGGGTTAGGCTTAGGGGTATGGTTAGGGTTAAGGTTCGGGTTAGGGTTCGGTTTAGGGTTAGGGTTAGGGTTAGGGTTCGTGTTAGGGTTAGGGATAGGGTTAGGGTTCGGTGTAGGGTTAGGGTTAGGGTTAGGTTTAGGGTTCAGGTTAGGGTTAGGGTAAAGGTTCGGGTTAGGGTTAGGGTTAGGGTTAGGGTTAGGGTTCGCGTTAGGTTTCGGGTTAGGGGTCGGGTTAGGGTTTGTTTTAGGGTTCGGGTAGGGTTAGGGTTAGGGTTAGGGTTCGGGTTAGGGTTAGGGTTAGGGTTCGGGTTAGGGTTAGGGTTCGGGTTCGGGTTTGGGTTAGGGTTAGCGTTCGGGTTCGGGTTAGCATTAGGGTTCGGGTTAGGGTTCGGGTTAGGGTTCGGGTTAGGGTTCGGGTTAGGGTTCGGGTTAGGGTTAGGTTTAGGTTTCCGGTTAAGGTTAGGGTTAGGGTTAGTGTTCGGGTTACGGTTAGGGTTAGGGTACGGGTTGGGTTCGGGTTAGGGTTAGGGTTAGGGTTCGGGTTCAGGTTAGGGTTAGGGTTCGGTTTAGTGTTCGGGTTAGGGTTAGGGTTCGGGTTAGGGTTAGGGTTCGGTTTAGGGTTAGTGTTAGGTTTAGGAGGTAGGGTTAGTGTTAGGGTTGGGTTTAGGGTTAGGGTTAGGGTTAGGGTTAGGGGTTAGTGTTCGGGTTAGGGTTAGTGTTCGGTTTAGGGTTAGGGTTAGTGTTAGGGATAGGGTTCGGGTTCGGGTTAGGGTTAGGGTTAGGATTAAGGTTAGGGTTAGGGTTCGGATTAGTGTTAGGTGTAGGGTTCGGGTTAGGGTTCGGGTTCGGGTTAGGGTTAGGGTTAGGGTTAGTGTTAGGGGTTAGGGTTAGGGTTCGTGTTAGGATTAGGGTTACGGTAAGGGTTAGGGTTCGGGTTAGGGTTAGGGTTCGGGTTAGTGTTAGGGTTAGGGTTCGGGTTAGGGTTAGGGTTAGGGTTAGGGTTAATGTTAGGTTTAGGTTTCGGGTTAGGGTTAGGGTTAAAGTTCGGGTTAGGATTAGGGTTAGTGTTAGGGTTAGGGTTCGCGTTAGGGTTCGGGTTAGGGGTCGGGTTAGGGTTAGGGTTAGGGTTCGGGTTAGGATTAGGGTTAGGGTTCGGGTTAGTGTTAGGGTTTGGCTTAGGGTTAGGGTTAGGGTTCGGGTTCGGGTTAGGGTTAGGTATCGGGATCATGTAGGGTTAGGGTTCGGGTTAGGGTTCGGGTTAGGGTTAGGGTTAGGGTTCGGGTTCGGGGTTAGGGTTAGGGTTATGGTTCAGGTTAGGGTTCGGGTTAGGGTTAGGATTCGGGTAAGGGGTTATGGTTCGGGGTCGGGTTAGGGTTAGTGTTAGGGTTCCGGTTAAGTTTAGGGTAGGTTTTCGGGTTAGGGTTAGGGTTAGGGTTAGGGTTCGGGTTAGGGTTAGTGTTAGGGTTCGGGTTAGGTTTCGGGTTAGGGTTAGGGTTAGGGTTAGGGTTAGGGTTAGGGTTCCGGTTAGGGTTAGGGTTCGGTTTAGGGTTAGGTTTAGGGTTAGGGTTCGGATTAGGGTTAGTGGTAGGGTTCGGGTTAGGGTTCGGGTACGGGTTAGGTTTAGGGTTAGGGTTAGGGTTAGGGTTAGGGTTCGGGTTAGGGTTAGGGTTAGGGTTAGGGTTTAGGGTTAGGGTTACCGTTCGGGTTAGGGTTAGGGTTAGGGTTAGGGTTAGGGTTCGGGTTTGGGTTAGGTTTAGGGTTAGGGTTAGGGTTAGGTTTAGGGTTAGGGTTAGGGTTAGGGTTAGGGTTCGGGTTCGGGTTAGGATTAGGGTTATGGTTAGGGTTAGGGTTCGGGTTAGGGTTAGGGTTAGGGTTAGGGTTTAGGGTTAGGGTTACCGTTCGGGTTAGGGTTAGGGTTAGGGTTAGGGTTAGGTTTCGGGTTTGGGTTAGGTTTAGGGTTAGGGTTAGGGTTAGGGTTCGGGTTATGGTTAGGGTTAGGGTTAGGGTTCGGGTTCGGGGTTAGTGTTAGGTTTAGGGTTCGGGTTAGGATTCGTGTTAGGGTTAGGATTCGGGTAAGGGGTTAGGGTTCGGGTTCGGGTTAGGATTATGGTTATGGTTCCGGTTAGGGTTAGAGTTAGGGTTACGGTTCGGGTTAGGGTTAGTGTTAGGGTTACCGTTCGGGTTAGGGTTAGGGTTAGGGTTAAGGTTAGGGTACGGGTTTGGGTTAGGTTTAGGGTTCGGGTTAGGGTTAGGTTTAGGGTTAGGGTTAGGGTTAGGGTTAGGGTTCGGTTTCGGGTTAGGGTTAGGGTTCGGGTTAGGGTTCGGGTTAGGGTTAGGATCGGACAAGGGGTTAGTGTTCGGGTTCGGGGTAGGGTTAGGGTAAGGGTTCCGGTTAAGTTTAGGGTTAGGGTTCAGGTTAGGGTTAGGGTTAGGGTTCGGGTTCGGGTTAGGGTTAGTTTTAGGGTTAGGGTTCGGTTTAGGGTTAGGGTTCTGGTTAGGTTTAGGGTTCGGGTTCGGGTTAGGGTTAGGGTTAGTGTTAGGGTTAGGGTTCGGGTTAGGGTTAGGGTTCGGGTTCGGGTTACGGTTAGGATTAGAGTTAGGGTTCAGTTTCGGGTTAGGGTTAGGGTTAGGGTTAGGGTCAGTGTTCGGGTTAGGGTTAGGGTTAGGGTTAGTGTTCGGGTTAGGGTTAGGGTTAGGGTTAGGGTTAGGGTTAGGGTTCGGGTTAGGGTTAGGGTTAGGGTTAGGGTTCGGGTTAGGGTTAGGTTTAGGGTTCAGGTTAGGGTTCGGGTTAGGGTTAGGGTTAGGGTTAGGGTTAGGGTTAGCGTTCGGTTTAGGGTTAGGGTTAGGGTTCGGGTTTAGGATCGGGTTAGGGTTTGGGTTAGGGTTCAGGTTAGGGTTAGGGTTCGGGTTAGGGTTCGGGTTAGGGTTCGGGTTAGGGTTGGGGTTAGGGTTAGTGTTCGGGTTCGTGTTAGGCTTAGGGTTCGGGTTAGGTTTCGGAATAGGGTTAGGTTTAGGGTTCGGGTTACGGTTCGGATTAGGGTTCGGGTTAGGTTTCGGGTTAGGGTTCGGGTTCGGGTTCGGGTTAGGGTTAGGGTTAGGGTTCGGGTTAGGGTTTGGGTTAGTGTTCGGGTTAGGGTTTGGGTTAGGGTTAGGGTTAGGGGTAGGTTTCGGGTTAGGGTTTGGGTTAGGGTTATGGTTAGGGTTCGGGTTAGGGTTCAGGTTAGGGTTCGGTTTAAGGTTAGGGTTAGGGTTAGGGTTAGGGTTCGGGTTAGGGTTAGGTTTCGGGTTAGGGTTAGGGTTAGGGTTCGGGTTAGGGTTAGGTTTCGGGTTAGGGTTAGTGTTCGGGTTAGGGGTTAGAGTTACGGTTCGGGTTAGGGTTAGGGTTAGGGTTAGGTTACATGTTAGGGTTAGGTTTCGGGTTAGGGTTAGGTTTAGGGTTCGGGTTAGGGTTAGGGTTCGGGTTAGGGTTAGGGTTAGGTTTAGGGTTCGGGTTCGGGTTAGGGTTAGGTGTTAGGGTTCGGGTTCGGGTTAGGGTTAGGGTTAGGTTTCGGGTTTGGTTAGGGGTTAGTGTTAGGGTTAGGGTTAGGGTTAGGGTTAGGGTTCGGATTAGGGTTTGGTTAGGGTTAGGGTTAGTGTTAGGTTTAGGGTTAGAGTTCGGGTTAGGGTTAGGGTTAGGGTTAGGGTTAAGGTTCGGTTTAGGGTTAGGGTTTGGGTTAGGGTTCGGGTTAGGGTTAGGGTTAGGGTTAGGGTTCGGGTTAGGGTTAGGTTTCGGGTTAGGGTTAGGGTTCGGGTTAGGGGTTAGGGTTACGGTTCGGGTTAGGGTTAGGGTTAGGGTTAGGTTACATGTTAGGGTTAGGTTTCGGGTTAGGGTTAGGTTTAGGGTTCGGGTTAGGGTTAGGGTTCGGGTTAGGGTTAGGGTTAGGTTTAGGGTTCGGGTTCGGGTTAGGGTTAGGTGTTAGGGTTCGGGTTCGGGTTAGGGTTAGAGTTAGGTTTCGGGTTTGGTTAGGGGTTAGTGTTAGGATTAGGGTTAGGGTTAGGGTTAGGGTTCGGATTAGGGTTTGGTTAGGGTTAGGGTTAGTGTTAGGTTTAGGGTTAGAGTTCGGGTTAGGGTTAGGGTTAGGGTTAGGGTTAAGGTTCGGTTTAGGGTTAGGGTTTGGGTTAGGGTTCGGGTTAGGGTTAGGGTTAGGGTTAGGGTTCGGGTTCGGGTTAGGTTTCGGGTTCGGGGTAGGGTTACGGTTAGGGTTAGGGTTCGGGTTAGGTTTAGGGTTCGCGTTAGGGTTCGGTTAGGGGTCGGGTTAGGGTTTGGTTTAGGGTTCGGTTTAGGGTTAGGGTTGGGGTTCGAGTTCGGGTTAGGGTTAGGGTTCGGGTTAGGGTTCGGGTTCGGGTTCGGGTTAGGGTTAGGGTTCGGGATCGGGTTAGGTTTAGGGTTCGGGTTAGGGTTCGGGTTAGGGTTAGGGTTAGGGTTCGAGTTAGGGTTCGGTTTAGGGTTAGGATTCGGGTAAGCGGTTATGGTTCGGGTTCGGGTTAGGGTTACTGTTAGGGTTCCGGTTAAGGTTAGGGTTAGGGTTCGGGTTAGGGTTAGGGTTAGGGTTAGGGTTCGGGTTAGGGTTAGGGTTAGGGTTCGGGTTAGGTTTCGGGTTAGGGTTAGGGTTAGGGTTAGGCTTCCGGTTAGAGTTAGGGTTCAGGTTAGGTTTAGGGTTAGGGTTAGGGTTAGGGTTAGGGTTCGGATTAGGGTTAGGGGTATGGTTAGGGTTAGGGTTCGGGTTATGGGTTAGGGTTAGGGTTAGGGTTAGGGTTAGGGTTAGGGTTAGGGTTAGGTTTAGGGTTCGGGTTAGGGTTAGGGTTAGGGTTAGGGTTAGGGTTAGGGTTCGGGTTAGGGTTAGGTTTAGGGTTAGTGTTCGGGTTACGGTTAGGGTTAGGGTTCGGGTTGGGTTCGGGTTAGGGTTAGGGTTAGGGTTTGTGTTCAGGTTAGGGTTAGGGTTCTGGTTAGTGTTCGGGTTAGGGTTAGGGTTCGGGTTAGGGTTAGGGTTCGGTTTAGGGGTAGTGTTAGGGTTAGG
>JAVLSZ010000112.1:622500-632500 GCA_032313775.1 Urocyon cinereoargenteus | reverse complement strand
TTCGGGTTAGGGTTAGGGTTCGGGTTAGTGTTAGGGTTCGGGTTAGGGTTAGGGTTCAGGTTAGGGTTAGGGTTAGGGTTAGGGTTCGGGTTCGGGTTAGGGTTCGGTTTGGGTTAGGGTTAGTGTTAGGGTTAGGGTTAGGGATAGGGTTCGGGTTCGGTTTAGGTTTAGTGTTAGGGTTAGGGATCGGGTTCGGGTTAGGGTTCGGGTTCGGGTTAGTGTTAGGGTTCGGGTTCGGGTTAGGGTTAGTTAGGGTTTGGGATCGGGTTAGGGTTAGCGTTCGGGTTAGGGGTAGGGTTCGGGTTCGGGTTAGGTTTAGGGTTAGGGTTAGGGTTAGGGTTTAGGGTTCGGGTTAGGGTTAGGGTTCGGGTTAGGGTTAGGGTTTGGGTTAGGGTTAGGGTTAGGGTTCCGGTTCGGGTTAGGGTTAGGGTTAAGGTTAGGGTTAGGGTTCGGATTAGGGTTAGGTTAGGGTTCGTGTTAGGGTTCGGGTTCGGGTTCGGGTTCGGGTTAGGGTTAGGGTTAGGGTTCGGTTTAGGGTTAGGGTTAGGGTTAGGGGATAGGGTTAGGGTTCGGGTTAGGGTTAGGGTTACGGTTAGGGTTAGGGTTCGGGTTAGGGTTAGGGTTCGGGTTAGGGTTAGGGTTAGGGTTCGGGTTAGGGTTAGGGTTCGGATTAGGGTTCGGGTTACGGTTAGGGTTAGGGTTAGGGTTCGGGTTAGGGTTAGGGTTAGGGTTAGGTTTCGGTTTAGGGTTAGGGTTAGGGTTAGGGATAGGGTTCGGGTTAGAGTTAGGGTTAAGTTTCGGGTTAGGGTTAGGGTTAGGGTGAGGGTTCGTGTTCGGTTTAGGGTTAGGGTTTGGGTTAGGGTTCGGGTTCGTGTTAGGGTTAGGGTTAGGGTTAGGTTTCGGGTTAGGGTTAGGGTTAGGGTTAGGGTTCGGGTTAGGGTTAGGGTTAGGGTTCGGGTTAGGGTTAGGGTTCGGTTTAGGGTTAGGGTTAGGGTTCGGGTTAGGGTTCGGGTTCGGGTTCGGGTTAGGGTTAGGGTTAGCGATCTGGTTAGTGTTAGGGTTCGTGTTAGGGTTAGGGTTAGGGTTAGGGTTAGGCTTAGGTTTAGGGTTAGGGTTAGGGTTAAGGTTAGGGTTAGGTTTAGGGTTCGGGTTAGGGTTAGGTTTAGGGTTCAGGTTAGGGTTCGGGTTAGGGTTAGTATTAGGGGTCGGGTTAGGGTTAGGGTTAGGGTTCGGATTAGGGTTAGGGTTAGAGTTCCGGTTAGGGTTCCGGTTCGGGTTAGGGTTAGGGTTAGGTTTAGGGTTAGGGTTAGGGTTAAGGTTAGGGTTAGGTTTAGGGTTCGCGTAAGGGTTAGGGTTAGGGTTCAGGTTAGGGTTCGGGTTAGGGTTAGGATTAGGGTTCAGGTTAGGGTTAGGATTAGGGTTGGGGTTTGGGTTCGTGTTAGGTTTAGGGTTAGGGTTAGGGTTAGGGTTAAGGTTCGGGGTAGGGTTAGGGTTAAGTTTCGGGTTAGGGTTAGGGTTAGGGTTCGGGTTAGGCTTAGGGTTAGGGTTAGGGTTAGGGTTAGGGTTCGGGTTAGGGTTAGGTTTAGGGTTCAGGTTAGGGTTAGTGTTAGGTTTCGGGTTAGGGATAGGGTTACAGTTAAGGTTAGGGTTCGGGATAGGGTTAGGGTTAGAGTTCGGGTTAGGGTTAGGGTTAGGGTTAGGATTCGGGTAAGAGGTTATGGTTCGGGTTTGGGTTAGGGTTAGTGTTAGGGTTCCGGTTAAGGTTAGGGTTAGGGTTCGGGTTAGGGTTAGGGTTAGGGTTAGGGTTCGGGTTAGGGTTAGGGTTAGGGTTCGGGTTAGGTTTCGGGTTAGGGTTAGGTTTAGGGTTAGGGTTAGGGTTAGGGTTCCGGTTAGGTTTAGGGTTCGGGTAAGGGTTAGGGTTAGGGTTAGGTTTAGGGTTAGGGTTCGGATTAGGGTTAGGGGTAGGGATCGGTTTAGGGTTCGGGTACGGGTTAGGGTTAGGGTTAGGGTTAGGGTTAGGGTTCGGGTTAGGGTTAGGGTTAGGGTTAGGGTTAGGGGTTAGTGTTAGGGGTACCGTTCGGGTTAGGGTTAGGGTTAGGGTTAGGGTTAGGGTTAGGTTTAGGGTTCGGGTTAGGGTTAGGGTTAGGGTTAGGGTTAGGGTTCGGGTTAGGGTTAGGGTTAGGGTTAGTGTTCGGGTTACGGTTAGGGTTAGGGTTCGGGTTGGGTTCGGGTTAGGGTTAGGGTTAGGGTTCGGGTTCAGGTTAGGGTTAGGGTTCTGGTTAGTGTTCGGGTTAGGGTTAGGGTTCGGGTTAGGGTTAGGGTTCGGTTTAGGGTTAGTGTTAGGGTTAGGAGGTAGGGTTAGGGTTAGGGTTCGGGTTAGGGTTAGGGTTAGGGTTAGGGTTAGGGATTAGGGTTCGGGTTAGTGTTAGGGTTCGGGTTAGGGTTAGGGTTAGGGTTAGGGTTAGGGTTAGGGTTCGGGTTCGATTTAGGGTTAGGGTTAGGATTAAGGTTAGGGTTAGGGTTCGGATTAGTGTTAGGTGTAGGGTTCGTGTTAGGGTTCGGGTTCGGGTTGGGGTTAGGGTTAGGGTTAGGGTTAGGGTTAGTGTTAGGTGTTAGGGTTAGGGTTAGGGTTCGGGTTAGGTTTAGGGTTACGGTTAGGGTTAGGGTTCGGGTTAGGGTTAGGGTTCGGCTTAGTGTTAGGGTTAGGGTTCGGGTTAGGGTTAGGGTTATGGTTAGGGTTAGGGTTCGGGTTAGGGTTAGGGTTAGGGTTAGGGTTCGGGTTAGGGTTAGGGTTAGGGTTCGGGTTAGGGTTCGGGTTAGGGTTAGGATTAGGTTTAGGGTTCGGGGCAGGGTGAGTGTTAGGGATAGGGTTAGGGTTAGCGTTCTGGTTAGTGTTAGGGTTCGGGTTAGGGTTAGGGTTAGGGTTCGGATTAGGGTTAGGGGTAGGGTTCGGGTTAGGGTTCCGGTTCGGGTTAGGGTTAGGGTTAGGGTTAGGGTTAGGGTTAAGTTTAGGGTTAGGGTTCGGGTTAGGGTTAGGGTTCAGGTTAGGGTTCGGGTTAGGGTTAGGGTTAGGGTGAGGTTTCTGGTTAGGGTTAGGGTTAGGGTTAGGGTTTGGTTTAGTGTTAGGGTTAGGGTTAGGGTTAGGGTTAGGGTTCGGGTTAGGGTTAGTGTTTGGGTTAGGGTTAGGATTCGGGTAAGGGGTTAGGGTTCGGGTTCGGGTTCGGGTTAGGGTTAGGGTTCCGTTTAAGTTTAGGGTTTGGGTTCTGTTTAGGGTTAGGGTTAGGGTTCGGGTTAGGGTTAGGGTTAGGGTTAGGGTTCGTGTTAGGGTTAGGGTTAGGGTTCGGGTTAGGGTTAGGGTTCGGGTTAGGGTTAGGGTTAGGGTTCGGGTTAGGGTTCGGGTTCGGGTTAGGGTTAGGGTTAGCGATCTGGTTAGTGTTAGGGTTCGGGTTAGGGTTAGGGTTAGGGTTAGGGTTAGTGTTAGGGTTAGGGTTCGGATTAGGGTTAGGGGTAGATTTCGGGTTAGGGTTCCGGTTCGGGTTAGGGTTAGGGTTAGGTTTAGGGTTAGGGTTAGGGTTAAGGTTAGGGTTAGGTTTAGGGTTCGGGTTAGGGTTAGGGTTAGGGTTCAGGTTAGGGTTCGGGTTAGGGTTAGGGTTAGGGTTCAGGTTAGGGTTAGGATTAGGGTTGGGGTTTGTGTTCGGGTTAGGTGTAGGGTTAGGGTTAGGGTTAGGTTTAAGTTTCGGGGTAGGGTTAGGGTTAAGTTTCGGGTTAGGGTTAGGGTTAGGGTTCGGGTTAGGCTTAGGGTTAGGGTTAGGGTCAGGGTTCGGGTTAGGGTTCGGGTTCGGGTTATGGTTAGGGTTAGGGTTAGGGTTCGGGTTAGGGTAAGGGTTAGCGTTAGGGGTTAGGGTTAGGGTAGGGTTCGGGTTAGGGTTAGGGTTACGGTTAGGGTTAGTGTTCGGGTTAGGGTTAGGGTTGGGTTCGGGTTAGGGTTATGCTTAGGGGTATGGTTAGGGTTAGGGTTCGGGTTAAGGTAGGGTTAGGGTTAGGGTTCAGGTTAGGGTTAGGGTTAGGGTTAGGGTTAGGGTTAGGGTCAGGGTTCCGGTTAGGGTTAGGGTACGGGTTCGGGTTACTGTTAGGGTTAGGGTTAGGGTTCAGTTTCGGGTTAGGGTTAGGGTTAGGGTTAGGGTTAGGGTCAGGGTTCCGGTTAGGGTTAGGGTTAGGGTTAGTGTTTGGGTTAGGGTTAGGGTTAGGGTTAGGGTTAGGGTTAGGGTTAGGGTTCGGGTTAGGGTTGGGGTTAAGGATAGGGTTCGGGTTAGGTTTAGGTTTAGGGTTCAGGTTAGGGTTCGGGTTAAGGTTAGGGTTAGGGTTAGGTTTCGGGTTACGGTAAGGGTTAGGGTTAGGGTTCGGGTTAGGGTTAGGTTAGGGTTAGGGTTAGGGTTAGGGTTAAGGTTCGGGGTAGGGTTAGGGTTAGGATTCCGTTTAGGGTTAGGGTTAGGGTTCGGGTTCGGGTTAGGGTTAGGGTTCGGGTTAGTGTTAGGGTTCCGGTTAGGGTTAGGGTTCGGGTTAGGGTTAGGGTGTAGGGTTCGGGTTCGGGTTAGGGTTCGGGTTAGGGTTAGGGTTAGTGTTAGGGTTAGGGTTAGGGATAGGGTTCGGGTTCGG
Source organism: Urocyon cinereoargenteus (assembly GCA_032313775.1). Lineage (NCBI taxonomy): Eukaryota > Metazoa > Chordata > Mammalia > Carnivora > Canidae > Urocyon > Urocyon cinereoargenteus. The sequence continues at coordinate 627,844 of JAVLSZ010000112.1, read as the reverse complement.
TTTAGGGTTAGTGTTAGGGTTAGGGATCGGGTTCGGGTTAGGGTTCGGGTTCGGGTTAGTGTTAGGGTTCGGGTTCGGGTTAGGGTTAGTGTTAGGGTTAGGGATCGGGTTAGGGTTAGCGTTCGGGTTAGGGGTAGGGTTCGGGTTCGGGTTAGGTTTAGGGTTCGGGTTAGGGTTCGTGTTAGGGTTAGGGTTCGGTTAGGGTTAGGGTTCGGGTTAGGGTTAGGGTTAGGGTTCGGGTTCGGGTTAGGGTTAGGGTTAGGGTTAGGGTTCGGGTTAGGGTTAGGGTTAGGGTTAGGGTTCGGGTTAGGGTTAGGGTTCGGGTTAGGGTTCGGGTTACGGTTAGGGTTAGGGTTAGGGTTCGGGTTAGGGTTAGGTTTAGGGTTAGGTTTCGGTTTAGGGTTAGGGTTAGGGTTAGGGATAGGGTTCGGGTTAGGGTTAGGGTTAAGTTTCGGGTTAGGGTTAGGGTTAGGGTTCGGGTTAGTGTTAGGTTTTGGGTTAGGGTTTGGGTTAGTGTTCGGGTTCGGGTTAGGGTTAGGGTTAGGGTTAGGTTTCGGGTTAGGGTTAGGGTTAGGGTTAGGGTTCGGGTTAGGGTTAGGGTTAGGGTTCGGGTTAGGTTTAGGGTTCGGGTTAGGGTTAGGGTTAGGGTTCGGGTTAGGGTTCGGGTTCGGGTTCGGGTTAGGGTTAGGGTTAGCGATCTGGTTAGTGTTAGGGTACGGGTTAGGGTTAGGGTTAGGGTTAGGGTTAGGGTTAGTGTTAGGGTTAGGGTTCGGATTAGGGTTAGGGGTAGAGTTCGTGTTAGGGTTCCGGTTCGGGTTAGGGTTAGGTTTAGGGTTAGGGTTAGGGTTAAGGTTAGGGTTAGGTTTAGGGTTCGGGTTAGGGTTAGGGTTCGGGTTAGGGTTCGGGTTACGGTTAGGGTTAGGGTTAGGGTTCGGGTTAGGGTTAGGTTTAGGGTTAGTTTTCGGTTTAGGGTTAGGGTTAGGGTTAGGGATAGGGTTCGGGTTAGGGTTAGGGTTAAGTTTCGGGTTAGGGTTAGGGTTAGGGTTCGGGTTAGTGTTAGGTTTTGGGTTAGGGTTTGGGTTAGTGTTCGGGTTCGGGTTAGGGTTAGGGTTAGGGTTAGGTTTCGGGTTAGGGTTAGGGTTAGGGTTAGGGTTCGGGTTAGGGTTAGGGTTAGGGTTCGGGTTAGGTTTAGGGTTCGGGTTAGGGTTAGGGTTAGGGTTCGGGTTAGGGTTCGGGTTCGGGTTCGGGTTAGGGTTAGGGTTAGCGATCTGGTTAGTGTTAGGGTACGGGTTAGGGTTAGGGTTAGGGTTAGGGTTAGGGTTAGTGTTAGGGTTAGGGTTCGGATTAGGGTTAGGGGTAGAGTTCGTGTTAGGGTTCCGGTTCGGGTTAGGGTTAGGTTTAGGGTTAGGGTTAGGGTTAAGGTTAGGGTTAGGTTTAGGGTTCGGGTTAGGGTTAGGGTTAGGGTTCAGGTTAGGGTTCGGGTTAGGGTTAGGGTTAGGGTTCAGGTTAGGGTTAGGATTAGGGTTGGGGTTTGGGTTCGGGTTAGGTTTAGGGTTAGGGTTAGGGTTAGGGTTAAGGTTCGGGGTAGGGTTAGGGTTAAGTTTCGTGTTAGGGTTAGGGTTAGGGTTCGGGTTAGGCTTAGGGTTAGGGTTAGGGTTAGGGTTCGGGTTAGGGTTAGGTTTAGGGTTCAGGTTAGGGTTAGTGTTAGGTTTCGGGTTAGGGATAGGGTTACGGTTAAGGTTAGGGTTCGGGATAGGGTTAGGGTTAGGGTTCGGGTTAGGGTTAGGGTTAGGGTTAGGATTCGGGTAAGAGGTTATGGTTCGGGTTTGGGTTAGGGTTAGTGTTAGGGTTCCGGTTAAGTTTAGGGTTAGGGTTCGGGTTAGGGTTAGGGTTAGGGTTAGGGTTCGGGTTAGGGTTAGGGTTAGGGTTCGGGTTAGGGTTCGGGTTAGGGTTAGGTTTAGGGTTAGGGTTAGGGTTAGGGTTCCGGTTAGGTTTAGGGTTCGGGTAAGGGTTAGGGTTAGGGTTAGGTTTAGGGTTAGGGTTAGGATTAGGGTTAGAGGTAGGGTTCGGGTTAGGGTTCGGGTACGAGTTAGGGTTAGGGTTAGGGTTAGGGTTAGGGTTCGGGTTAGGGTTAGGGTTAGGGTTAGGGTTAGGGTTTAGTGTTAGGGGTACCGTTCGGGTTAGGGTTAGGGGTAGGGTTAGGGTTAGGGTTAGGTTTAGGGTTCGGGTTAGGGTTAGGGTTAGTGTTAGGGTTCGGGTTAGGGTTAGGGTTAGGGTTAGTGTTCGGGTTACGGTTAGGGTTAGGTTTCGGGTTGGGTTCGGGTTAGGGTTAGGGTTAGGGTTCGGGTTCAGGTTAGGGTTAGGGTTCAGGTTAGTGTTCGGGTTAGGGTTAGGGTTCGGGTTAGGGTTAGGGTTCGGTTTCGGGTTAGTGTTAGGGTTAGGAAGTAGGGTTAGGGTTAGGGTTCGGGTTAGGGTTAGGGTTAGGGTTAGGGTTAGGGATTAGGGTTCGGGTTAGTGTTAGGGTTCGGGTTAGGGTTAGGGTTAGGGTTAGGGTTAGGGTTCGTGTTCGGGTTAACAGTAGGGTTCGGGTTAGGGTTCGGGTTAGGGTTCGGGTTAGGGTTCGGGTTAGGGTTAGGTTTAGGTTTCCGGTTAAGGTTAGGGTTAGTGTTAGTGTTCGGGTTACGGTTAGGGTTAGTGTACGGGTTGGGTTCGGGTTAGGGTTAGGGTAGGGTTCGGGTTCAGGTTAGGGTTAGGGTTCGGGTTAGTGTTCGGGTTAGGGTTAGGGTTCGGGTTAGGGTTAGGGTTCGGTTTAGGGTTAGTGTTAGGGTTAGGAGGTAGGGTTAGTGTTAGGGTTGGGTTTAGGGTTAGGGTTAGGGTTAGGGTTAGGGGTTAGTGTTCGGGTTAGGGTAAGGGTTCGGGTTAGGGTTAGGGTTAGGGTTAGGGATAGGGTTCGGGTTCGGGTTAGGGTTAGGGTTAGGATTAAGGTTAGGGTTAGGGTTCGGATTAGTGTTAGGTGTAGGGTTCGGGTTAGGGTTCGGGTTCGGGTTAGGGTTAGGGTTAGGGTTAGGGTTAGGGTTAGTGTTAGAGGTTAGGGTTAGGGTTAGGGTTCGTGTTAGGATTAGGGTTACGGTAAGGGTTAGGGTTCGGGTTAGGGTTAGGGTTCGGGTTAGTGTTAGGGTTAGGGTTCGGATTAGGGTTAGGGTTAGGGTTATGGTTAGGGTTAGGGTTCGGGTTAGGGTTAGGATTACGGTTAAGGTTCGGGGCAGAGTGAGGGTTAGGGTTAGGGTTCGGTTTAGGGTTAGGGTTAGGGTTAATGTTAGGTTTAGGTTTCGGGTTAGGGTTAGGGTTAAAGTTCGGGTTAGAATTAGGGTTAGGGTTAGGGTTAGGGTTCGCGTTAGGGTTCGGGTTAGGGGTCGGGTTAGGGTTAGGTTTAGGGTTCGGGTTAGGGTTAGGGTTAGGGTTCGGGTTAGTGTTAGGGTTTGGGTTAGGGTTAGGGTTAGGGTTCGGGATCGGGTTAGGTTTAGGTATCAGGATCATGTTAGGGTTAGGGTTCGGGTTAGGGTTCGGGTTAGGGTAGGGTTAGGGTTCGGGTTCGGGGTTAGGGTTAGGGTTAGGGTTCGGGTTAGGGTTCGGGTTAGGGTTAGGATTCGGGTAAGGGTTTATGGTTCGTGTTCGGGTTAGGGTTAGTGTTAGGGTTCCGGTTAAGGTTAGGGTAGGGTTTCGGGTTAGGGTTAGGGTTAGGGTTAGGGTTCTGGTTAGGGTTAGGGTTAGGGTTCGGGTTAGGTTTCGGGTTAGGTTTAGGGTTAGGGTTAGGGTTAGGGTTAGGGTTCCGGTTAGGGTTAGGGTTCGGGTTAGGGTTAGGTTTAGGGTTAGGGTTAGGGTTAGGGTTCAGATTAGGGTTTGGGGTAGGGTTCGGGTTAGGGTTCGGGTATGGGTTAGGTTTAGGGTTAGGGTTACCGTTCGGGTTAGGGTTAGGGTTAGTGTTAGGGTTAGGGTTCGGGTTTGGGTTAGGTTTAGGGTTCGGGTTAGGGTTAGGTTTAGGGTTAGGGTTCGGGATAGGGTTAGGGTTAGGGTTAGGGTTCGGGTTCGGGGTTAGGTTTAGGTTTAGGGTTCGGGTTTGGATTCGGGTTAGGGTTAGGATTCGGGTAAGGGGTTAGGGTTCGGGTTCGGGTTAGGATTAGGGTTATGGTTCCGGTTAGGGTTAGGGTTAGGGTTACGGTTCAGGTTAGGGTTAGGGTTCGGGTTAGGGTTAGGGTTTGGGTTAGGTTTAGGGTTCGGGTTAGGGTTAGGATTCCGGTTAGGTTTAGGGTTAGGGTTCGGGTTCGGGTTAGGGTTAGGGTTCGGGTTAGTGTTAGGGTTCCGGTTAGGGTTAGGGTTCGGGTTAGGGTTAGGGTTAGGGTTAGGGTTCGGGTTCGGGTTAGGGTTCGGGTTAGGGTTAGGGTTAGTGTTAGGGTTAGGTTTAGGGATAGGGTTCGGGTTCGGTTTAGGGTTAGTGTTAGGGTTAGGGATCGGGTTCGGGTTAGGGTTCTGGTTCGGGTTAGTGTTAGGTTTCGTGTTCGGGTTAGGGTTAGTGTTAGGGTTAGGGATCGGGTAAGGGTTAGCGTTCGGGTTAGGGGTAGGGTTCTGGTTCGGGTTAGGTTTAGGGTTCGGGTTAGGGTTCGTCTTAGGGTTAGGGTTCGGTTAGGGTTAGGGTTCGGGTTAGGGTTAGGGTTAGGGTTCGGGTTCGGGTTAGGGTTAGGGTTAGGGTTAGGTTTCGGGTTAGGTTTAGGGTTAGCGTTAGGGTTCGGGTTAGGGTTAGGGTTCGGGTTAGGGTTAGGGTTAGGGTTAGGGTTTGGGTTACGGTTAGGGTTAGGGTTAGGGTTCGGGTTAGGGTTAGGGTTAGGGTTAGGTTTCGGTTTAGGGTTAGGGTTAGGGTTAGGGATAGGGTTCGGGTTAGGGTTAGGGTTAAGTTTCGGGTTAGGGTTAGGTTTAGGGTTCGGGTTAGTGTTAGGTTTTGGGTTAGGGTTTGGGTTAGGGTTCGGGTTCGGGTTAGGGTTAGTGTTAGGGTTAGGTTTCGGGTTAGGGTTAGGGTTAGGTTTAGGGTTCGGGTTAGGGTTAGGGTTAGGGTTCGGGTTAGGTTTAGGGTTCGGGTTAGGGTTAGGGTTAGGGTTCGGGTTAGGGTTCGGGTTCGGGTTCGGGTTAGGGTTAGGGTTAGCGATCTGGTTAGTGTTAGGGTTCGGGTTAGGGTTAGGGTTAGGGTTAGGGTTAGTGTTAGGCTTAGGGTTCGGATTAGGGTTAGGGGTAGAGTTCGGGTTAGGGTTCCGGTTCGGGATAGGGTTAGGTTTAGGGTTAGGGTTAGGGTTAA
>JAVLSZ010000112.1:605000-617500 GCA_032313775.1 Urocyon cinereoargenteus | reverse complement strand
GGTTTAGGGTTAGGTTTAGGGTTCGGGTTAGGGTTAGGTTTAGGTTTAGGGTTAGGGTTAGGGTTAAGGTTCGGGGTAGGGTTAGGGTTAAGGTTCGGGTTAGGGTTAGGGTTAGGGTTAGGGTTAGGGTTAGGGTTCGCGTTAGGGTTCGGGTTAGGTGTCGGGTTAGGGTTAGGGTTAGGGTTCGGTTTAGGGTTACGGTTAGGTCAGGGTTCGGGTTAGGGTTAGGGTTAGGGTTAGGGTTTGGGTTAGGGTTCGGGTTAGGGTTAGGGTTCGGGTTAGGGTTCGGGTTAGGGTTAGGATTCGGTTAAGGGGATAGGGTTCGGGTTCGGGGTAGGGTTAGGGTTAGGGTTCCTGTTAAGGTTAGGGTTAGGGTTCAGGTTAGGGTTAGGGTTAGTGTTCTGGTTCGGATTAGGGTTAGTGTTAGTGATAGGGTTCGGGTTCGGGTTAGGGTTCGGGTTAGGGTTAGGGTTCGGCTTAGGGTTAGGGTTAGTGTTAGGGTTAGGGTTCGGGTTAGTGTTAGGATTCGGGTTCAGGTTAGGGTTAGTGTTAGGGTTAGGGATCGGGTTAGGTTTAGCGTTCGTGTTAGGGGTAGGGTTCGGGTTCGGGTTAGGTTTAGGGTTCGGGTTAGGGTTCGGGTTAGGGTTAGGGTTCGGTTAGGGTTAGGGTTCGGGTTAGGGTTAGGGTTAGGTTTAGGAGGTAGGGTTAGGCTTAGGGTTCGGGTTAGGGTTAGGGTTAGGGTTAGGGGTTAGGGTTAGGTTAGGGTTCGTGTTAGGGTTCGGGTTCGGGTTCGGGTTAGGGTTAGGTTTAGGGTTAGGGTTCGGTTTAGGGTTAGGGTTAGGGTTAGGGGATAGGGTTAGGGTTCGGGTTAGGGTTAGGGTTACGGTTAGGGTTAGGGTTCGGGTTAGGGTTAGGGTTCGGGTTAGGGTTAGGGTTCGGGTTAGGGTTATGGTTAGGGTTATGGTTCGGGTTAGGGTTAGGGTTCGGGTTAGGGTTCGGGTTACGGTTAGGGTTAGGGTTAGGGTTCGGGTTAGGGTTAGGGTTAGGGTTAGGTTTCGGTTTAGGTCTAGGGTTAGGGTTAGGGATAGGGTTCGGGTTAGAGTTAGGGTTAAGTTTCGGGTTAGGGTTAGGGTTAGGGTGAGGGTTCGTGTTCGGTTTAGGGTTAGGGTTTGGGTTAGGGTTCGGGTTCGGGTTAGGGTTAGGGTTAGGGTTAGGTTCCGGGTTAGGGTTAGGGTTAGGGTTAGGGTTCGGGTTAGGGTTCGGGTTAGGGTTCGGGTTAGGGTTAGGGTTCGGGTTAGGGTTAGGGTTAGGGTTCGGGTTAGGGTTCGGGTTCGGGTTCGGGTTAGGGTTAGGGTTAGCGATCGGGTTAGTGTTAGGGTTCGGGATAGGGTTAGTGTTAGGGTTAGGGTTAGTGTTAGGGTTATGGTTCGGATTAGGGTTAGGGGTAGAGTTCGGGTTAGGGTTCCGGTTCGGGTTAGGGTTAGGGTTAGGTTTAGGGTTAGGGTTAGGGTTAAGGTTAGGGTTAGGTTTAGGTTTCGGGTTAGGGTTAGGGTTAGGGTTCATGTTAGGGTTCGGGTTAGGGTTAGGGTTAGGGTTCAGGTTAGGGTTAGGATTAGGGTTGGGGTTTGGGTTCGGGTTAGGTTTAGGGTTAGGGTTAGGGTTAGGGTTAAGGTTCGGGGTAGGGTTAGGATTAAGTTTCGGGTTAGGGTTAGGGTTAGGGTTCGGGTTAGGCTTAGGGTTAGGGTTAGGGTTAGTGTTCGGGTTAGGGTTAGGTTTAGGGTTCAGGTTAGGGTTAGTGTTAGGTTTCGGGTTAGTGTTAGGGTTCCGGTTAAGGTTAGGGTTAGGGTTCGGGTTAGGGTTAGGGTTAGGGTTAGGGTTCGGGTTAGGGTTAGGGTTAGGGTTCGGGTTAGGGTTAGGGTTAGGGTTAGGGTTAGGGTTCGGGTTAGGGTTAGGGTTAGGGTTCGGGTTAGGGTTCGGGTTAGGGTTAGGTTTAGGGTTAGGGTTAGGGTTAGGGTTAGGGTTCCTGTTAGGTTTAGCGTTCGGGTAAGGTTTAGGGTTAGGGTTAGGTTTAGGGTTAGTGTTCGGATTAGGGTTAGATGTAGGGTTCGGGTTAGGGTTCGTGTACGAGTTAGGGTTAGGGTTAGGGTTAGGGTTAGGGTTCGGGTTAGGTTTAGGGTTAGGGTTAGGGTTAGGGGTTAGTGTTAGGGGTACCGTTCGGGTTAGGGTTAGGGTTAGTGTTAGGGTTAGGGTTAGGTTTAGGGTTCGGGTTAGGGTTAGGGTTAGGGTTAGGGTTAGGGTTCGGGTTAGGGTTAGGGTTAGGGTTAGTGTTCGGGTTACGGTTAGGGTTAGGGTTCGGGTTGGGTTCGGGTTAGGGTTAGGGTTAGGGTTCGGGTTCAGGTTAGGGTTAGGGTTCGGGTTAGTGTTCGGGTTAGGGTTAGGGTTCGGGTTAGGTTTAGGGTTCGGTTTCGGGTTAGTGTTAGGGTTAGGAGGTAGGGTTATGGTTAGGGTTCGGGTTAGGGTTAGGGTTAGGGTTAGGGTTAGGGATTAGGGTTCGAGTTAGTGTTAGGGTTCGGGTTAGGGTTAGGGTTAGGGTTAGGCTTAGGGTTCGGGTTCGATTTAGGGTTAGGGTTAGGATTAAGGTTAGGGTTAGGGTTCGGATTAGTGTTAGGTGTAGGGTTCGTGTTAGGGTTCGGGTTCGGGTTGGGGTTAGGGTTAGGGTTAGGGTTAGGGTTAGTGTTAGGTGTTAGGGTTAGGGTTAGGGTTCGGGTTAGGGTTACGTTTAGGGTTAGGGTTCGGGTTAGGGTTAGGGTTCGGGTTAGTGTTAGGGTTAGGGTTCGGGTTAGGGTTAGGGTTATGGTTAGGGTTAGGGTTCGGGTTAGGGTTAGGGTTAGGGTTAGGGTTCGGGTTAGGGTTAGGGTTAGGGTTCGGGTTAGGGTTCGGGTTAGGGTTAGGATTAGGTTTAGGGTTCGGGGCAGGGTGAGGGTTAGGAATAGGGTTAGGGTTAGCGTTCTGGTTAGTGTTAGGTTTCGGGTTAGGGTTAGGGTTAGGGTTAGGTTTCGGATTAGGGTTAGGGGTAGGGTTCGGGTTAGGGTTCCGGTTCGGGTTAGGGTTAGGGTTAGGGTTAGGGTTAGGGTTAGGGTTAGGGTTAAGGTTAGGGTTAGGGTTCGGGTTAGGGTTAGGGTTCAGGTTAGGGTTCGGGTTAGGGTTAGGGTTAGGGTGAGGGTTCCGGTTAGGGTTAGGGTTAGGGTTAGGGTTTGGTTTAGTGTTAGGGTAAGGGTTAGGGTTAGGGTTAGGTTTCGGGTTAGGGTTAGGGTTCGGGTTAGGGTTAGGATTCGGGTAAGGGGTTAGGGTTAGGGTTCGGGTTCGGGTCAGGGTTAGGGTTCCGTTTAAGTTTAGGGTTTGGGTTCTGTTTAGGGTTAGGGTTAGGGTTCCGGTTATGGTTAGGGTTAGGGTTAGGGTTCGGGTTAGGGTTAGGGTTAGGGTTCGGGTTAGGGTTAGGGTTCGGGTTAGGGTTAGGGTTAGGGTTCGGGTTAGGGTTCGGGTTCGGGTTCGGGTTAGGGTTAGGGTTAGCGATCTGGTTAGTGTTAGGGTTCGGGTTAGGGTTAGGGTTAGGGTTAGGGTTAGTGTTAGGGTTAGGGTTCGGATTAGGGTTAGGGGTAGAGTTCGGGTTAGGGTTCCGGTTCGGGTTAGGGTTAGGGTTAGGTTTAGGGTTAGGGTTAGGGTTAAGGTTAGGGTTAGGTTTAGGGTTCGGGTTAGGGTTAGGGTTAGGCTTCAGGTTAGGGTTCGGTTTAGGGTTAGGGTTAGGGTTCAGGTTAGGGTTAGGATTAGGGTTGGGGTTTGGGTTCGGGTTAGGTTTAGGGTTAGGGTTAGGGTTAGGGTTAAGTTTCGGGGTAGGGTTATGGTTAAGTTTCGGGTTAGGGTTAGGGTTAGGGTTCGGGTTAGGCTTAGGGTTGGGGTTAGGGTTAGGGCTCGGGTTAGGGTTAGGTTTAGGGTTCAGGTTAGGGTTAGGGTTAGGGTTCGGGTTAGGGATAGGGTTACGGTTAAGGTTAGGGTTCGGGATAGGGTTAGGGTTAGGGTTCGGGTTAGGGTTAGGGTTAGGGTTATGGTTACGGTAAGTGTTCGGGTTAGGGTTAGGGTTAGGGTTATGGTTAGGGTTAGGGTTAAGGTTCCGGTTAGGGTTAGGGTTAAGGTTCGGGATAGGGTTAGAGTTTGGGTTAGGTTTCGGGTTAGGGTTAGGGTTCGCGTTAGGGTTAGGGTTACGGTTAGGGTTAGAGTTCGGGTTAGGGTTAGGGTTCGGGTTAGGGTTAGGGTTAGGGTTAGGGTTCGGGTTAGGTTTAGGGTTCGGGTTAGGGTTCGGGTTACGGTTAGGGTTAGGGTTAGGGTTCGGGTTAGGGTTAGGGTTAGGGTTAGGTTTCGGTTTAGGTCTAGGGTTAGGGTTAGGGATAGGGTTCGGGTTAGGGTTAGGGTTAAGTTTCGGGTTAGGGTTAGGGTTAGGGTGAGGGTTCGTGTTCGGTTTAGGGTTAGGGTTTGGGTTAGGGTTCGGGTTCGGGTTAGGGTTAGGGTTAGGGTTAGGTTTCGGGTTAGGGTTAGGGTTAGGGTTAGGGTTCGGGTTAGGGTTCGGGTTAGGGTTCGGGTTAGGGTTAGGGTTCGGGTTAGGGTTAGGGTTAGGGTTCGGGTTAGGGTTCGGGTTCGGGTTCGGGTTAGGGTTAGGGTTAGCGATCTGGTTAGTGTTAGGGTTCGGGATAGGGTTAGGGTTAGGGTTAGGGTTAGTGTTAGGGTTATGGTTCGGATTAGGGTTAGGGGTAGAGTTCGGGTTAGGGTTCCGGTTCGGGTTAGGGTTAGGGTTAGGTTTAGGGTTAGGGTTAGGGTTAAGGTTAGGATTAGGTTTAGGGTTCGGGTTAGGGTTAGGGTTAGGGTTCAGGTTAGGGTTCGGGTTAGGGTTAGGGTTAGGGTTCAGGTTAGGGTTAGGATTAGGGTTGGGGTTTGGGTTCGGGTTAGGTTTAGGGTTAGGGTTAGGGTTAGGGTTAAGGTTCGGGGTAGGGTTAGGGTTAAGTTTCGGGTTAGGGTTAGGGTTAGGGTTCGGGTTAGGCTTAGGGTTAGGGTTAGGGTTAGTGTTCGGGTTAGGGTTAGGTTTAGGGTTCAGGTTAGGGTTAGTGTTAGGTTTCGGGTTAGGGATAGGGTTACGGTTAAGGTTAGGGTTCGGGATAGGGTTAGGGTTAGGGTTCGGGTTAGGGTTAGGGTTAGGGTTAGGATTCGGGTAAGAGGTTATGGTTCGGGTTTGGGTTAGGGTTAGTGTTAGGGTTCCGGTTAAGGTTAGGGTTAGGGTTCGGGGTAGGGTTAGGGTTAGGGTTAGGGTTCGGGTTAGGGTTAGGGTTAGGGTTCGGGTTATGGTTCGGGTTAGGGTTAGGTTTAGGGTTAGGGTTAGGGTTAGGGTTCCTGTTAGGTTTAGGGTTCGGGTAAGGGTTAGGGTTAGGGTTAGGTTTAGGGTTAGGGTTCTGATTAGGGTTAGATGTAGGGTTCGGGTTAGGGTTCGGGTACGAGTTAGGGTTAGGGTTAGGGTTAGGGTTAGGGTTCGGGTTAGGGTTAGGGTTAGGGTTAGGGTTAGGGGTTAGTGTTAGGGGTACCGTTCGGGTTAGGGTTAGGGTTAGGGTTAGGGTTAGGGTTAGGGTTAGGTTTAGGGTTCGGGTTAGGGTTAGGTTAGGGTTAGGGTTAGGGTTCGGGTAGGGTTAGGGTTAGGGTTAGTGTTCGGGTTACGGTTAGGGTTAGGGTTCGGGTTGGGTTCGGGTTAGGGTTAGGGTTAGGGTTCGGGTTCAGGTTAGGGTTAGGGTTCGGGTTAGTGTTCGGGTTAGGGTTAGGGTTCGGGTTAGGTTTAGGGTTCGGTTTCGGGTTAGTGTTAGGGTTAGGAGGTAGGGTTATGGTTAGGGTTCGGGTTAGGGTTAAGGTTAGGGTTAGGGTTAGGGATTAGGGTTCGAGTTAGTGTTAGGGTTCGGGTTAGGGTTAGGGTTAGGGTTAGGGTTAGGGTTAGGGTTCGGGTTCGATTTAGGGTTAGGGTTAGGATTAAGGTTAGGGTTAGGGTTCGGATTAGTGTTAGGTGTAGGGTTCGTGTTAGGGTTCGGGTTCGGGTTGGGGTTAGGGTTAGGGTTAGGGTTAGGGTTAGTGTTAGGTGTTAGGTTTAGGGTTAGGGTTCGGGTTAGGGTTAGGGTTACGTTTAGGGTTAGGGTTCGGGTTAGGGTTAGGGTTCGGGTTAGTGTTAGGGTTAGGGTTCGGGTTAGGGTTAGGGTTATGGTTAGGGTTAGGGTTCGGGTTAGGGTTAGGGTTAGGGTTAGGGTTCGGGTTAGGGTTAGGGTTAGGGTTCGGGTTAGGGTTCGGGTTAGGGTTAGGATTAGGTTTAGGGTTCGGGGCAGGGTGAGGGTTAGGGATAGGGTTAGGGTTAGCGTTCTGGTTAGTGTTAGGGTTCGGGTTAGGGTTAGGGTTAGGGTTAGGTTTCGGATTAGGGTTAGGGGTAGGGTTCGGGTTAGGGTTCCGGTTCGGGTTAGGGTTAGGGTTAGGGTTAGGGTTAGGGTTAAGGTTAGGGTTAGGGTTCGGGTTAGGGTTAGGGTTCAGGTTAGGGTTCGGGTTAGGGTTAGGGTTAGGGTGAGGGTTCCGGTTAGGGTTAGGGTTAGGGTTAGGGTTTGGTTTAGTGTTAGGGTACGGGTTAGTGTTAGGGTTAGGTTTCGGGTTAGGGTTAGGGTTCGGGTTAGGGTTAGGATTCGGGTAAGGGGTTAGGGTTCGGGTTCGGGTTCGGGTCAGGTTTAGGGTTCCGTTTAAGTTTAGGGTTTGGGTTCTGTTTAGGGTTAGGGTTAGGGTTCGGGTTATGGTTAGGGTTAGGGTTAGGGTTCGGGTTAGGGTTAGGGTTAGGGTTCGGGTTAGGGTTAGGGTTCGGGTTAGGGTTAGGGTTAGGATTCGGGTTAGGGTTCGGGTTCGGGTTCGGGTTAGGGTTAGGGTTAGCGATCTGGTTAGTGTTAGGGTTCGGGTTAGGGTTAGGGTTAGGGTTAGGGTTAGTGTTAGGGTTAGGGTTCGGATTAGGGTTAGGGGTAGAGTTCGGGTTAGGGTTCCGGTTCGGATTAGGGTTAGGGTTAGGTTTAGGGTTAGGGTTAGGGTTAAGGTTAGGGTTAGGTTTAGGGTTCGGGTTAGGGTTAGGGTTAGGGTTCAGGTTAGGGTTCAGTTTAGGGTTAGTGTTAGGGTTCGGGTTAGGGTTAGGGTTAGGGTTAGGTTTCGGATTAGGTTTAGGGGTAGGGTTCGGGTTAGGGTTCCGGTTCGGGTTAGGGTTAGGGTTAGGGTTAGGGTTAGGGTTAAGGTTAGCGTTAGGGTTCGGGTTAGGGTTAGGGTTCAGGTTAGGGTTCGGGTTAGGGTTAGGGTTAGGGTGAGGGTTCCGGTTAGGGTTAGGGTTAGGGTTAGGGTTTGGTTTAGTGTTAGGGTAAGGGTTAGGTTTAGGGTTAGGTTTCGGGTTAGGGTTAGGGTTCGGGTTAGGGTTAGGATTCGGGTAAGGGGTTAGGGTTCGGGTTCGGGTTCGGGTCAGGGTTAGGTTTCCGTTTAAGTTTAGGGTTTGGGTTCTGTTTAGGGTTAGGGTTAGGGTTCGGGTTATGGTTAGGGTTAGGGTTAGGGTTCGGGTTAGGGTTAGGGTTAGGGTTCGGGTTAGGGTTAGGGTTCGGGTTAGGGTTAGGGTTAGGGTTCGGGTTAGGGTTCGGGTTCGGGTTCGGGTTAGGGTTAGGGTTAGCGATCTGGTTAGTGTTAGGGTTCGGGTTAGGGTTAGGGTTAGGGTTAGGGTTAGTGTTAGGGTTAGGGTTCGAATTAGGGTTAGGGGTAGAGTTCGGGTTAGGGTTCCGGTTCGGGTTAGGGTTAGGGTTAGGTTTAGGGTTAGGGTTAGGGTTAAGGTTAGGGTTAGGTTTAGGGTTCGGGTTAAGGTTAGGGTTAGGGTTCAGGTTAGGGTTCGGTTTAGGGTTAGGGTTAGGGTTCAGGTTAGGGTTAGGATTAGGGTTGGGGTTTGGGTTCGGGTTAGGTTTAGGGTTAGGGTTAGGGTTAGGGTTAAGTTTCGGGGTAGGGTTAGGGTTAAGTTTCGGGTTAGGGTTAGGGTTAGGGTTCGGGTTAGGCTTAGGGTTAGGGTTAGGGTTAGGGTTCGGGTTAGGGTTAGGTTTAGGGTTCAGGTTAGGGTTAGGGTTAGGGTTCGGGTTAGGGATAGGGTTACGGTTAAGGTTAGGGTTCGGGATAGGGTTAGGGTTAGGGTTCGGTTTAGGGTTAGGGTTAGGGTTATGGTTACGGTAAGTGTTCGGGTTAGGGTTAGGGTTAGGGTTATGGTTAGGGTTAGGGTTAAGGTTCCGGTTAGGGTTAGGGTTAAGGTTCGGGATAGGGTTAGAGTTTGGGTTAGGTTTCGGGTTAGGGTTAGGGTTCGCGTTAGGGTTAGGGTTCGGGTTAGGTTTAGGGTTAGTGTTAGGGTTAGGGTTCGGGTTAGGGTTAGGGTTCGGGTTCGGGTTACGGTTAGGGTTAGGGTTAGGGTTCGGTTTCGGGTTAGGGATCGGGATAGGGTTAGGGTTCGGGTTAGGGTTAGGCTTCGGGTTCGGGTTCGGGTTAGGGTTCGGGTTCGGTATAGGGTTAGGGTTAGGGTTAGGGTTAGTGTTTGGATTAGGGTTAGCGGTAGGGTACGGGTTAGGGTTCGTGTTCGGGTTAGTGTTAGGGTTAGGGTAGGGTTAGTGTTCGGGTTACGGTTCGGGTTAGGTTTAGGGTTAGGTTTAGGGTTAGGGTTAGGGTTAGGGTTCGGGTTAGGGTTAGGGTTAGGGTTCGGGTTAGGGTTAGTGTTCGGGTTAGGGTTAGGGTTAGGGTTCGTGTTAGGGTTCGGGTTCGGGTTCGGGTTAGGGTTAGGGTTAGGTTTAGGGTTAGGGTTAGTGTTAGGGTTAGGGTTCGGATTAGGGTTAGGGGTAGAGTTCGGGTTAGGGTTCCGGTTCGGGTTAGGGTTAGGGTTAGGTTTAGGGTTAGGGTTAGGGTTCGGGTTAGGGTTAGGTTTAGGGTTCAGGTTAGGGTTAGGGTTAGGGTTCGGGTTAGGGATAGGGTTACGGTTAAGGTTAGGGTTCGGGATAGGGTTAGGGTTAGAGTTCGGGTTAGGGTTAGGGTTAGGGTTATGGTTACGGTAAGTGTTCGGGTTAGGGTTAGGGTTAGGGTTATGGTTAGGGTTAGGGTTAAGGTTCCGGTTAGGTTTAGGGTTAAGGTTCGGGATAGGGTTAGAGTTTGGGTTAGGTTTCGGGTTAGGGTTAGGGTTCGCGTTAGGGTTAGGGTTCGGGTTAGGTTTAGGGTTAGTGTTAGGGTTAGGGTTCGGGTTAGGGTTAGGGTTCGGGTTCGGGTTACGGTTAGGGTTAGGGTTAGGGTTCGGTTTCGGGTTAGGGATCGGGATAGGGTTAGGGTTCGGGTTAGGGTTAGGCTTCGGGTTCGGGTTCGGGTTAGGGTTCGGGTTCGGTATAGGGTTAGGGTTAGGGTTAGGGTTAGTGTTCGGATTAGGGTTAGCGGTAGGGTACGGGTTAGGGTTCGTGTTCGGGTTAGTGTTAGGGTTAGGGTAGGGTTAGTGTTCGGGTTACGGTTCGGGTTAGGTTTAGGGTTAGGGTTAGGGTTAGGGTTAGGGTTAGGGTTCGGGTTAGGGTTAGGGTTAGGGTTCGGGTTAGTGTTAGGGTTAGGGTTAGGGTTAGGGTTCGGGTTAGGGTTAGGGTTAGGGTTAGTGTTCGGGTTACTGTTAGGGTTAGGGTTCGGGTTGGGTTCGGGTTAGGGTTAGGGTTAGGGTTCGGGTTCAGGTTAGGGTTAGGTTTCGGGTTAGTGTTCGGGTTAGGGTTAGGGTTCGGGTAAGGGTTAGGGTTCGGTTTATGGTTAGTGTTAGGGTTAGGAGGTAGGGTTAGGGTTAGGGTTCGGGTTAGGTTTAGGGTTAGGGTTAGGGTTAGGGGTTAGGGTTCGGGTTACAGTTAGGGTTCGGGTTAGGGTTAGGGTTAGGGTTAGGGTTAGGGTTAGGGTTCGGGTTCGGGTTAGGGTTAGGGTTAGGTTAAGGTTAGGGTTAGGGTTCGGATTAGTGTTAGGTGTAGGGTTCGGTTTAGGGTTCGGGTTCGGGTTAGGGTTAGGGTTAGGGTTAGGGTTAGGGTTAGGTTTAGGGTTAGTGTTAGGGGTTAGGGTTAGGGTTAGGGTTCGGGTTAGGGATAGGGTTATGTTTAGGGTTAGGGTTAGGGTTCGGGTTAGGGTTAGGGTTCGGGTTAGTGTTAGGGTTAGGGTTCGGGTTAGGGTTAGGGTTAGGGTTAGGGTTCGGGTTAGGGTTAGGGTTAGGGTTCGGGTTAGGGTTCGGGTTAGGGTTAGGATTAGGTTTAGGGTTCGGGGCAGGGTGAGGGTTAGGGTTAGGGTTCGGTTTAGGGTTAGGGTTAGGGTTAATGTTAGGGTTAGGTATCGGGTTAGGGTTAGGGTTAAGGTTAGGGTTAGGATTAGGGTTAGGGTTAGGGTTAGGGTTCGCTTTAGGGTTCGGGTTAGGGGTCGGGTTAGGGTTAGGGTTAGGGTTCGGGTTAGGGTTAGGTTTAGGGTTAGGGTTCGGGTTAGTGTTCGGGTTTGGGTTAGGGTTAGGGTTAGGGTTCGGGTTCGGGTTAGGGTTAGGTTTCGGGATCGGGTTAGGGTTAGGGTTCGGGTTAGGGTTCGGGTTAGGGTTAGGGTTAGGGTTAGGGTTCGGGTTCGGGGTTAGGGTTAGGGTTAGGGTTCGGGTTAGGGTTCGGGTTAGGGTTAGGATTCGGGTAAGGGGTTATGGTTCGGGTTTGGGTTAGGGTTAGTGTTAGGGTTCCGGTTAAGGTTAGGGTTAGGGTTCGGGTTAGGGTTAGGGTTAGGGTTAGGGTTCGGGTTAGGGTTAGGGTTAGGGTTCGGGTTAGAGTTCGGGTTAGGGTTAGGGTTAGGGTTAGGGTTAGGGTTAGGGTTAGGGTTAGGGTTCCGGTTAGGTTTAGGGTTCGGGTAAGGGTTAGGGTTAGGGTTAGGGTTAGGGTTCGGATTAGGGTTAGTGGTAGGGTTCGGGTTAGGGTTCGGGTACGGGTTAGGGTTCGGGTTAGGGTTAGGGTTAGGGTTAGGGTTCAGGTTAGGGTTAGGGTTAGGTTTAGGGGTTAGTGTTAGGGGTACCGTTCGGGTTAGGGTTAGGTTTAGGGTTAGGGTTAGGGTTAGGGTTAGGGTTAGGTTTAGGGTTCGGGTTAGGGTTAGGTTTAGGGTTAGGGTTAGGGTTCGGGTTAGGGATAGGGTTAGGGTTAGTGTTCGGGTTACGGTTAGGGTTAGGGTTCGGGTTGGGTTCGGGTTAGGGTTAGGGTTAGGGTTCGGGTTCAGGTTAGGTTTAGGGTTCAGGTTAGGGTTAGTGTTAGGGTTAGGAGGTAGGGTTAGGGTTAGCTTTCGGGTTAGGGTTAGGGTTAGGGTTAGGGTTAGGGATTAGGGTTCGGGTTAGTGTTAGGGTTCGGGTTAGGGTTAGGGTTAGGGTTAGGGTTAGGGTTCGGGTTCGATTTAGGGATAGGGTTAGGATTAAGGTTAGGGTTAGGGTTCGGATTAGTGTTAGGTGTAGGTTTCGTGTTAGGGTTCGGGTTCGGGTTGGGGTTAGGGTTAGGGTTAGGGTTAGGGTTAGTGTTAGGTGTTAGGGTTAGGGTTAGGGTTCGGGTTAGGGTTAGGGTTACGGTTAGGGTTAGGGTTCGGGTTAGGGTTAGGGTTCTGGTTAGTGTTAGGGTTAGGGTTCGGGGTAGGGTTAGGGTTAGGGTATGGTTAGGGTTAGGGTTCGGGTTCGGGTTAGGTTTAGGGTTAGGGTTCGGGTTAGGGTTAGGGTTAGGGTTAGGGTTAGGTTTAGGGTTCGGGTTAGGGTTAGGGTTAGGGTTAGGGTTAGGGTTCGGGTTAGGGTTAGGGTTAGGGTTAGTGTTCGGTTTACGGTTAGGGTTAGGGTTCGGGTTGGGTTCGGGTTAGGGTTAGGGTTAGGGTTCGGGTTCAGGTTAGGGTTAGGGTTCGGGTTAGTGTTCGGGTTAGGGTTAGGGTTCGGGTTAGGGTTAGGGTTCGGTTTCGGGTTAGTGTTAGGGTTAGGAGGTAGGGTTAGGGTTAGGGTTCGGGTTAGGGTTAGGGTTAGGGTTAGGGTTAGGGATTAGGGTTCGGGTTAGTGTTAGGGTTCGGGTTAGGGTTAGGGTTAGGGTTAGGGTTAGGGTTCGGGTTCGATTTACGGTTAGGGTTAGGATTAAGTTTAGGGTTAGGGTTCGGATTAGTGTTAGGTGTAGGGTTTGTGTTAGGGTTCGGGTTCGGGTTGGGGTTAGGTTTAGGGTTAGGGTTAGGGTTAGTGTTAGGTGTTAGGGTTAGGGTTAGGGTTCGGGTTAGGGTTAGGGTTACGGTTAGGGTTAGGGTTTGGTTAGGGTTAGGGTTCGGGTTATTGTTAGGGTTAGGGTTCGGGTTAGGGTTAGGGTTATGGTTAGGGTTAGGGTTCGGGTTAGGGTTAGGGTTATTGTTAG
>JAVLSZ010000112.1:600000-602500 GCA_032313775.1 Urocyon cinereoargenteus | reverse complement strand
TAGGGTTAGGGTTAATGTTAGGGTTAGGTATCGGGTTAGGGTTAGGGTTAAGTTTAGGGTTAGGATTAGGGTTAGGGTTAGGGTTAGGGTTCGCTTTAGGGTTCGGGTTAGGGGTCGGGTTAGGGTTAGGGTTAGGGTTAGGGTTCGGGTTAGGGTTAGGGTTAGGGTTAGGGTTCGGGTTAGTGTTCGGGTTTGGGTTAGGGTTAGGGTTAGGGTTCGGGTTCGGGTTAGGTTTAGGTTTCGGGATCGGGTTAGGGTTAGGGTTCGGGTTAGGGTTCGGGTTAGGGTTAGGGTTAGGGTTCGGGTTCGGGGTTAGGGTTAGGGTTAGGGTTCGGGTAAGGGGTTATGGTTCGGGTTTGGGTTAGGGTTAGTGTTAGGGTTCCGATTAAGGTTAGGGTTAGGGTTCGGGTTAGGGTTAGGGTTAGGTGTAGGGTTCGGTTTAGGGTTAGGGTTAGGGTTCGGGTTAGAGTTCGGGTTAGGGTTAGGGTTAGGGTTAGGGTTAGGGTTAGGGTTAGGGTTCCGGTTAGGTTTAGGGTTCGGGTAAGGGTTAGGGTTAGGGTTAGGGTTAGGGTTCGGGTTCGGGTTAGGGTTAGGTTTCGGGATCGGGTTAGGGTTAGGGTTCGGGTTAGGGTTCGGGTTAGGGTTAGGGTTAGGGTTCGGGTTCGGGGTTAGGGTTAGGGTTAGGGTTCAGGTTAGGGTTCGGGTTAGGGTTAGGATTCGGGTAAGGGGTTATGGTTCGGGTTTGGGTTAGGGTTAGTGTTAGGGTTCCGGTTAAGGTTAGGGTTAGGGTTCGGGTTAGGGTTAGGGTTAGGGTTATGGTTCGGGTTAGGGTTAGGTTTAGGGTTCGGGTTAGGGTTAGGGTTAGGGTTCGGATTAGGGTTAGTGGTAGGGTTCGGGTTAGGGTTCGGGTACGGGTTAGGGTTCGGGTTAGGGTTAGGGTTAGGGTTAGGGTTCGGGTTAGGGTTAGGGTTAGGTTTAGGGGTTAGTGTTAGGGGTACCGTTCGGGTTAGGGTTAGGTTTAGGGTTAGGGTTAGGGTTAGGGTTAGGGTTAGGTTTAGGGTTCGGGTTAGGGTTAGGTTTAGGGTTAGGGTTAGGGTTCGGGTTAGGGTTAGGGTTAGGGTTAGGGTTAGTGTTCGGGTTACGGTTAGGGTTAGGGTTCGGGTTGGGTTCGGGTTAGGGTTAGGGTTAGGGTTCGGGTTCAGGTTAGGGTTAGGGTTCGGGTTAGTGTTCGGGTTAGGGTTAGGGTTCGGGTTAGGGTTAGGGTTCGGTTTAGGGTTAGTGTTAGGGTTAGGAGGTAGGGTTAGGGTTAGCTTTCGGGTTAGGGTTAGGGTTAGGGTTAGGGTTAGGGTTAGGGATTAGGGTTCGGGTTAGTGTTAGGGTTCGGGTTAGGGTTAGGGTTAGGGTTAGGGTTAGGGTTAGGGTTCGGGTTCGATTTAGGGATAGGGTTAGGATTAAGGTTAGGGTTAGGGTTCGGATTAGTGTTAGGTGTAGGGTTCGTGTTAGGGTTCGGGTTCGGGTTGGGGTTAGGGTTAGGGTTAGGGTTAGGGTTAGTGTTAGGTGTTAGGGTTAGGGTTAGGGTTCGGGTTAGGGTTAGGGTTACGGTTAGGGTTAGGGTTCGGGTTAGGGTTAGGGTTCGGGTTAGTGTTAGGGTTAGGGTTCGGGTTAGGGTTAGGGTTAGGGTATGGTTAGGGTTAGGGTTCGGGTTCGGGTTAGGTTTAGGGTTAGGGTTCGGGTTCGGGTTAGGGTTAGGGTTAGGGTTAGGGTTAGGTTTAGGGTTCGGGTTAGGGTTAGGGTTAGGGTTAGGGTTAGGGTTCGGGTTAGGGTTAGGGTTAGGGTTAGTGTTCGGGTTACGGTTAGGGTTAGGGTTCGGGTTGGGTTCGGGTTAGGGTTAGGGTTAGGGTTCGGGTTCAGGTTAGGGTTAGGGTTCGGGTTAGTGTTCGGGTTACGGTTAGGGTTCGGGTCAGGGTTAGGGTTCGGTTTCGGGTTAGTGTTAGGGTTAGGAGGTAGGGTTAGGGTTAGGGTTCGGGTTAGGGTTAGGGTTAGGGTTAGGGTTAGGGATTTGGGTTCGGGTTAGTGTTAGGGTTCGGGTTAGGGTTAGGGTTAGGGTTAGGGTTAGGGTTCGGGTTAGGGTTAGGGTTCGGGTTAGGGTTAGGATTCGGGTAAGGGGTTAGGGTTCGGGTTCGGGTTCGGGTTAGGGTTAGGGTTCCGTTTAAGTTTAGGGTTTGGGTTCTGTTTAGGGTTAGGGTTAGGGTTCGGGTTATGGTTAGGGTTAGGGTTAGGGTTCGGGTTAGGGTTCGGGTTAGGGTTAGGATTAGGGTTAGGGTTCGGGGCAGGGTGAGGGTTAGGGTTAGGGTTCGGTTTAGGGTTAGGGTTAGGGTTAATGTTAGGGTTAGGTATCGGGTTAGGGTTAGGGTTAAGGTTAGGGTTAGGATTAGGGTTAGGGTTAGGGTTAGGGTTCGCTTTAGGGTTCGGGTTAGAGGTCGGGTTAGGGTTAGGGTTA
>JAVLSZ010000112.1:582500-585000 GCA_032313775.1 Urocyon cinereoargenteus | reverse complement strand
GTAGGGTTAGGGTAGGGTTAGTGTTCGGGTTACGGTTCGGGTTATGTTTAGGGTTAGGGTTAGGGTTAGGGTTAGGGTTAGGGTTAGGGTTAGGGTTAGGGTTCGGGTTAGGGTTAGGGTTAGGGTTCGGGTTAGTGTTAGGGTTAGGGTTAGGGTTAGGGTTCGGGTTAGGGTTAGGGTTAGGGTTAGTGTCCGGGTTACTGTTAGGGTTAGGGTTCGGGTTGGGTTCGGGTTAGGGTTAGGGTTAGGGTTCGGGTTCAGGTTAGGGTTAGGTTTCGGGTTAGTGTTCGAGTTAGGGTTAGGGTTCGGGTAAGGGTTAGGGTTCGGTTTATGGTTAGTGTTAGGGTTAGGAGGTAGGGTTAGGGTTAGGGTTCGGGTTAGGTTTAGGGTTAGGGTTAGGGTTAGGGGTTAGGGTTCGGGTTAATGTTAGGGTTCGGGTTAGGGTTAGGGTTAGGGTTCGGGTTCGGGTTAGGGTTAGGGTTAGGATTAAGGTTAGGGTTAGGGTTAGGATTAAGGTTAGGGTTAGGTTTCGGATTAGTGTTAGGTGTAGGGTTCGGGTTTGGGTTCGGGTTCGGGTTAGGGTTAGGGTTAGGGTTAGGTTTAGGGTTAGTGTTAGGGGTTAGGGTTAGGGTTAGGGTTCGGGTTAGGGTTAGGGTTATGGTTAGGGTTAGGGTTAGGGTTCGGGTTAGAGTTAGGGTTCGGGTTAGTGTTAGGGTTAGGGTTCGGGTTAGGGTTAGGGTTAGGGTTATGGTTGGGGTTAGGGTTCGGGTTAGGATTAGGGTTAGGGTTAGGGTTCGGGTTAGGGTTAGGGTTAGGGTTCGGGTTAGGGTTCGGGTTAGGGTTAGGATTAGGGTTAGGGTTCGGGGAAGGGTGAGGGTTAGCTTTAGGGTTCGGTTTAGGGTTAGGTTTAGGGTTAATGTTAGGGTTAGGTATCGGGTTAGGGTTAGGGTTAAGGTTAGGGTTAGGATTAGGGTTAGGGTTAGGGTTAGGGTTTGCTTTAGGGTTCGGGTTAGGGGTCGGGTTAGGGTTAGGTTTAGGGTTCGGGTTAGGGTTAGGGTTAGGGTTCGGGTTAGTGTTAGTGTTTGGGTTAGGGTTAGTGTTAGGGTTCGGGTTCGGGTTAGGTTTAGGGTTCGGGATCGGGTTAGTGTTAGGGTTCGGGTTAGGGTTCGGGTTAGGGTTAGGGTTAGGGTTCGGGTTCGGGGTTAGGGTTAGGGTTAGGGTTCGGGTTAGGGTTCGGGTTAGGGTTAGGATTCGGGTAAGGGGTTATGTTTCTGGTTTGGGTTAGGGTTAGTGTTAGGGTTCCGGTTAAGGATAGGGTTAGAGTTCGGGTTAGGGTTAGGGTTAGGGTTAGGGTTCGGGTTAGGGTTAGGGTTAGGGTTCGGGTTAGGGTTCGGGTTCGGGTTAGGGTTAGGGTTAGGGTTAGGGTTAGGGTTCCGGTTAGGTTTAGGGTTCGTGTAAGGGTTAGGGTTAGGGTTAGTGTTAGGGTTAGGGTTCGGATTAGGGTTAGGGGTAGGGTTCGGTTTAGGGTTCGGGTTAGGGTTAGGGTTAGGGTTAGGGTTAGGGGTTAGTGTTAGGGGTACCGTTCGGTTTAGGGTTAGGGTTAGGGTTAGGGTTAGGGTTAGGGGTAGGGTTAGGTTTAGGGTTCGGGTTAGGGTTAGGGTTAGGGTTAGGGTTAGGGTTAGGGTTCGGGTTAGGGTTAGGGTTAGGGTTCGGGTTAGTGTTAGGGTTAGGGTTAGGGTTAGGGTTCGGGTTAGGGTTAGGGTTAGGGTTAGTGTCCGGGTTACTGTTAGGGTTAGGGTTCGGGTTGGGTTCGGGTTAGGGTTAGGGTTAGGGTTCGGGTTCAGGTTAGGGTTAGGTTTCCGGTTAGTGTTCGGGTTAGGGTTAGGGTTCGGGTAAGGGTTAGGGTTCGGTTTATGGTTAGTGTTAGGGTTAGGAGGTAGGGTTAGGGTTAGGGTTCGGGTTAGGTTTAGGGTTAGGGTTAGGGTTAGGGGTTAGGGTTCGGGTTAATGTTAGGGTTCGGGTTAGGGTTAGGGTTAGGGTTCGGGTTCGGGTTAGGGTTAGGGTTAGGATTAAGGTTAGGGTTAGGGTTAGGATTAAGGTTAGGGTTAGGTTTCGGATTAGTGTTAGGTGTAGGGTTCGGGTTAGGGTTCGGGTTCGGGTTAGGGTTAGGGTTAGGGTTAGGTTTAGGGTTAGTGTTAGGGGTTAGGGTTAGGGTTAGGGTTCGGGTTAGGGTTAGGGTTATGGTTAGGGTTAGGGTTAGGGTTCGGGTTAGAGTTAGGGTTCGGGTTAGTGTTAGGGTTAGGGTTCGGGTTAGTGTTAGGGTTAGGGTTATGGTTGGGGTTAGGGTTCGGGTTAGGATTAGGGTTAGGGTTAGGGTTCGGGTTAGGGTTAGGGTTAGGGTTCGGGTTAGGGTTCGGGTTAGGGTTAGGATTAGGGTTAGGGTTCGGGGAAGGGTGAGGGTTAGCTTTAGGGTTCGGTTTAGGGTTAGGTTTAGGGTTAA
>JAVLSZ010000112.1:575000-577500 GCA_032313775.1 Urocyon cinereoargenteus | reverse complement strand
GGGTT
This sequence comes from Urocyon cinereoargenteus, assembly GCA_032313775.1. Taxonomy (NCBI): domain Eukaryota; kingdom Metazoa; phylum Chordata; class Mammalia; order Carnivora; family Canidae; genus Urocyon; species Urocyon cinereoargenteus. Next base: position 577,495 of record JAVLSZ010000112.1, on the reverse strand, counting down.
AGGGTTAGGGTTACGGTTAGGGTTCCGGTTAGGTTTAGGGTTCGGGTAAGGGTTAGGGTTAGGGTTAGGGTTAGGGTTCGGATTAGGGTTAGTGGTAGGGTTCGGGTTAGGGTTCGGGTACGGGTTAGGGTTCGGGTTCGGGTTAGGGTTAGGGTTAGGGTTCGGGTTAGGGTTAGGGTTAGGTTTAGGGGTTAGTGTTAGGGGTACCGTTCGGGTTAGTGTTAGGTTTAGGGTTAGGGTTAGGGTTAGGGTTAGGGTTAGGTTTAGGGTTCGGGTTAGGGTTAGGTTTAGGGTTAGGTTTAGGGTTCGGGTTAGGGTTAGGGTTAGGGTTAGTGTTCGGGTTACGGTTAGGGTTAGGGTTCGGGTTGGGTTCGGGTTAGGGTTAGGGTTAGGGTTCGGGTTCAGGTTAGGTTTAGGGTTCGGGTTAGTGTTCGGGTTAGGGTTAGGGTTCGGGTTAGGGTTAGGGTTCGGTTTAGGGTTAGTGTTAGGGTTAGGAGGTAGGGTTAGGGTTAGGGTTCGGGTTCGGGTTAGGGTTAGGGTTAGGGTTAGGGTTAGGGATTAGGGTTCGGGTTAGTGTTAGGGTTCGGGTTAGGGTTAGGGTTAGGGTTAGGGATTAGGGTTCGGGTTAGTGTTAGGGTTCGGGTTAGGATTAAGGTTAGGGTTAGGGTTCGGATTAGTGTTAGGTGTAGGGTTCGTGTTAGGGTTCGGGTTCGGGTTGGGGTTAGGGTTAGGGTTAGGGTTAGGGTTAGTGTTAGGTGCTAGGGTTAGGGTTAGGGTTCGGGTTAGGGTTAGGGTTACGGTTAGGGTTAGGGTTCGGGTTAGGGTTAGGGTTAGGGTTCGGGTTAGTGTTCGTGTTAGGGTTCGGGTTAGGGTTAGGGTTAGGGTATGGTTAGGGTTAGGGTTCGGGTTAGGGTTAGGTTTAGGGTTAGGGTTCGGGTTAGGGTTAGGGTTAGGGTTAGGGTTAGGGTTAGGTTTAGGGTTCGGGTTAGGGTTAGGGTTAGGGTTAGGTTTAGGGTTCGGGTTAGGGTTAGGTTTAGGGTTAGTGTTCGGGTTACAGTTAGGGTTAGGGTTCGGGTTGGGTTCGGGTTAGGGTTAGGGTTAGGGTTCGGGTTCAGGTTAGGGTTAGGGTTCGGGTTAGTGTTCGGGTTAGGGTTAGGGTTCGGGTTAGCGTTAGGGTTCGGTTTCGGGTTAGTGTTAGGGTTAGGAGGTAGGGTTAGGTTTAGGGTTCGGGTTAGGGTTAGGGTTAGGGTTAGGGTTAGGGATTAGGGTTCGGGTTAGTGTTAGGGTTCGGGTTAGGGTTAGGGTTAGGGTTAGGGTTAGGGTTCGGGTTCGATTTAGGGTTAGGGTTAGGATTAAGGTTAGGGTTAGGGTTCGGATTAGTGTTAGGTGTAGGGTTCGTGTTAGGGTTCGGGTTCGGGTTGGGGTTAGGGTTAGGGTTAGGGTTAGGGTTAGTGTTAGGTGTTAGGGTTAGGGTTAGGGTTCGGGTTAGGGTTAGGGTTACGGTTAGGGTTAGGGTTCGGGTTAGGGTTAGGGTTCGGGTTATTGTTAGGGTTAGGGTTCGGGTTAGGGTTAGGGTTATGGTTAGGGTTAGGGTTCGGGTTATTGTTAGGGTTAGGGTTAGGGTTCGGGTTAGGGTTAGGGTTAGGGTTCGCGTTAGGGTTCGGGTTAGGGTTTGGATTAGGTTTAGGGTTCGGGGCAGGGTGAGTGTTAGGGATAGGGTTTGGGTTAGCGTTCTGGTTAGTGTTAGGGTTCGGGTTAGGGTTAGGGTTAGGTTTCGGATTAGGGTTAGGGGTAGGGTTCGTGTTAGGGTTCCGGTTCGGGTTAGGGTTAGGGTTAGGGTTAGGGTTAGGGTTAGGGTTAGGTTAGGGTTAGGGTTCGGGTTAGGGTTAGGGTTCAGGTTAGGTTTCGGGTTAGGGTTAGGGTTAGGGTGAGGGTTCCGGTTAGGGTTAGGGTTAGGGTTAGGGTTTGGTTTAGTGTTAGGGTTAGGGTTAGGGTTAGGGTTAGGGTTCGGGTTAGGGTTAGGGTTCGGGTTAGGGTTAGGATTCGGGTAAGGGGTTAGGGTTCGTGTTCGGGTTCGGGTTAGGGTTAGGGTTCCGTTTAAGTTTAGGGTTTGGGTTCTGTTTAGGGTTAGGGTTAGGGTTCGGGTTATGGTTAGGGTTAGGGTTAGGGTTCGGGTTAGGGTTAGGGTTAGGGTTCGGGTTAGGGTTAGGGTTCGGGTTAGGGTTAGGGTTAGGGTTCGGGTTAGGGTTAGGTTTAGGTTTAGGGTTAGGGTTAGGGTTAAGGTTAGGGTTAGGTTTAGGGTTCGGGTTAGGGTTAGGGTTAGGGTTCAGGTTAGGGTTCGGGTTAGGGTTAGGCTTAGGGGTAGAGTTGGGTTAGGGTTCCGGTTCGGGTTAGGGTTAGGGTTAGGGTTAGGTTTAGGGTTAGGGTTAGGGATAAGGTTAGGGTTAGGTTTAGGGTTCGGGTTAGGGTTAGGGTTAGGGTTCAGGTTAGGGTTC
>JAVLSZ010000112.1:562500-567500 GCA_032313775.1 Urocyon cinereoargenteus | reverse complement strand
GTGTTCGGTTTAGGGTTAGGGTTCGGGTTAGGGTTAGGGTTCGGTTTAGGGTTAGTGTTAGGGTTAGGAGGTAGGGTTAGGGTTAGGGTTCGGGTTAGGGTTAGGGTTAGGGTTAGGGTTAGGGATTAGGGTTCGGGTTAGTGTTAGGGTTCGGGTTAGGGTTAGGGTTAGGGTTAGGGTTAGGGTTTGGGTTCGATTTAGGGTTAGGGTTAGGATTAAGGTTAGGGTTAGGGTTCGGATTAGTGTTAGGTGTAGGGTTCGTGTTAGGGTTCGGGTTCGGGTTGGTGTTAGGGTTAGGGTTAGGGTTAGGGTTAGTGTTAGGTGTTAGGGTTAGGGTTAGGGTTCGGGTTAGGGTTAGGGTTACGGTTAGGGTTAGGGTTCGGGTTAGGGTTAGGGTTCGTGTTAGTGTTAGGGTTAGGGTTCGGGTTAGGGTTAGGGTTAGGGTTATGGTTAGGGTTAGGGTTCGGGTTAGGGTTAGGTTTAGGGTTAGGGTTCGGGTTAGGGTTAGGGTTCGGGTTCGGGTTAGGGTTCGTGTTAGGGTTAGGATTAGGGTTAGGGTTCGGGGCAGGGTGAGGGTTAGGGATAGGGTTAGGGTTAGCGTTCTGGTTAGTGTTAGGGTTCGGGTTAGGATTAGGGTTAGGGTTAGGGTTCGGATTAGGGTTAGGGGTAGGGTTCGGGTTAGGGTTCCGGTTCGGGTTAGGGTTAGGGTTAGGGTTAGGGTTAGGGTTAGGGTTAGGGTTAGGGTTCGGGTTAGGGTTAGGGTTAGGGTTCAGGTTAGGGTTCGGGTTAGGGTTAGGGTTAGGGTGAGGGTTCCGGTTAGGGTTAGGGTTAGGGTTAGGGTTAGGGTTAGGGTTCGGGTTAGGGTTAGGGTTAGGATTAGGGTTTGGTTTTGTGTTAGGTTTAGGGTTAGGGTTAGGGTTAGGGTTCGGGTTAGGGTTAGGGTTCGGGTTAGCGTTAGGATTCGGGTAAGGGGTTAGGGTACGGGTTCGGGTTAGGGTTAGGGTTAGGGTTCCGTTTAAGGTTAGGGTTTGGGTTCTGTTTAGGGTTAGGGTTAGGTTTCGGGTTAGGGTTAGGGTTAGGGTTAGGGTTCGGGTTAGGGTTAGGGTTAGGGTTCGGGTTAGGGTTAGGGTTCGGGTTAGGGTTCGGGTTAGGGTTAGGGTTCGGGTTAGGGTTCGGGTTCGGGTTCGGGTTAGGGTTAGGGTTAGCGATCTGGTTAGTGTTAGGGTTCGGGTTAGGGTTAGGGTTAGGGTTAGGGTTAGTGTTAGTGTTAGTGTTCGGATTAGGGTTAGGGGTACAGTTCGGGTTAGGGTTCCGGTTCGGGTTAGGGTTAGGGTTAGCGATCTGGTTAGTGTTAGGGTTCGGGTTAGGGTTAGGTTTAGGGTTAGGGTTAGTGTTAGGGTTAGGGTTCGGATTAGGGTTAGGGGTAGAGTTCGGGTTAGGGTTAGGGTTAGGGTTCGGGTTAGGCTTAGGGTTAGGGTTAGGGTTAGGGTTAGGTTTAGGGTTAGTGTTAGGGTTAGGGTTCGGGTTAGGGTTAGGGTTCGGGTTCGGGTTACGGTTAGGGTTAGGGTTAGGGTTCCGTTTCGGGTTAGGGATCGGGATAGGGTTAGGGTTCGGGTTAGGGTTAGGGTTCGGGTTCGGGTTAGGGTTAGGGTTCGGGTTCGGTATAGGGTTAGGTTTAGGGTTAGGGTTAGTGTTCGGATTAGGGTTAGCGGTAGGGTACGGGTTAGGGTTCGTGTTCGGGTTAGTGTTAGGGTTAGGGTAGGGTTAGTGTTCGGGTTACGGTTCGGGTTAGGTTTAGGGTTAGGGTTAGGGTTAGGGTTAGGGTTAGGGTTCGGGTTAGGGTTAGGGTTAGGGTTCGGGTTAGTGTTAGGGTTAGGGTTAGGGTTAGGGTTCGGGTTAGGGTTAGGGTTAGGGTTAGTGTTCGGGTTACTGTTAGGGTTAGGGTTCGGGTTGGGTTCGGGTTAGGGTTAGGGTTAGGGTTCGGGTTCAGGTTAGGGTTAGGTTTCGGGTTAGTGTTCGGGTTAGGGTTAGGGTTCGGGTAAGGGTTAGGGTTCCGTTTATGGTTAGTGTTAGGGTTAGGAGGTAGGGTTAGGGTTAGGGTTCGGGTTAGGTTTAGGGTTAGGGTTAGGGTTAGGGGTTAGGGTTCGGGGTAGTGTTAGGGTTCGGGTTAGGTTTAGGGTTAGGGTTAGGGTCAGGGTTAGGGTTAGGGTTAGGGTTCGGTTTAGGGTTAGGGTTAGGATTAAGGTTAGGGTTAGGGTTCGGATTAGTGTTAGGTGTAGGGTTCGGGTTAGGGTTCGGGTTCGGGTTAGGGTTAGGGTTAGGGTTAGGGTTAGGGTTAGGGTTAGGTTTAGGGTTAGTGTTAGGGGTTAGGGTTAGGGTTAGGGTTCGGGTTAGGGTTAGGGTTATGTTTAGGGTTAGGGTTAGTGTTCGGGTTAGGGTTAGGGTTCGGGTTAGTGTTAGGGTTAGGGTTCGGGTTAGGGTTAGGGTTAGGGTTATGGTTGGGGTTAGGGTTCGGGTTAGGGTTAGGGTTAGGGTTAGGGTTCGGGTTATTGTTAGGGTTAGGGTTCGGGTTAGGGTTCGGGTTAGGGTTAGGTTTAGGGTTAGGGTTCGGGGCAGGGTGAGGGTTAGGGTTAGGGTTCGGTTTAGGGTTAGGGTTAGGGTTAATGTTAGGGTTAGGTATCGGGTTAGGGTTAGGGTTAAGGTTAGGGTTAGGATTAGGGTTAGGGTTAGGGTTAGGGTTCGCTTTAGGGTTCGGGTTAGGGGTCGGGTTAGGGTTAGGGTTAGGGTTCGGGTTAGGGTTAGGGTTAGGGTTAGGGTTCGGGTTAGTGTTCGGGTTTGGGTTAGGGTTAGGGTTAGGGTTCGGGTTCGGGTTAGGGTTAGGGTTCGGGATCGGGTTAGGGTTAGGGTTCTGGTTAGGTTTCGGGTTAGGGTTAGGGTTAGGGTTCGGGTTCGGGGTTAGGGTTAGGGTTTGGGTTCGGGTTAGGGTTCGGGTTAGGGTTAGGATTCGGGTAAGGGGTTATGGTTCGGGTTTGGGTTAGGGTTAGTGTTAGGGTTCCGGTTAAGGTTAGGTTTAGGGTTCGAGTTAGGGTTAGGGTTAGGGTTAGGGTTCGGGTTAGGGTTAGGGTTAGGGTTCGGTTTAGGGTTCGGGTTAGGGTTAGGGTTAGGGTTAGGGTTAGGGTTAGGGTTCCGGTTAGGTTTAGGGTTCGGGTAAGGGTTAGGGTTAGGGTTAGGGTTAGGGTTAGGTTTAGGGTTCGGATTAGGGTTAGGGGTAGGGTTCGGGTTAGGGTTCGGGTACGGGTTAGTGTTAGGGTTAGGGTTAGGGTTCGGGTTAGGGTTAGGGTTAGGGTTAGGTGTTAGTGTTAGGTGTACCGTTCCGGTTAGGGTTAGGTTTAGGGTTAGGGTTAGGGTTAGGGTTAGGTTAGGTTTAGGGTTCGGGTTCGGGTTAGGGTTAGGGTTAGGGTTAGGGTTCGGGTTAGGTTTAGGGTTAGGGTTAGTGTTCGGGTTACGGTTAGGGTTAGGGTTCGGGTTGGGTTCGGGTTAGGGTTAGGTTTAGGGTTCGGGTTCAGGTTAGGGTTAGGGTTCGGGTTAGTGTTCGGTTTAGGGTTAGGGTTCGGGTTAGGGTTAGGGTTCGGTTTAGGGTTAGTGTTAGGGTTAGGAGGTAGGGTTAGGGTTAGGGTTCGGGTTAGGGTTAGTGTTAGGGTTAGGGTTAGGGATTAGGGTTCGGGTTAGTGTTAGGGTTCGGGTTAGGGTTAGGGTTAGGGTTAGGGTTAGGGTTAGGGTTTGGGTTCGATTTACGGTTAGGGTTAGGATTAAGGTTAGGGTTAGGGTTCGGATTAGTGTTAGGTGTAGGGTTCGTGTTAGGGTTCGGGTTCGGGATGGTGTTAGGGTTAGGGTTAGGGTTAGGGTTAGTGTTAGGGGTTAGGGTTAGGGTTAGGGTTCGGGTTAGGGTTAGGGTTACGGTTAGGGTTAGGGTTCGGGTTAGGGTTAGGGTTCGTGTTAGTGTTAGGGTTAGGGTTCGGGTTAGGGTTAGGGTTAGGGTTATGGTTAGGGTTAGGGTTCGGGTTAGGGTTAGGTTTAGGGTTAGGGTTCGGGTTAGGGTTAGGGTTCGGGTTCGGGTTAGGGTTCGGGTTAGGGTTAGGATTAGGGTTAGGGTTCGGGGCAGGGTGAGGGTTAGGGATAGGGTTAGGGTTAGCGTTCTGGTTAGTGTTAGGGTTCGGGTTAGGATTAGGGTTAGGGTTAGGGTTCGGATTAGGGTTAGGGGTAGGGTTCGGGTTAGGGTTCCGGTTCGGGTTAGGGTTAGGGTTAGGGTTAGGGTTAGGGTTAGGGTTCGGGTTAGGGTTAGGGTTAGGGTTCAGGTTAGGGTTCGGGTTAGGGTTAGGGTTAGGGTGAGGGTTCCGGTTAGGGTTAGGGTTAGGGTTAGGGTTAGGGTTAGGGTTCGGGTTAGGGTTAGGGTTAGGATTAGGGTTTGGTTTTGTGTTAGGGTTAGGGTTAGGGTTAGGGTTAGTGTTCCTGTTAGGGTTAGGGTTCGGGTTAGCGTTAGGATTCGGGTAAGGGGTTAGGGTACGGGTTCGGGTTAGGGTTAGGGTTAGGGTTCCATTTAAGGTTAGGGTTTGGGTTCTGTTTAGGGTTAGGGTTAGGTTTCGGGTTAGGGTTAGGGTTAGGGTTAGGGTTCGGGTTAGGGTTAGGGTTAGGGTTCGGGTTAGGGTTAGGGTTCGGGTTAGGGTTAGGGTTAGGGTTAGGGTTCGGGTTAGGGTTCGGGTTCGGGTTCGGGTTAGGGTTAGGGTTAGCGATCTGGTTAGTGTTAGGGTTCGGGTTAGGGTTAGGGTTAGGGTTAGGGTTCGGGTTAGGGTTCGGGTTCGGGTTCGGGTTAGGGTTAGGGTTAGCGATCTGGTTAGTGTTAGGGTTCGGGTTAGGGTTAGGGTTAGGGTTAGGGTTAGTGTTAGTGTTAGGGTTCGGATTAGGGTTAGGGGTAGAGTTCGGGTTAGGGTTCCGGTTCGGGT
>JAVLSZ010000112.1:557500-560000 GCA_032313775.1 Urocyon cinereoargenteus | reverse complement strand
TAGGGTTAGGGTTCGGGTTAGGGATAGGGTTACGGTTAAGGTTAGGGTTCGGGATAGGGTTAGGGTTAGGGTTCGGGTTAGGGTTAGGGTTAGGGTTATGGTTACGGTAAGTGTTCGGGTTAGAGTTAGGGTTAGGGTTAGGGTTCGGGTTAGGGTTAGGGTTAGGGTTCGGGTTAGGGTTAGGATTAGGTTTAGGGTTCGGGGCAGGGTGAGGGTTAGGGTTAGGGTTCGGTTTAGGGTTAGGGTTAGGGTTAATATTAGGGTTAGGTATCGGGTTAGGGTTAGGGTTAAGGTTAGGGTTAGGATTAGGGTTAGGGTTAGGGTTAGGGTTCGCTTTAGGGTTCGGATTAGGGGTCGGGTTAGGGTTAGGGTTAGGGTTCGGGTTAGGGTTAGGGTTAGGGTTCGGGTTAGTGTTCGGGTTTGGGTTAGGGTTAGGGTTAGGGTTCGGGTTCGGGTTAGGGTTAGGTTTCGGGATCGGGTTAGGGTTAGGGTTCGGGTTAGGGTTCGGGTTAGGGTTAGGGTTAGTGTTCGGGTTCAGGGTTAGGGTTAGGGTTAGGGTTCGGGTTAGGGTTCGGGTTAGGGTTAGGATTCGGGTAAGGGGTTATGGTTCGGGTTTGGGTTAGGGTTAGTGTTAGGGTTCCGGTTAAGGTTAGGGTTAGGGTTCGGGTTAGGGTTAGGGTTAGGGTTAGGGTTCGGGTTAGGGTTAGGGTTAGGGTTCGGGTTAGAGTTCGGGTTAGGGTTAGGGTTAGGGTTAGGGTTAGGGTTAGGGTTCCGGTTAGGTTTAGGGTTCGGGTAAGGGTTAGGGTTAGGGTTAGGGTTAGGGTTCGGATTAGGGTTAGTGGTAGGGTTCGGGTTAGGGTTCGGGTACGGGTTAGGGTTCGGGTTAGGGTTAGGGTTAGGGTTAGGGTTCGGGTTAGGGTTAGGGTTAGGTTTAGGGGTTAGTGTTAGGGGTACCGTTCGGGTTAGTGTTAGGTTTAGGGTTAGGGTTAGGGTTAGGGTTAGGGTTAGGTTTAGGGTTCGGGTTAGGGTTAGGTTTAGGGTTAGGTTTAGGGTTCGGGTTAGGGTTAGGGTTAGGGTTAGTGTTCGGGTTACGGTTAGGGTTAGGGTTCGGGTTGGGTTCGGGTTAGGGTTCGGGTTAGGGTTCGGGTTCAGGTTAGGGTTAGCGTTCGGGTTAGTGTTCGGGTTAGGGTTAGGGTTCGGGTTAGGGTTAGGGTTCGGTTTAGGGTTAGTGTTAGGGTTAGGAGGTAGGGTTAGGGTTAGGGTTCGGGTTAGGGTTAGGGTTAGGGTTAGGGTTAGGGATTAGGGTTCGGGTTAGTGTTAGGGTTCGGGTTAGGGTTAGGGTTAGGGTTAGGGTTAGGGTTCGGGTTCGATTTAGGGATAGGGTTAGGATTAAGGTTAGGGTTAGGGTTCGGATTAGTGTTAGGTGTAGGGTTCGTGTTAGGGTTCGGGTTCGGGTTGGGGTTAGGGTTAGGGTTAGGGTTATGGTTAGTGTTAGGTGTTAGGGTTAGGGTTAGGGTTCGGGTTAGGGTTAGGGTTACGGTTAGGGTTAGGGTTCGGGTTAGGGTTAGGGTTCGGGTTAGTGTTAGTGTTAGGGTTCGGGTTAGGGTTAGGGTTAGGGTATGGTTAGGGTTAGGGTTCGGGTTAGGGTTAGGTTTAGGGTTAGGGTTCGGGTTAGGGTTAGGGTTAGGGTTAGGTTTAGGTTTAGGGTTCGGGTTAGGGTTAGGGTTAGGGTTAGGGTTAGGGTTCGGGTTAGGGTTAGGGTTAGGGTTAGTGTTCGGGTTACGGTTAGGGTTAGGGTTCGGGTTGGGTTCGGGTTAGGGTTAGGGTTAGGGTTCGGGTTCAGGTTAGGGTTAGGGTTCGGGTTAGTGTTCGGGTTAGGGTTAGGGTTCGGGTTAGGGTTAGGGTTCGGTTTCGGGTTAGTGTTAGGGTTAGGAGGTAGGGTTAGGTTTAGGGTTCGGGTTAGGGTTAGGGTTAGCGTTAGGGTTAGGGATTAGGGTTCGGGTTAGTGTTAGGGTTCGGGTTAGGGTTAGGGTTAGGGTTAGGGTTAGGGTTCGGGTTCGATTTAGGGTTAGGGTTAGGATTAAGGTTAGGGTTAGGGTTCGGATTAGTGTTAGGTGTAGGGTTCGTGTTAGGGTTCGGGTTCGGGTTGGGGTTAGTGTTAGGGTTAGGGTTAGGGTTAGTGTTAGGTGTTAGGGTTAGGGTTAGGGTTCGGGTTAGGGTTAGGGTTACGGTTAGGGTTAGGGTTAGGGTTAGGGTTTGGTTTAGTGTTAGGGTTAGGGTTAGGGTTAGGGTTAGGGTTCGGGTTAGGGTTAGGGTTCGGGTTAGGGTTAGGATTCGGGTAAGGGGTTAGGGTTCGGGTTCGGGTTCGGGTTAGGTTAGGGTTCCGTTTAAGTTTAGGGTTTGGGTTCTGTTTAGGGTTAGGGTTAGGGTTCGGGTTATGGTGAGGGTTAGGGTTAGGGTTCGGGTTAGGGTTAGGGTTAGGGTTCGGGTTAGGGTTAGG
>JAVLSZ010000112.1:530000-532500 GCA_032313775.1 Urocyon cinereoargenteus | reverse complement strand
TGTTCGGGTTAGTGTAGGGTTAGGGTAGGGTTAGTGTTCGGGTTACGGTTCGGGTTATGTTTAGGGTTAGGGTTAGGGTTAGGGTTAGGGTTAGGGTTCGGGTTAGGGTTAGGGTTAGGGTTCGGGTAGTAGTGTTAGGGTTAGGGTTCGGGTTAGTGTTAGGGTTAGGGTTAGGGTTAGTGTTAGGGTTAGGGTTAGGGTTAGGGTTCGGGTTGGGTTCGGGTTAGGGTTAGGGTTAGGGTTCGGGTTCAGGTTAGGGTTAGGTTTCGGGTTAGTGTTCGGGTTAGGGTTAGGGTTCGGGTAAGGGTTAGGGTTCGGTATATGGTTAGTGTTAGGGTTAGGAGGTAGGGTTAGGGTTAGGGTTCGGGTTAGGTTTAGGGTTAGGGTTAGGGTTAGGGGTTAGGTTCGGGTTAATGTGAGGGTTCGGGTTAGGGTTAGGGTTAGGGTTCGCGTTCGGGTTAGGGTTAGGGTTAGGATTAAGGTTAGGGTTAGGTTTAGGATTAAGGTTAGGGTTAGGGTTCGGATTAGTGTTAGGTGTAGGTTTCGGGTTAGGGTTCGGGTTCGGGTTAGGGTTAGGTTTAGGGTTAGGTTTAGGGTTAGTGTTAGGGGTTAGGGTTAGGGTTAGGGTTCGGGTTAGGGTTAGGGTTATGGTTAGGGTTAGGGTTAGGGTTCGGGTTAGAGTTAGGGTTCGGGTTAGTGTTAGGGTTAGGGTTCGGGTTAGGGTTAGGGTTAGGGTTATGGTTGGGGTTAGGGTTCGGGTTAGGATTAGGGTTAGGGTTAGGGTTCGGGTTAGGGTTAGGGTTAGGGTTCGGATTAGGGTTCGGGTTAGGGTTAGGATTAGGGTTAGGGTTCGGGGCAGGGTGAGGGTTAGCGTTAGGGTTCGGTTTAGGGTTAGGGTTCGGGTTAATGTTAGGGTTAGGTATCGGGTTAGGGTTAGGGTTAAGGTTAGGGTTAGGATTAGGGTTAGGGTTAAGGTTAGGGTTCGCTTTAGGGTTTCGGGTTAGGGGTCGGGTTAGGGTTAGGTTTAGGGTTCGGGTTAGGGTTAGGGTTAGGGTTCGGGTTAGTGTTAGGGTTTGGGTTAGTGTTAGGTTAGGGTTCGGGTTCGGGTTAGGTTTAGGGTTCGGGATCGGGTTAGAGGTTAGGGTTCGGGTGTAGGGTTAGGGTTAGGGTTCGGGTTCGGGGTTAGGGTTAGGGTTAGGGTTCGGGTTAGGGTTCGGGTTAGGGTTAGGATTCGGGTAAGGTGTTATGTTTCGGGTTTGGGTTAGGGTTAGTGTTAGGGTTCCGGTTAAGGATAGGGTTAGAGTTCGGGTTAGGGTTAGGGTTAGGGTTAGGGTTCGGGTTAGGGTTAGGGTTAGGGTTCGGGTTAGGGTTCGGGTTAGGGTTAGGTTAGGGTTAGGGTTAGGGTTAGGGTTAGGGTTCCGGTTAGGTTTAGGCGTTAGTGTAGGGTTAGGGTTAGGGTTAGGGTTAGGGTTAGGGTTCGGATTAGGGTTAGGGGTAGGGTTCGGGTTAGGGTTCGGGTACGGGTACGGGGTTAGGGTTAGGGTTAGGGTTAGGGTTCGGGTTAGGGTTAGGGTTAGGGTTAGGGTTAGGGGTTAGTGTTAGGGGGTACCGTTCGGGTTAGGGTTAGGGTTAGGGTTAGGGTTAGAATTAGGGGTAGGGTTAGGTTTAGGGTTCGGTGTTAGGGTTAGGGTTAGGGTTAGGGGTTAGGGTTAGGGTTCGGGTTAGGGTTAGGGTTAGGGTTTAGTGTTCGTGTTACGGTTAGGGTTAGGGTTAGGGTTGGGTTTCGGGTTAGGGTTAGGGTTAGGGTTCGGGTTCAGGTTAGGGTTAGGGTTCGGGTTAGTGTTCGGGTTAGGGTTAGGGTTCGGGTTAGGGTTAGGGTTCGGTTTTAGGGTTAGTGTTAAGGTTAGGAGGTAGGTTTAGGGTTAGGGTTCGGGTTAGGGTTAGGGTTAGGGTTAAGGTTAGGGGTTAGGGTTAGGGTTAGTGTTAGGGTTCGGGTTAGGGTTAAGGTTAGGGTTAGGGTTAGGGTTAGGGTTCGGGTTCGATTTAGGGTTAGGGTTAGGATTAAGGTTAGGGTTAGGTTTACGGATTAGTGTTAGGTGTAGGGTTCGTGTTAGGTTCGGGTTCGGTTGAGGTTAGGGTTAGGGTTAGGGTTAGGGTTAGGGTTAGTGTTAGGTGTTAGGGTTAGGGTTAGGGTTCGGGTTAGGGTTAGGGTTACGGTTAGGGTTAGGGTTCGGGTTAGGGTTAGGGTTCGGGTTAGTGTTAGGGTTAGGGTTCGTGTTAGGGTTAGGGTTAGGGTTATGGTTAGGGTTAGGGTTCGGGTTAGGGGTTACGGTTAGGGTTAGGGTTCCGGTTAGGGTTAGGGTTAGGTTTCGGGTTAGGGTTCGTGTTAGGGTTAGGATTAGGGTTAGGGTTCGGGGCAGGGTGAGGGTTAGGGATAGGGTTAGGGTTAGCGTTCTGGTTAGTGTTAGGGTTCGGGTTAGGGTTAAGGTTAGGTTTAGGG
>JAVLSZ010000112.1:500000-507500 GCA_032313775.1 Urocyon cinereoargenteus | reverse complement strand
TAGGGTTAGGATTAGGTTTTGGGTTCGGGTTAGGTTTAGGGTTAGGATTAAGGTTAGGGTTAGGGTTCGGATTAGTGTTAGGTGTAGGGTTCGGGTTAGGGTTCGGGTTCAAGTTAGGGTTAGGGTTAGGGTTAGGGTTCAGGTTAGGTTTAGGGTTCGGTTTAGTGTTAGGGTTAGGGTTCGGGTTTGGATTAGGTTTAGGGTTCAGGTTAGTGTTAGGGTTAGGGTTCGGGTTAGGGTTAGGGTTAGGGTTATGGTTAGGTTTAGGGTTCGGGTTAGGGTTAGGGTTATTTTTAGGGTTCGGGTTAGGTTTCGGGATCGGGTTAGGGTTAGGGTTCGGGTTAGGGTTAGGGTTAGGGTTCGGGTTAGTGTTAGGGTTTGGGTTAGGGTTAGGGTTAGGGTTCGGTTCGGGTTAGGGTAGGGTTCGGGATCGGGTTAGGGTGAGGGTTCGGGTTAGGGTTCGGGTTAGGGTTAGGGTTCGGGTTCGGGTTCGGTGTTAGGGTTAGGGTTAGGATTCGGGTAAGGAGTTAGGGTTCGGGTTCGGGTTAGGGTTAGGGTTAGGGTTCCGTTTAAGGTTAGGGTTTGGGTTCTGTTTAGGGTTAGGTTTAGTGTTCGGGTTAGGGTTCGGGTTAGGGTTAGGGTTCGGGTTAGGGTTAGGGTTCGGGTTAGGGTTAGGATTCGGGTAAGGGGTTAGGGTTCGGGTTCGGGTTAGGGTTAGGTTTAGGGTTCCGTTTAAGGTTAGGGTTTGGGTTCTGTTTAGGGTTAGGGTTAGGGTTCGGGTTAGGGTTCGGGTTAGGGTTAGGGTTAGGGTTAGGGTTAGGGTTCCGGTAAAGGTTAGGGTTCCGGTTAGGGTTAGGGTTCGTGTTCGGGTTCGGGTTAGGGTTAGGGTTAGGGTTCGGATTAGGGTTAAGTGTCGGGTTCGGGTTACGTTTAGGGTTCGGGTTCGGGTTAGGGTTAGGGTTAGGGTTAGGGTGCGGGTTAGGGTTAGGGTTAGGGTTAGGGTTATGGTTAGGGTTAGGGTTCGGGTTAGGGTTAGGGTTAGTGTTCGGGTTAGGGTTAGGTTTCGGGTTAGGGTTCGGGTTAGGGTTCGGGTTCGTGTTAGTGTTAGGGTTCCGGTTAAGGTTAGGGTTAGGGTTCGGGTTAGGGTTAGGGTTAGTGTTAGGGTTAGGGTTCGGGTTAGTGTTAGGGTTAGGGTTCAGGTTAGGGTTAGGGTTCGGGTTAGGGTTAGGGTCGGGTTCGGGTTAGGGTTAGAGTTTGGGTTAGGTTTCGGGTTAGGGTTAGTGTTCGGCTTAGGGTTAGGGTTCGGGTTAGGGTTAGGGTTAGTGTTAGGGTTAGGGTTCGGGTTACGGTTAGGGTTCGGGTTCGGGTTACGGTTAGGGTTAGGGTTAGGGTTCGGTTTTGGGTTAGTGTTAGGGTTAGGGTTAGGGTTAGGGCCAGTGTTCGGGTTAGGGTTCGGGTTCGGGTTAGGGTTAGGTTTAGGGTTAGTGTTACGGTTCGGGTTAGGGTTACGGTTAGCGTTAGGGGTTAGGTTTAGGGTAGGGTTCGGATTAGGGTTAGGGTTAGGGTTAGGTTTCGGGTTAGGGTTAGGGTTAGGGTTCCGGTTAAGTTTTGGGTTAGGGTTGGGTTTAGGGTTAGGGTTAGGGTTCGGGTTAGGGTTAGGGTTAAGGTTCGGGTTAGGGTTCGGGTTAGGGTTAGGGTTAGGGTAAGGGTTAGTTTTCGTGTTAGGGTTAGGTTTCGGGTTCGGGTTAGGGTAGGGTTAGGTTTAGGGTTAGGGTTCGGATTAGGGTTAGGGGTAGGGTTCAGGTTAGGGTTCGGGTTAGGGTTCGGGTTAGGGTTCGGGTTAGGGTTAGGATTCGGGTAAGGGGTTATGGTTCGGGTTTGGGTTAGGGTTAGTGTTAGGGTTCCGGTTAAGGTTAGGGTTAGGGTTCGGGTTAGGTTTAGGGTTAGGGTTAGGGTTCGGGTTAGGGTTAGGGTTAGGGTTCGGGTTAGGGTTCGGGTTAGGGTTAGGGTTAGGGTTAGGGTTAGGGTTAGGGTTAGGGTTCCGGTTAGGTTTAGGGTTCGGGTAAGGGTTAGGGTTAGGGTTAGTGTTAGGGTTCGGATTAGGGTTAGGGGTAGGGTTCGGGTTAGGGTTCGGGTACGGGTACGGGTTAGGGTTAGGGTTAGGGTTAGGGTTAGGGTTCGGGTTAGGGTTAGGGTTAGGGTTAGGGGTTAGTGTTAGGGGTACCGTTCCGGTTAGGGTTAGGTTTAGGGTTAGGGTTAGGTTTAGGGTTAGGGTTAGGTTTAGGGTTCGGGTTCGGGTTAGGGTTAGGGTTAGAGTTAGGGTTCGGGTTAGGGTTAGGGTTAGGGTTAGTGTTCGGGTTACGGTTAGGGTTAGGGTTCGGGTTGGGTTCGGGTTAGGGTTAGGGTTAGGGTTCGGGTTCAGGTTAGGGTTAGGGTTCGGGTTAGTGTTTGGTTTAGGGTTAGGGTTCGGGTTAGGGTTAGGGTTCGGTTTAGGGTTAGTGTTTGGTTAGCAGGTAGGGTTAGGGTTAGGTTTCGGGTTAGGGTTAGGGTTAGGGTTAGGGTTAGGGATTAGGGTTCGGGTTAGTGTTAGGGTTCGGGTTAGGGTTAGGGTTAGGGTTAGGGTTAGGGTTAGGGTTAGGGTTCGGGTACGATTTAGGGTTAGGGTTAGGATTAAGGTTAGGGTTAGGGTTCGGATTAGTGTTAGGTGTAGGGTTCGTGTTAGGGTTCGGGTTCGGGTTGGTGTTAGGGTTAGGGTTAGGGTTAGGGTTAGTGTTAGGTGTTAGGGTTAGGGTTAGGGTTCGGGTTAGGGTTAGGGTTACGGTTAGGGTTAGGGTTCTGGTTAGGGTTAGGTTTCGGGTTAGTGTTAGGGTTAGGGTTCGGGTTAGGGTTAGGGTTAGGGTTATGGTTAGGGTTAGGGTTCGGGTTAGGATTAGGTTTAGGGTTAGGGTTCGGGTTAGGGTTAGGGTTCGGGTTCGGGTTAGGGTTCGGGTTAGGGTTAGGATTAGGGTTAGGGTTCGGGGCAGGGTGAGGGTTAGGGATAGGGTTAGGGTTAGCGTTCTGGTTAGTGTTAGGGTTCGGGTTAGGATTAGGGTTAGGGTTAGGGTTCGGATTAGGGTTAGGGGTACGGTTCGGGTTAGGGTTCCGGTTCGGGTTAGCGTTAGGGTTAGGGTTAGGGTTAGGGTTAGGGTTAGGGTTCGGGTTAGGGTTAGGGTTCAGGTTAGGGTTCGGGTTAGGGTTAGGGTTAGGGTGAGGGTTCCGGTTAGGGTTAGGGTTAGGGTAAGGGTTAGGGTTAGGGTTAGGGTTAGGGTTCGGGTTAGGGTTAGGGTGAGGGTTAGGGTTTGGTTTTGTGTTAGGGTTAGGGTTAGGGTTAGGGTTAGGGTTCGGGTTAGGGTTAGGGTTCGGGTTAGGGTTAGGATTCGGGTAAGGGGTTAGGGTTCGGGTTCGGGTTAGGGTTAGGGTTAGGGTTCCGTTTAAGGTTAGGGTTTGGGTTCTGTTTAGGTTTAGGGTTAGGTTTCGGGTTAGGGTTAGCGTTAGGGTTAGGGTTCGGGTTAGGGTTAGGGTTAGGGTTCGGGTTAGGGTTAGGGTTCGGGTTAGGGTTAGGGTTAGGGTTAGGGTTCGGGTTAGGGTTCGGGTCGGGTTCGGGTTAGGGTTAGGATTAGCGATCTGGTTAGTGTTAGGGTTCGGGTTAGGGTTAGGGTAAGGGTTAGGGTTAGTGTTAGGGTTAGGGTTCGGATTAGGGTTAGGGGTAGAGTTCGGGTTAGGGTTCCGGTTCGGGTTAGGGTTAGGGTTAGGTTTAGGGTTAGGGTTAGGGTTAAGGTTAGGGTTAGGTTTAGGGTTCGGGTTAGGGTTAGGGTTAGGGTTCAGGTTAGGGATCGGGTTAGGGTTAGGGTTCGGGTTAGGGTTAGGGTTAGGGTTCGGGTTAGGGTTAGGTTTCGGGTTAGGGTTAGGGTTAGGGTTCGGGTTCGGGTTAGTGTTAGGGTTCCGGTTAAGTTTAGGGTTAGGGTTCGGGTTAGGGTTAAGGTTAGTGTTAGGTTTAGGGTTCGGGTTAGTGTTAGGGTTAGGGTTCGGGTTAGGGTTAGGGTTCGGGTAGGGTTAGGGTCGGGTTCGGGTTAGGGTTAGAGTTTGGGTTAGGTTTCGGGTTAGGGTTAGTGTTCGGCTTAGGGTTAGGGTTCGGGTTAGGGTTATGGTTAGTGTTAGGGTTAGGGTTCGGTTTAGGGTTAGGGTTCGGTTTCGGGTTACGGTTAGGGTTAGGGTTAGGGTTCGGTTTTGGGTTAGTGTTAGGGTTAGGGTTAGGGTTAGGGCCAGGGTTCGGGTTAGGGTTCTGGTTCGTGTTAGGTTTAGGTTTATGGTTAGGGTTACGGTTCGGGTTAGGGTTACGGTTAGCGTTAGGGGTTAGGGTTAGGGTAGGGTTCGGGTTAGGGTTAGGGTTAGGGTTAGGTTTCGGGTTAGGGTTAGGGTTAGGGTTCCGGTTAAAGTTAGGGTTAGGGTTCGGGTTAGGGTTAGGGTTAGGGTTCGCGTTAGTGTTAGGGTTAAGGTTCGGGTTAGGGTTCGGGTTAGGGTTAGGGTTAGGGTAAGGGTTAGTTTTCGGGTTAGGGTTAGGGTTCGGGTTCGGGTTAGGGTTGGGTTAGGTTTAGGGTTCGGGTTCGGATTAGGGTTACGGGTAGGGTTCGGGTTAGGTTTCGGGTTCGGGTTAGGGTTAGGGATAGGGTTAGGGTTAGGGTTCGGGTTAGGGTTAGGTTTAGGTTTAGGGTTAGGGGTTAGGGTTAGTGTTACCGTTCGGGTTAGGGTTAGGGTTAGGGTTAGGGTTAAGTTTCGGGTTAGGGTTAGGGTTAGGATTCGGGTTAGGGTTAGGGTTAGGGTTAGTATTAGGGTTAGGGTTCGGGATAGGGTTAGGTTTAGGGTTAGGGTTCGGGTTAGGGTTAGGGTTAAGGTTCGGGTTAGGGTTAGAGTTTGGGTTAGGTTTCGGGTTAGGGTTAGGGTTAGGGTTCGCGTTAGGGTTAGGGTTCGGGTTAGGGTTAGGGTTAGTGTTAGGGTTAGGGTTCGGGTTAGGGTTAGGGTTCGGGTTCGGGTTACGGTTAGGGTTAGGGTTCGGTTTAGGGTTAGGGTTAGGGTTAGGGTTAGGTTTCGGATTAGGGTTAGGGGTAGGGTAAGGGTTAGGGTTCGGGTTCGGGTTAGTGTTATGTTTAGGGTTAGGGTTAGCGTTCGGGTTACGGTTAGTGTTAGGGTTAGGGGTTAGGGTTAGGGTTAGGGTTCGGGTTAGGGTTAGGGTTAGGGTTACGGTTAGGGTTAGGGTTAGGGTTCGGGTTAGGGTTAGGGTTCGGGTTAGTGTTAGGGTTAGGGTTCGTGTTAGGGTTAGGGTTAGGGTTATGGTTAGGGTTAGGGTCGGGTTAGGGTTAGGTGTAGGGTTAGGGTTCGGGTTAGGGTTAGGGTTAGGTTTCGGGTTAGGGTTCGTGTTAGGGTTAGGATTAGGGTTAGGGTTCGGGGCAGGGTGAGGGTTAGGGATAGGGTTAGGGTTAGCGTTCTGGTTAGGGTTCGGGTTAGGTTTAGGTTTCGGGTTAGGGTTAGGGTTAGGGTTCGGGTTCGGGTTAGTGTTAGGGTTCCGGTTAAGTTTAGGGTTAGGGTTCGGGTTAGGGTTAGGGTTAGTGTTAGGTTTAGGGTTCGGGTTAGTGTTAGGGTTAAGGTTCGGGTTAGGGTTAGGGTTCGGGTTAGGGTTAGGGTCGGGTTCGGGTTAGGGTTAGAGTTTGGGTTAGGTTTCGGGTTAGGGTTAGTGTTCGGCTTAGTGTTAGGGTTCGGGTTAGGGTTAGTGTTATGTTTAGGGTTAGGGTTAGCGTTCGGGTTACGGTTAGTGTTAGGGTTAGGGGTTAGGGTTAGGGTTAGGGTTGGGGTTAGGGTTAGGGTTAGGGTTACGGTTAGGGTTAGGGTTAGGGTTCTGGTTAGGGTTAGGGTTAGGGTTCGGGTTAGTGTTAGGGTTAGGGTTAGGTTTAGGGTTCGGGTTAGGGTTAGGGTTAGGGTTAGTGTTCGGGTTACGGTTAGGGTTAGGGTTCGGGTTGGGTTCGGGTTAGGGTTAGGGTTAGGGTTCGGGTTCAGGTTAGGGTTAGGGTTCGGGTTAGTGTTCGGGTTAGGGTTAGGTTTCGGGTTAGGTTTAGGGTTCGGTTTAGGGTTAGTGTTAGGGTTAGGAGGTAGGGTTAGGGTAGGGTTCGGGTTAGGGTTAGGGTTAGGGTTAGGGTTAGGGTTAGGGTTTAGGGTTCGGGTTAGGGTTAGGGTTCGGGTTAGGGTTAGGGTTAGGGTTAGGGTTAGGTTTTGGGTTCGGGTTAGGGTTAGGGTTAGGATTAATGTTAGGGTTAGGGTTCGGATTAGTGTTAGGTGTAGGGTTCGGGTTAGGGTTCGGGTTCAAGTTAGGGTTAGGGTTAGGGTTAGGGTTCAGGTTAGGTTTAGGGTTCGGTTTAGTGTTAGGGTTAGGGTTCGGGTTCGGATTAGGTTTAGGGTTCATGTTAGTGTTAGGGTTAGGGTTCGGGTTAGGGTTAGGGTTAGGGTTATGGTTAGGTTTAGGGTTCGGTTTAGGGTTAGGGTTATTTTTAGGGTTCGGGTTAGGGTTCGGGATCGGGTTAGGGTTAGGGTTCGGGTTAGGGTTAGGGTTAGGGTTCGGGTTAGTGTTAGGGTTTGGGTAGGGTTAGGGTTAGGGTTCGGTTCGGGTTAGGGTTAGGGTTCGGGATCGGGTTAGGGTTAGGGTTCGGGTTAGGGTTCGGGTTAGGGTTAGGGTTCGGGTTCGGGTTCGGTGTTAGGGTTAGGGTTAGGATTCGGGTAAGGAGTTAGGGTTCGGGCTCGGGTTAGGGTTAGGGTTAGGGTTCCGTTTAAGGTTAGGGTTTGGGTTCTGTTTAGGGTTAGGTTTAGTGTTCGGGTTAGGGTTCGGGTTAGGGTTAGGGTTCGGGTTAGGGTTAGGGTTCGGGTTAGGGTTATGGTTAGGTTTAGGGTTCCGTTTAAAGTTAGGGTTTGGGTTCTGTTTAGGGTTAGGGTTAGGGTTCGGGTTAGGGTTCGTTTTAGGGTTAGGGTTAGGTTTAGGGTTAGGGTTCTGGCAAAGGTTAGGGTTCCGGTTAGGGTTAGGGTTCGTGTTCGGGTTCGGGTTAGGGTTAGGGTTAGGGTTCGAATTAGGGTTAAGTGTCGGGTTCGGGTTACGTTTAGGGTTCGGGTTCGGGTTAGGGTTAGGGTTAGGGTTAGAGTGCGGGTTAGGGTTAGGGTTAGGGTTAGGGTTATGGTTAGGGTTAGGTTTCGGGTTAGGGTTAGGGTTAGGGTTCGGGTTAGGGTTAGGTTTCGGGTTAGGGTTCGGGTTAGGGTTCGGGTTCGTGTTAGTGTTAGGGTTCCGGTTAAGGTTAGGGTTAGGGTTCGGGTTAGGGTTAGGGTTAGTGTTAGGGTTAGGGTTCGGGTTAGTGTTAGGGTTAGGGTTCGGGTTAGGTTTAGGGTTCGGGTTAGGGTTAGGGTCGGGTTCGGGTTAGGGTTAGAGTT
>JAVLSZ010000112.1:485000-497500 GCA_032313775.1 Urocyon cinereoargenteus | reverse complement strand
GGTTTGGGTTCTGTTTAGGGTTAGGGTTAGGGTTCGGGTTAAGGTTCGGTTTAGGGTTAGGGTTAGGGTTAGGGTTAGGGTTCCGGTAAAGGTTAGGGTTCCGGTTAGGGTTAGGGTTCGTGTTCGGGTTCGGGTTAGGGTTAGGGTTAGTGTTCGGATTAGGGTTAGGGGTCGGGTTCGGGTTAGGGTTCGGGTTCGGGTTAGGGTTAGGGTTAGGGTTAGGGTTCGGGTTAGGGTTAGGGTTAGGGTTAGGGTTATGGTTAGGGTTAGGGTTCGGGTTAGGGTTAGGGTTAGGGTTCGGGTTAGTGTTAGGGTTAGGGTTCGGGTTAGGGTTTGGGTTCGGGTTAGGGTTAGGATCGGGTTCGGGTTAGGGTTAGAGTTTGGGTTAGGTTTCGGGTTAGGGTTAGTGTTCGGCTTAGGGTTAGTGTTCGGGTTAGGGTTAGGGTTAGTGTTAGGGTTAGGGTTCGGGTTAGGGTTAGGGTTCGGGTTCCGGTTACGGTTAGGGTTAGGGTTAGGGTTCGGTTTTGGGTTAGTGTTAGGGTTAGGGTTCGGGTTAGGGTTAGGGTTCGGGTTAGGTTTAGGGTTAGGTTTCGGGTTAGGGTTAGGGTTCGGGTTCGGGTTAGGGTTAGGGTTCCGGTTAAGGTTAGGGTTAGGGTTCGGGTTAGGGTTAGGGTTAGTGTTAGGGTTAGGGTTCGGGTTAGTGTTAGGGTTAGGGTTCGGGTTAGGGTTAGGTTTCGGGTTAGGTTTAGGGTCGGGTTCGGGTTAGGGTTAGAGTTTGGGTTAGGTTTCGGGTTAGGGTTAGTGTTCGGGTTAGGGTAAGGGTTCGGGTTAGGGTTAGGGTTAGTGTTAGGGTTAGGGTTCGGGTTAGGGTTAGGGTTAGGGTTCAGGTTAGGTTTCGGGTTTGGGTTAGGTTAGGGTTAGGGTTCGGGTTAGGGTTAGGGTTAGGGTTAGGGTTAGGTTTAGGGTTAGGGTTAGGGTTAGGGTTAGGTTTAGGGTTAGGGTTAGGTTAGGGTTAAGGTTCTGGTTAGGGTTAGGGTTAAGGTTCGGGTTAGGGTTAGAGTTTGGGTTAGGTTTCGGGTTAGGGTTAGGGTTCGCGTTAGGGTTAGGGTTCGGGTTAGGGTTAGGGTTAGTGTTAGGGTTAGGGTTCGGGTTAGGGTTAGGGTTCGGGTTCGGGTTACGGTTAGGGTTAGGGTTAGGGTTCGGTTTCGGGTTAGGGTTCGGGATAGGGTTAGGGTTCGGGTTAGGGTTAGGGTTCGGGTTCGGGTTAGGGTTAGGGTTCGGGTTTGGTTTAGGGTTAGGTTTAGGGTTAGGGTTAGGTTTCGGATTAGGGTTAGGGGTAGGGTAAGGGTTAGGGTTCGGGTTCGGGTTAGTGTTAGGTTTAGGGTTAGGGTTAGCGTTCGGGTTACGGTTAGTGTTAGGGTTAGGGGTTAGGGTTAGGGTTCGGGTTAGGGTTAGGGTTAGGGTTACGGTTAGGGTTAGGGTTAGGGTTCGGGTTAGGGTTAGGGTTAGGGTTCGGGTTAGTGTTAGGGTTAGGGTTAGGTTTAGGGTTCGGGTTAGGTTTAGGGTTTGGGTTAGTGTTCGGGTTACGGTTAGGGTTAGGGTTCGGGTTGGGTTCGGGTTAGGGTTAGGGTTAGGGTTCGGGTTCAGGTTAGGGTTAGCGTTCGGGTTAGTGTTCGGGTTAGGGTTAGGTTTCAGGTTAGGTTTAGGTTTCTGTTTAGGGTTAGTGTTAGGGTTAGGAGGTAGGGTTAGGGTTAGGGTTCGGGTTAGGGTTAGGGTTAGGGTTAGGTTTTAGGGTTCGGGTTAGGGTTAGGGTTCGGGTTAGGGTTAGGGTTAGGGTTAGGGTTAGGGTTAGGGTTAGGGTTCGGGTTCGGGTTAGGGTTAGGGTTAGGATTAAGGTTAGTGTTAGGGTTCGGATTAGTTTTAGGTGTAGGGTTCGGGTTAGGGTTCGGGTTCAAGTTAGGGTTAGGGTTAGGGTTAGGGTTCAGGTTAGGTTTAGGGTTCGGTTTAGTGTTAGGGTTAGGGTTCGGGTTCGGGTTAGGTTTAGGTTTCGGGTTAGTGTTAGGGTTAGGGTTCGGGTTAGGGTTAGGGTTAGGTTTATGGTTAGGTTTAGGGTTCGGGTTAGGGTTAGGGTTAGGATTAGGGTTCGGGTTAGGGTTCGGGATCGGGTTAGGGTTAGGGTTCGGGTTAGGGTTAGGGTTAGGGTTCGGGTTAGTGTTAGGGTTTGGGTTAGGGTTAGGGTTAGGGTTCGGGTTCGGGTTAGGGTTAGGGTTCGGGATCGGGTTAGGGTTAGGGTTCGGGTTAGGGTTCGGGTTAGGGTTAGGGTTCGGGTTCGGGTTCGGGGTTAGGTTTAGGGTTAGGTTTCGGGTAAGGGGTTAGGGTTCGGGTTCGGGTTACGGTTAGGGTTAGGGTTCCGTTTAAGGTTAGGGTTTGGGTTCTGTTTAGGGTTAGGTTTAGGGTTCGCGTTAGGGTTCGGGTTAGGGTTAGGGTTCGGGTTAGGGTTAGGGTTCGGGTTAGGGTTAGGATTCGGGTAAGGTGTTAGGGTTCGGGTTCGGGTTCGGGTTAGGGTTAGGGTTCCGTTTATGGTTAGGGTTTGGGTTCTGTTTAGGGTTAGGGTTAGGGTTCGGGTTAAGGTTCGGTTTAGGGTTAGGGTTAGGGTTAGGGTTAGGGTTCCGGTAAAGGTTAGGGTTCCGGTTAGGGTTAGGGTTCGTGTTCGGGTTCGGGTTAGGGTTAGGGTTAGGGTTAGGGTCGGGTTCGGGTTAGGGTTAGAGTTTGGGTTAGGTTTCGGGTTAGGGTTAGTGTTCGGCTTAGGGTTAGTGTTCGGGTTAGGGTTAGGGTTAGTGTTAGGGTTAGGGTTCGGGTTAGGGTTAGGGTTCGGGTTCGGGTTACGGTTAGGGTTAGGGTTAGGGTTCGGTTTTGGGTTAGTGTTAGGGTTAGGGTTCGGGTTAGGGTTAGGGTTCGGGTTAGGTTTAGGGTTAGGTTTCGGGTTAGGGTTAGGGTTCGGGTTCGGGTTAGGGTTAGGGTTCCGGTTAAGGTTAGGGTTAGGGTTCGGGTTAGGGTTAGGGTTAGTGTTAGGGTTAGGGTTCGGGTTAGTGTTAGGGTTAGGGTTCGGGTTAGGGTTAGGTTTCGGGTTAGGTTTAGGGTCGGGTTCGGGTTAGGGTTAGAGTTTGGGTTAGGTTTCGGGTTAGGGTTAGTGTTCGGGTTAGGGTAAGGGTTCGGGTTAGGGTTAGGGTTAGTGTTAGGGTTAGGGTTCGGGTTAGGTTTAGGGTTCGGGTTCGGGTTACGGTTAGGGTTAGGGTTAGGGTTCGGTTTCGGGTTAGTGTTAGGGTTAGGGTTAGGGTTAGGGTCAGGGTTCGGGTTAGGGTTCGGGTTCGGGTTAGGGTTAGGTTTAGGGTTAGGGTTAAGTTCCGGGTTAGGGTTACGGTTAGCGTTAGGGGTTAGGGTTAGGTTAGGTTTCGGGTTAGGGTTAGGGTTAGGGTTATGGTTAGGGTTAGGGTTCGGGTTACGGTTAGGGTTAGGGTTCGGTTTCGTGTTAGGGTCAGGGTTAGCGTTCCGGTTAAGGTTAGGGTTAGGGTTCGGGTTAGGGTTAGGGTTAGGGTTCGGGTTAGGGTTAGGGTTAGGTTTCGGGTTAGGGTTCGGGTTAGGGTTAGGTTTAGGGTAAGGGTTAGTTTTCGGGTTAGGGTTAGGTTTCGGTTTCGGGTTAGGGTTAGGGTTAGGGTTAGGGTTCGGATTAGGGTTAGGGGTAGGGTTCTGGTTAGCGTTCGGGTTCGGGTTAGGGTTAGGGTAGGGTTAGGTTTAGGGTTCGGGTTAGGTTTAGGTTTAGTGTTAGGGTTAGGGGTTAGGGTTAGTGTTACCGTTCGGGTTAGGGTTAGGGTTAGGGTTAGGGTTCGGGTTAGGGTTAGGGTTAGGGTTCGGGTTAGGGTTAGTGTTAGGGTTAGGGTTAGGGTTAGGGATCGGTTTAGGGTTAGGGTTAGGGTTAGTGTTAGGGTTCAGGTTAGGGTTAGGGTAAAATTTCGGGTTAGGGTTAGGGTTAGGGTTAGGATTAGGGTTCGCGTTAGGTTTCGGGTTAGGGGTCGGGTTAGGGTTTGTTTTAGGGTTCGGGTTAGGGTTCGGGTTAGGGTTAGGGTTCGGGTTAGGGTTAGGGTTCGGGTTAGGGGTCGGGTTAGGGTTAGGGTTAGGGTTCGGGTTAGGGTTAGGGTTCAAGTTAGGGTTAGGGTTCGGGTTAGTGTTAGGGTTAGTTCGGGTTCGGGTTAGGGTTAGGGTTCGGGATCGGGTTAGGGTTAGGGTTCGGGTTAGGGTTCGGGTTAGGGTTAGGTTTAGGGTTAGGGTTCGGGTTCGGGGTTAGGGTTAGGGTTAGGGTTAGGGTTCGAATTAGGTTTAGGGGTATGGTTGGGGTTAGGTTTCGGGTTAGGGTTAGGGTTAGGGTTATGGGTTAGGGTTAGGGTTAGTGTTAGGGTTAGGGTTCGGGTTAGGGTTAGGGTTCGGGTTCGGGTTACGGCTAGGGTTAGGGTTAGGGTTCGGTTTCGGGTTAGGGTTCGGGATAGGGTTAGGGTTCGGTTTAGGGTTAGGGTTCGGGTTCGGGTTAGTGTTAGGGTTAGGGTTAGGTTTAGGGTTCGGGTTAGGTTTCGGATTAGGGTTAGGGGTAGGGTAAGGGTTAGGGTTCGGGTTCGGGTTAGTGTTAGGTTTAGGGTTAGGGTTAGCGTTCGGGTTACGGTTAGTGTTAGGGTTAGGGGTTAGGGTTAGGGTTCGGGTTAGGGTTAGGGTTAGGGTTACGGTTAGGGTTAGGGTTAGGGTTCGGGTTAGGGTTAGGGTTAGGGTTCGGGTTAGTGTTAGGGTTAGGGTTAGGTTTAGGGTTCGGGTTAGGTTTAGGGTTTGGGTTAGTGTTCGGGTTACGGTTAGGGTTAGGGTTCGGGTTGGGTTCGGGTTAGGGTTAGGGTTAGGGTTCGGGTTCAGGTTAGGGTTAGCGTTCGGGTTAGAGTTCGGGTTAGAGTTAGGTTTCAGGTTAGGTTTAGGGTTCTGTTTAGGGTTAGTGTTAGGGTTAGGAGGTAGGGTTAGGGTTACGGTTCGGGTTAGGGTTAGGGTTAGGGTTAGGGTTAGGTTTTAGGGTTCGGGTTAGGGTTAGTGTTCGGGTTAGGGTTAGGGTTAGGGTTAGGGTTAGGGTTCGGGTTCGGGTTAGGGTTAGGGTTAGGATTAAGGTTAGGGTTAGGGTTCGGATTAGTGTTAGGTGTAGGGTTCGGGTTAGGGTTCGGGTTCAAGTTAGGGTTAGGGTTAGGGTTAGGGTTCAGGTTAGGTTTAGGGTTCGGTTTAGTGTTAGGGTTAGGGTTCAGGTTCGGGATCGGTTTAGGGTTCGGGTTAGTGTTAGGGTTAGGGTTCGGGTTAGGGTTAGGGTTAGGTTTATGGTTAGGTTTAGGGTTCGGGTTAGGGTTAGGGTTAGGGTTAGGTTTCGGGTTAGGGTTCGGGATCGGGTTAGGGTTAGGGTTCGGGTTAGGGTTAGGGTTAGGGTTCGGGTTAGTGTTAGGGTTTGGGTTAGGGTTAGGGTTAGGGTTCGGGTTCGGGTTAGGGTTAGGGTTCGAGATCGGGTTAGGGTTAGGGTTCGGGTTAGGGTTCGGGTTAGGGTTAGGGTTCGTGTTCGGGGTTAGGGTTAAGGTTAGGATTCGGGTAAGGGGTTAGGGTTCGGGTTCGGGTTACGGTTAGGGTTAGGGTTCCATTTAAGGTTAGGGTTTGGGTTCTGTTTAGGGTTAGGTTTAGGGTTCGCGTTAGGGTTCGGGTTAGGGTTAGGGTTCGGGTTAGGGTTAGGGTTCGGGTTAGGGTTAGGATTCGGGTAAGGTGTTAGGGTTCGGGTTCGGGTTCGGGTTAGGGTTAGGGTTCCGTTTATGGTTAGGGTTTGGGTTCTGTTTAGGGTTAGGGTTAGGGTTCGGGTTAGGGTTCGGGTTAGGGTTAGGGTTAGGGTTAGGGTTAGGGTTCCGGTAAAGGTTAGGGTTCCGGTTAGGGTTAGGGTTCGTGTTCGGGTTCGGGTTAGGGTTAGGGTTAGTGTTCGTATTAGGGTTAGGGGTCGGGTTCGGGTTAGGGTTCGGGTTCGGGTCAGGGTTAGGGTTAGGGTTAGGGTTCGGGTTAGGGTTAGGGTTAGGGTTAGGGTTATGGTTAGGGTTAGGGTTCGGGTTAGGGTTAGGGTTAGGGTTCGGGTTAGTGTTAGGGTTAGGGTTCGGGTTAGGGTTACTGTTCGGGTTAGGGTTAGGGTCGGGTTCGGGTTAGGGTTAGAGTTTGGGTTAGGTTTCGGGTTAGGGTTAGTGTTCGGCTTAGGGTTAGGGTTCGGGTTAGGGTTAGGGTTAGTGTTAGGGTTAGGGTTCGGGTTAGGGTTAGGGTTCGGGTTCGGGTTACGGTTAGGGTTAGGGTTAGGGTTCGGTTTTGGGTTAGTGTTAGGGTTAGGGTTCGGGTTAGGGTTAGGGTTCGGGTTAGGTTTAGGGTTAGGGTTCGGGTTAGGGTTAGGGTTCGGGTTAGGGTTAGGGTTAGGGTTAGGGTTCGCGTTAGGGTTAGGGTAGGGTTCGGGTAAGGGTTCGGGTTAGGGTTAGGGTTAGGGTTAGGGTTCCGGTTAGGGTTAGGGTTCGGGTTCGGGTTAGGGTTAGGGTTAGGGTTAGGGTTCGAATTAGGTTTAGGGGTATGGATGGGGTTAGGTTTCGGGTTAGAGTTTGGGTTTGGGTTAGGGTTAGGGGTTAGGGTTAGAGTTACCGTTCGTGTTAGGGTTAGGGTTAGGGTTAGGGTTCGGTTTAGGGTTAGGGTTAGGGTTAGGGTTCGGGTTAGGGTTAGGGTTAGGATTAGGGTTATGGTTAGGGTTAGGTTTCGGGTTAGGGTTAGGGTTAGGGTTCGGGTTCAGGTTAGGGTTCGGGTTAGGGTTAGGGTTAGGGTTCGGGTTCGGGTTAGGGTTAGGGTTCCGGTTAAGGTTAGGGTTAGGGTTCGGGTTAGTGTTAGGGTTAGTGTTAGGGTTAGGGTTCGGGTTAGTGTTAGGGTTAGGGTTTGGGTTAGGGTTAGGTTCGGGTTAGGTTTAGGGTCGGGTTCGGGTTAGGGTTAGAGTTTGGGTTAGATTTCGGGTTAGGGTTAGTGTTCGGGTTAGGGTAAGTGTTCGGGTTAGGGTTAGGGTTAGTGTTAGGGTTAGGGTTCGGGTTAGGTTTAGGGTTCGGTTTCGGGTTACGGTTAGGGTTAGGGTTAGGGTTCGGTTTCGGGTTAGTGTTAGGGTTAGGGTTAGGGTTAGGGTCAGGGTTCGGGTTAGGGTTCGGGTTCGGGTTAGGGTTAGGTTTAGGGTTAGGGTTAAGTTCCGGGTTAGGGTTACGGTTAGCGTTAGGGTTTAGGGTTAGGTTAGGGTTCGGGTTAGGGTTAGGGTTAGGGTTATGGTTAGGGTTAGGGTTCGGGTTACGATTAGGGTTAGGGTTCGGTTTCGTGTTAGGGTTAGGGTTAGCGTTCCGGTTAAGGTTAGGGTTAGGGTTCGGGTTAGGGTTAGGGTTAGGGTTCGGGTTAGGGTTAGGGTTAGGTTTCGGGTTAGGGTTCGGGTTAGGGTTAGGTTTAGGGTAAGGGTAGGTTTTCGGGTTAGGGTTAGGTTTCGGTTTCGGGTTAGGGTTAGGGTTAGGGTTAGGGTTCGGATTAGGGTTAGGGGTAGGGTTCTGGTTAGCGTTCGGGTTCGGGTTAGGGTTAGGGTAGGGTTAGTGTTAGGGTTCGGGTTAGGTTTAGGTTTAGTGTTAGGGTTAGGGTTTAGGGTTAGTGTTACCGTTCGGGTTAGGGTTAGGGTTAGGGTTAGGGTTCGGGTTAGGGTTAGGGTTAGGGTTCGGGTTAGGGTTAGGGTTAGGGTTAGGGTTAGGGTTAGGGTTAGGGTTAGGGATCGGTTTAGGGTTAGGGTTAGGGTTAGTGTTAGGGTTCAGGTTAGGGTTAGGGTAAAGGTTCGGGTTAGGGTTAGGGTTAGGGTTAGGATTAGGGTTCGCGTTAGGTTTCGGGTTAGGGGTCGGGTTAGGGTTTGTTTTAGGGTTCGGGTTAGGGTTCGGGTTAGGGTTAGGGTTCGGGTTAGGGTTAGGGTTCGGGTTAGGGGTCGGGTTAGGGTTAGGGTTAGGGTTCGGGTTAGGGTTAGGGTTAGGGTTCAAGTTAGGGTTAGGGTTCGGGTTAGTGTTAGGGTTAGTTCGGGTTCGGGTTAGGGTTAGGGTTCGGGTTCGGGTTAGGGTTAGGGTTCGGGTTAGGGTTCGGGTTAGGGTTAGGTTTAGTGTTAGGGTTCGGGTTCGGGGTTAGGGTTAGGGTTAGGGTTAGGGTTCGAATTAGGTTTAGGGGTATGGTTGGGGTTAGGTTTCGGGTTAGGGTTAGGGTTAGGGTTAGGGGTTAGGGTTAGGGTTACCGTTCGGGTTAGGGTTAGGGTTAGGGTTAGGGTTCGGGTTACGGTTATGGTTAGGGTTCGGTTTCGTGTTAGGGTTAGGGTTAGGGTTCCGGTTAGGGTTAGGGTTCGGGTTCGGGTTCGGGTTAGGGTTAGGGTTAGGGTTCGAATTAGGTTTAGGTGTATGGTTGGGGTTAGGTTTCGGGTTAGGGTTAGGGTTAGGGTTAGGGTTAGGGTTAGGGGTTAGGGTTAGGGTTACCGTTCGGGTTAGGGTTAGGGTTAGGGTTAGGGTTCGGGTTAGGGTTAGGGTTCGGGTTAGGTTTAGGGTTCGGGTTAGGGTTAGGGTTAGGGTTAGGGTTAGGGTTAGGTTTTGGGTTAGGGTTAGGGTTCGGGTTCGGGTTAGGGTTAGGTTTCCGGTTAAGGTTAGGGTTAGGGTTCGGGTTAGGTTTAGGGTTAGTGTTAGGGTTAGGGTTCGGGTTAGTGTTAGGGTTAGGGTTCGGGTTAGGGTTAGGTTTCTGGTTAGGGTTAGGGTCGGGTTCGGGTTAGGGTTAGAGTTTGGGTTAGGTTTCGGTTTAGGGTTAGTGTTCGGGTTAGGGTTAGGGTTCGGGTTAGGGTTAGGGTTAGTGTTAGGGTTAGGGTTCGGGTTAGGTTTAGGGTTCGGGTTCGGGTTACGGTTAGGGTTAGGGTTAGGGTTCGGTTTCGGGTTAGTGTTAGGGTTAGGGTTAGGGTTAGGGTCAGGGTTCGGGTTAGGGTTCGGGTTCGGGTTAGGGTTAGGTTTAGGGTTAGGGTTAAGTTCCGGGTTAGGGTTACGGTTAGCGTTAGGGGTTAGGGTTAGGGTAGGGTTCGGGTTAGGGTTAGGGTTAGGGTTATGGTTAGGGTTAGGGTTCGGGTTACGGTTAGGGTTAGGGTTCGGTTTCGTGTTGGGGTTAGGGTTAGGGTTAGGGTTCCGGTTAAGGTTAGGGTTAGGGTTCGGGTTAGGGTTAGGGTTAGGGTTCGGGTTAGGGTTAGGGTTCGGGTTAGGGGTCGGGTTAGGGTTAGGGTTAGGGTTCGGGTTAGGGTTAGGGTTAGGGTTCAAGTTAGGGTTAGGGTTCGGGTTAGTGTTAGGGTTAGTTCGGGTTCGGGTTAGGGTTAGGGTTCGGGTTCGGGTTAGGGTTAGGGTTCGGGTTAGGGTTCGGGTTAGGGTTAGGTTTAGTGTTAGGGTTCGGGTTCGGGGTTAGGGTTAGGGTTAGGGTTAGGGTTCGAATTAGGTTTAGGGGTATGGTTGGGGTTAGGTTTCGGGTTAGGGTTAGGGTTAGGGTTAGGGGTTAGGGTTAGGGTTACCGTTCGGGTTAGGGTTAGGGTTAGGGTTAGGGTTCGGGTTACGGTTATGGTTAGGGTTCGGTTTCGTGTTAGGGTTAGGGTTAGGGTTCCGGTTAGGGTTAGGGTTCGGGTTCGGGTTCGGGTTAGGGTTAGGGTTAGGGTTCGAATTAGGTTTAGGTGTATGGTTGGGGTTAGGTTTCGGGTTAGGGTTAGGGTTAGGGTTAGGGTTAGGGGTTAGGGTTAGGGTTACCGTTCGGGTTAGGGTTAGGGTTAGGGTTAGGGTTCGGGTTAGGGTTAGGGTTAGGGTTAGGTTTAGGGTTCGGGTTAGGGTTAGGGTTAGGGTTAGGGTTAGGGTTAGGTTTTGGGTTAGGGTTAGGGTTCGGGTTCGGGTTAGGGTTAGGGTTCCGGTTAAGGTTAGGGTTAGGGTTCGGGTTAGGTTTAGGGTTAGTGTTAGGGTTAGGGTTCGGGTTAGTGTTAGGGTTAGGGTTCGGGTTAGGGTTAGGTTTCTGGTTAGGGTTAGGGTCGGGTTCGGGTTAGGGTTAGAGTTTGGGTTAGGTTTCGGTTTAGGGTTAGTGTTCGGGTTAGGGTTAGGGTTCGGGTTAGGGTTAGGGTTAGTGTTAGGGTTAGGGTTCGGGTTAGGTTTAGGGTTCGGGTTCGGGTTACGGTTAGGGTTAGGGTTAGGGTTCGGTTTCGGGTTAGTGTTAGGGTTAGGGTTAGGGTTAGGGTCAGGGTTCGGGTTAGGGTTCGGGTTCGGGTTAGGGTTAGGTTTAGGGTTAGGGTTAAGTTCCGGGTTAGGGTTACGGTTAGCGTTAGGGGTTAGGGTTAGGGTAGGGTTCGGGTTAGGGTTAGGGTTAGGGTTATGGTTAGGGTTAGGGTTCGGGTTACGGTTAGGGTTAGGGTTCGGTTTCGTGTTAGGGTTAGGGTTAGGGTTAGGGTTCCGGTTAAGGTTAGGGTTAGGGTTCGGGTTAGGGTTAGGGTTAGGGTTCGGGTTAGGGTTAGGGTTAGGTTTTGGGTTAGGGTTCGGGTTAGGGTTAGGTTTAGGGTAAGGGTTAGTTTTCTGGTTAGGGTTAGGGTTCGGGTTAGAGTTAGGGTTAGGGTTAGGGTTAGGGTTAGGGTTCGGATTAGGGTTAGGGGTAGGGTTCTGGTTAGCGTTCGGGTTCGGGTTAGGGTTTGGGTAGGGTTAGGGTTAGGGTTCGGGTTAGGTTTAGGTATAGTGTTAGGGTTAGGGGTTAGGGTTAGTGTTACCGTTCGGGTTAGGGTTAGGGTTAGGGTTAGGGTTCGGGTTAGGGTTAGGGTTAGGGTTAGGGTTAGGGTTAGGGTTAGGGTTCGGTTTAGGGTTAGGGTTAGGGTTAGTGTTAGGGTTCAGGTTAGGGTTAGGGTAAAGTTTCGGGTTAGGGTTAGGGTTAGGGTTAGGGTTAGGGTTCGCGTTAGATTTCGGGTTAGGGGTCAGGTTAGGGTTTGTTTTAGGGTTCGGGTTAGGGTTAGGGTTAGGGTTAGGGTTCGGGTTAGGGTTAGGGTTCGGGTTAGGGGTCGGGTTAGGGTTAGGGTTAGGGTTAGGGTTAGGGTTAGGGTTCGCGTTAGGTTTCGGGTTAGGTGTCGGGTTAGGGTTAGGGTTAGGGTTCGGGTTACGGTTAGGGTTACGGGTAGGGTTAGGGTTCGGGTTACGGTTAGGGTTAGGGTTCGGGTTAGCGTTAGTGTTAGGGTTATGGTTAGGGTTAGGGTTCGGTTTAGGGTTAGGGTTAGGTTTAGGGTTCGGGTTAGGGTTAGGGTACGGGTTAGGGTTAGGGTTAGGGTTAGGGTTAGGGTTAAGGTTAGGGTTAGGGTTAGGGTTCGGGTTAGGGTTTGGGTTAGGGTTCAGGTTAGGGTTCGGGTTAGGGTTAGGGTTAGGGTTAGGGTTAGGGTTCCGGTTAGGGTTAGGAGTAGTGTTAGGGTTAGGGTTAAGGTTAGGGTTAGGGTTAGGGTTCTGGTTAGGGTTTGGGTTAGGGATCAGGTTAGGGTTCGGGTTCGGGTTAGGTTTAGTGTTAGGGTTAGGGTTAGGGTTAAGTTTCGGGGTAGGGTTAGGGTTAGGGTTAGGGTTAAGTTTCGGGGTAGGGTTAGGGTTAGGGTTAGGGTTAGGGTTAGGGTTCGGGTTAGGGTTAGGTTTAGGGTTAGGGTTAGGGTTAGGGTTAGGGTTCGCGTTAGGTTTCGGGTTAGGTGTCGGGTTAGGGTTAGGGTTAGGGTTCGGGTTACGGTTAGGGTTACGGTTAGGGTTAGGGTTCGGGTTACGGTTAGGGTTAGGGTTCGGGTTAGGGTTAGTGTTAGGGTTATGGTTAGGGTTAGGGTTCGGTTTAGGGTTAGGGTTAGGGTTAGGGTTCGGGTTAGGGTTAGGGTTAGGGTTCGGGTTAGGGTTCGGGTTAGGGTTAGGGTTAGGGTTCGGTTTCGGGTTTGGGTTAGGGTTAGGGTTAGGGTTTGGTTTAGGGTTAGGTTTGGGGTTAGGGTTAGCGTTAGGGTTAGGGTTCGGATTAGGGGTCGGGTTAGGGTTAGGGTTAGGGTTAGGGTTCGGGTTAGGGTTAGGGTTAGGGTTAGCGTTCAAGTTAGGGTTAGGGTTCGGGTTAGTGTTAGGGTTAGGGTTCGGGTTCGGGTTACGGTTAGGGTTCGGGTTCGGGTTCGGGTTAGGGTTCGGGTTAGGGTTCGGGTTAGGGTTAGGATTAGGGTTAGGGTTCGCGTTCGGGGTTAGGGTTATGGTTAGGGTTCGGGTTAGGGTTCGGGTTAGGGTTAGGATTCGGTTAAGGGGTTAGGGTTCGGGTTCGGGTTAGGGTTAGGGTTAGGGTTCCGGTTAAGGTTAGGGTTAGGGTTCTGTTTAGGGTTAGGGTTAGGTTTA
>JAVLSZ010000112.1:472500-480000 GCA_032313775.1 Urocyon cinereoargenteus | reverse complement strand
AGTGTTCGGATTAGTGTTAGGTGTAGGGTTCGTGTTAGGGTTCGGGTTCGGGTTGGTGTTAGGGTTAGGGTTAGGGTTAGGGTTAGTGTTAGGTGTTAGGGTTAGGGTTAGGGTTCGGGTTAGGGTTAGGGTTACGGTTAGGGTTAGGGTTCGGGTTAGGGTTAGGGTTCGGGTTAGTGTTAGGGTTAGGGTTCGGGTTAGGGTTAGGGTTAGGGTTATGGTTAGGGTTAAGGTTCGGGTTAGGGTTAGGTTTAGGGTTAGGGTTCGGGTTAGGGTTAGGGTTCGGGTTCGGGTTAGGGTTCGGGTTAGGGTTCGGGTCGGGTTCGGGTTAGGGTTAGGGTTAGCGATCTGGTTAGTGTTAGGGTTCGGGTTAGGGTTAGGGTAAGGGTTAGGGTTAGTGTTAGGGTTAGGGTTCGGATTAGGGTTAGGGGTAGAGTTCGGTTTAGGGTTCCGGTTCGGGTTAGGGTTAGGGTTAGGTTTAGGGTTAGGGTTAGGGTTAAGGTTAGTGTTAGGTTTAGGGTTCGGGTTAGGGTTAGGGTTAGGGTTCAGGTTAGGGATCGGGTTAGGGTTAGTGTTAGGGTTCAGGTTAGGGTTAGGATTAGGGTTGGGGTTTGGGTTCGGGTTAGGTTTAGGGTTAGGGTTAGGGTTAGGGTTAAGGTTCGGGGTAGGGTTAGGGTTAAGTTTGGGTTAGGGTTAGGGTTAGGGTTAGGGTTCGGGTTAGGCTTAGGGTTAGGGTTAGGGTTAGGTTTCGGGTTAGGGTTAGGTTTAGGGTTCAGGTTAGGGTTAGGGTTAGGGTTCCGGTTAGGGATAGGGTTACGGTTAAGGTTAGGGTTCGGGATAGGGTTAGGGTTAGGGTTCGGGTTAGGGTTAGGGTTAGGGTTATGGTTACGGTAAGTGTTCGGGTTAGGGTTAGGGTTAGGGTTAGGGTTAGGGTTAAGGTCCCGGTTAGGGTTAGGGTTAAGGTTCGGGATAGGGTTAGAGTTTGGGTTAGGTTTCGGGTTAGGGTTAGGGTTCGCGTTACGGTTAGGGTTCGGGTTAGGTTTAGGGTTAGTGTTAGGGTTAGGGTTCGGGTTATGGTTAGGGTTCGGGTTCGGGTTACGGTTAGGGTTAGGGTTAGGGTTCGGTTTCGGGTTAGGGATCGGGATAGGGTTAGGGTTCGGGTTAGGGTTTGGGTTCGGGTTCGGTTTAGGGTTAGGTTTCGGGTTCGTTATAGCGTTAGGGTTAGGGTTAGGGTTAGTGTTCGGATTAGGGTTAGCGGTAGGGTACGGGTTAGGGTTCGTGTTCGGGTTAGTGTAGGGTTAGGGTAGGGTTAGTGTTCGGGTTACGGTTCGGGTTATGTTTAGGGTTAGAGTTAGGGTTAGGGTTAGGGTTAGGGTTAGGGTTCGGGTTAGGGTTAGGGTTAGGGTTCGGGTTAGTGTTAGGGTTAGGGTTAGGGTTAGGGTTCGGGTTAGGGTTAGGGTTAGGGTTAGTGTCCGGGTTACTGTTAGGGTTAGGGTTCGGGTTGGGTTCGGGTTAGGGTTAGGGTTAGGGTTCGGGTTCAGGTTAGGGTTAGGTTTCGGGTTAGTGTTCGGGTTAGGGTTAGGGTTCGGGTAAGGGTTAGGGTTCGGTTTATGGTTAGTGTTAGGGTTAGGAGGTAGGGTTAGGGTTAGGGTTCGGGTTAGGTTTAGGGTTAGGATTAGGGTTAGGGGTTAAGGTCCGGGTTAATGTTAGGGTTCGGGTTAGGGTTAGGGTTAGGGTTCGGGTTCGGGTTAGGGATAGGGTTAGGATTAAGGTTAGGGTTAGGGTTAGGATTAAGGTTAGGGTTAGGGTTCGGATTAGTGTTAGGTGTAGGGTTCGGGTTAGGGTTCGGGTTCGGGTTAGGGTTAGGGTTAGGGTTAGGTTTAGGGTTAGTGTTAGGGGTTAGGGTTAGGGTTAGGGTTCGGGTTAGGGTTAGGGTTATGGTTAGGGTTAGGGTTAGGGCTCGGGTTAGAGTTAGGGTTCGGGTTAGTGTTAGGGTTAGGGTTCGGGTTAGGGTTAGGGTTAGGGTTATGGTTGGGGTTAGGGTTCGGGTTAGGATTAGGGTTAGGGTTAGGGTTCGGGTTAGGGTTAGGGTTAGCGTTCGGGTTAGGGTTCGGGTTAGGGTTAGGATTAGGGTTAGGGTTCGGGGCAGGGTGAGGGTTAGCGTTAGGGTTCGGTTTAGGGTTAGGTTTAGGGTTAATGTTAGGGTTAGGTATCGGGTTAGGGTTAGGGTTAAGGTTAGGGTTAGGATTAGGGTTAGGGTTAGGGTTAGGGTTCGCTTTAGGGTTCGGGTTAGGGGTCGGGTTAGGGTTAGGTTTAGGGTTCGGGTTAGGGTTAGGGTTAGGGTTCGGGTTAGTGTTAGGGTTTGGGTTAGGGTTAGGGTTAGGGTTCGGGTTCGGGTTAGGTTTAGGGTTCGGGATCGGGTTAGGGTTAGGGTTCGGATTAGGGTTCGGGTTAGGGTTAGGGTTCGGGTTAGGGTTCGGGTTAGGGTTAGGATTCGGGTAAGGGGTTATGTTTCGGGTTTGGGTTAGGGTTAGTGTTAGGGTTCCGGTTAAGGTTAGGGTTAGAGTTCGGGTTAGGGTTAGGGTTAGGGTTAGGGTTCGGGTTAGGTTTAGGGTTAGGGTTCGGGTTAGGGTTCGGGTTAGGGTTAGGGTTAGGGTTAGGGTTAGGGTTCCGGTTAGGTTTAGGGTTCGTGTAAGGGTTAGGGTTAGGGTTAGGGTTAGGGTTAGGGTTCGGATTAGGGTTAGGGTTAGGGGTAGGGTTCGGGTTAGGGTTCGGGTACAGGTTAGGGTTAGGGTAAGGGTTAGGGTTAGGGTTCGGGTTAGGGTTAGGGTTAGGGTTAGGGTTAGGGGTTAGTGTTAGGGGTACCGTTCGGGTTAGGGTTAGGGTTAGGGTTAGGGTTAGGGTTAGGGTTAGGGGTAGGGTTAGGTTTAGGGTTCGGGTTAGGGTTAGGGTTAGGGTTAGGGTTAGGGTTCGGGTTAGGGTTAGGGTTAGGGTTAGTTTTCGGGTTACGGTTAGGGTTAGGGTTAGGGTTGGGTTCGGGTTAGGGTTAGGGTTAGGGTTCGGGTTCAGGTTAGGGTTAGGGTTCGGGTTAGTGTTCGGGTTAGGGTTAGGGTTCGGGTTAGGGTTAGGGTTCGGTTTAGGGTTAGTGTTAGGGTTAGGAGGTAGGTTTAGGGTTAGGGTTCGGGTTAGGGTTAGGGTTAGGGTTAAGGTTAGGGGTTAGGGTTAGGGTTAGTGTTAGGGTTCGGGTTAGGGTTAAGGTTAGGGTTAGGGTTAGGGTTAGGGTTCGGGTTCGATTTAGGGTTAGGGTTAGGATTAAGGTTAGGGTTAGGTTTCGGATTAGTGTTAGGTGTAGGGTTCGTTTTAGGGTTCGGGTTCGGGTTGGGGTTAGGGTTAGGGTTAGGGTTAGGGTTAGTGTTAGGTGTTAGGGTTAGGGTTAGGGTTCGGGTTAGGGTTAGGGTTACGGTTAGGGTTAGGGTTCGGGTTAGGGTTAGGGTTCGGGTTAGTGTTAGGGTTAGGGTTCGTGTTAGGGTTAGGGTTAGGGTTATGGTTAGGGTTAGGGTTCGGGTTAGGGTTAGGGTTTGGGTTAGGGTTCGGGTTAGGGTTAGGGTTAGGTTTCGGTTAGGGTTTGGGTTAGGGTTCGGGTTAGGGTTAGGGTTAGGTTTCGGGTTAGGGTTCGTGTTAGGGTTAGGATTAGGGTTAGGGTTCGGGGCAGGGTGAGGGTTAGGGATAGGGTTAGGGTTAGCGTTCTGGTTAGTGTTAGGGTTCGGGTTAGGGTTAGGGTTAGGTTTAGGGTTCGGATTAGGGTTAGGGGTAGGGTTCGGGTTAGGGTTCCGGTTCGGGTTAGGGTTAGGTTTAGGGTTAGGGTTAGGGTTAAGGTTAGGGTTAGTGTTCCGGTTAGGGTTAGGGTTAGGGTTCAGGTTAGGGTTCGGGTTAGGGTTAGGGTTAGGGTGAGGGTTCCGGTTAGGGTTAGGGTTAGGGTTAGGGTTAGGGTTCGGGTTCGGGTTAGGGTTAGGGTTAGGGTTTGGTTTAGTGTTAGGGTTAGGGTTAGGCCTTAGGGTTAGGGTTCGGGTTAGGGTTAGGGTTCGGGTTAGGGTTAGGATTCGGGTAAGGGGTTAGGGTTGGGTTTCGGGGTAGGGTTAGGGTTAGGGTTAGGGTTCCGGTTAGGTTTAGGGGTTCCGGTTAGGGTTAGGGTTCGGGTTCGGGTTCGGGGTTAGGGTTAGGGTTCGGATTAGGGTTAGGGGTCGGGTTCGGGTTAGGGTTTGGGTTCGTGGTTAGGGTTAGGGTTAGGGTTAGGGTTAGGGTTCGGGTTAGGGTTAGGGTTAGGGTTAGGGTTATGGTTAGGGTTAGGGTTCGGGTTAGGGTTAGGGTTAGGGTTCGGGTTAGGGTTAGGTTTCGGGTTAGGGTTAAGGTTAGGGTTCGGGTTCGGGTTAGTGTTACGGTTCCGGTTAAGTTTAGGGTTAGGGTTCGGGTTAGGGTTAGGGTTAGTGTTAGGTTTAGGGTTCGGGTTAGTGTTAGGGTTAGGGTTCGGGTTAGGGTTAGGGTTCGGGTGAGGGTTAGGGTCGGGTTCGGGTTAGGGTTAGAGTTTGGGTTAGGTTTCGGGTTAGGGTTAGTGTTCGGCTTAGGGTTAGGGTTCGGGTTAGGGTTAGGGTTAGTGTTAGGTTTAGGGTTCGGGTTAGGGTTAGGGTTCGGGTTCGGGTTACGGTTAGGGTTAGGGGTAGGGTTCGGTTTTGGGTTAGTGTTAGGGTTAGGGTTAGGGTTAGGGCCAGGGTTCGGGTTAGGGTTCGGGTTCGTGTTAGGGTTAGGTTTAGGGTTAGGGTTACGGTTCGGGTTAGGGTTACGGTTAACGTTAGGGGTTAGGGTTAGGGTAGGGTTCGGGTTAGGGTTAGGGTTAGGGTTAGGTTTCGGGTTAGGGTTAGGGTTCCGGTTAAATTTAGGGTTAGGGTTCGGGTTAGGGTTAGGGTTAGGGTTCGGGTTAGGGTTAGGGTTAAGGTTCGGGTTAGGGTTCGGGTTAGGGTTAGGGTTAGGGTAAGGGTTAGTTTTCGGGTTAGGGTTAGGGTTGGGGTTCGGGTTAGGGTTGGGTTAGGTTTAGGGTTAGGGTTCGGATTAGGGTTAGGGGTAGGGTTCGGGTTAGGGTTCGGGTTCGGGTTAGGGTTAGGGATAGGGTTAGGGTTAGGGTTCGGGTTAGGGTTAGGTTTAGGGTTAGGGTTAGGGGTTAGAGTTAGTGTTACCGTTCGGGTTATGGTTAGGGTTAGGGTTAGGGTTAAGGTTCGGGTTAGGGTTAGGGTTAGGGTTCGGGTTAGGGTTAGGTTTAGGGTTAGTATTAGGGTAAGGGTTCGGGATAGGGTTAGGTTTAGGGTTAGGGTTCGGGTTAGGGTTAGGGTTAGGGTTCAGGTTAGGGTTCGGGTTTGGGTTAGGTTTAGGTTTAGGGTGAGGGTTAGGGTTAAGGTTCTGGTTAGGGTTAGGGTTAAGGTTCGGGTTAGGGTTAGAGTTTGGGTTAGGTTTCGGGTTAGGGTTAGGTTTCGCGTTAGGCTTAGGGTTCGGGTTAGGGTTAGGGTTAGTGTTAGGGTTAGGGTTCGGGTTAGGGTTAGGGTTCGGGTTTGGGTTACGGTTAGGGTTAGGGTTAGGGTTCGGTTTCGGGTTAGGGTTCGGGATAGGGTTAGGGTTCGGGTTAGGGTTAGGGTTCGGGTTCGGGTTAGGGTTAGGGTTCGGGTTCGGTTTAGGGTTAGGGTTAGGGTTAGGGTTAGGTTTCGGATTAGGGTTAGGGGTAGGGTAAGGGTTAGGGTTCGGGTTCGGGTTAGTGTTATGTTTAGGGTTAGGGTTAGCGTTCGGGTTACGGTTAGTGTTAGGGTTAGGGGTTAGGGTTAGGGTTAGGGTTCGGGTTAGGGTTAGGGTTAGGGTTACGTTTAGGTTTAGGGTTAGGGTTCGGGTTAGGGTTAGTGTTAGGGTTCGGGTTAGTGTTAGGGTTAGGGTTAGGTTTAGGGTTCGGGTTAGGGTTAGGGTTAGGGTTAGTGTTCGGGTTACGGTTAGGGTTAGGGTTCGGGTTGGGTTCGGGTTAGGGTTAGGGTTAGGGTTCGGGTTCAGGTTAGGGTTAGGGTTCGGGTTAGTGTTCGGGTTAGGGTTAGGTTTCGGGTTAGGTTTAGGGTTCGGTTTAGGGTTAGTGTTAGGGTTAGGAGGTAGGGTTAGGGTTAGGGTTCGGGTTCGGGTTAGGGTTAGGGTTAGGATTAAGGTTATGGTTAGGGTTCGGATTAGTGTTAGGTGTAGGGTTCGGGTAAGGGTTCGGGTTCAAGTTAGGGTTAGGGTTAGGGTTAGGGTTCAGGTTAGGTTTAGGGTTCGGTTTAGTGTTAGGGTTAGGGTTCGGGTTCGGATTAGGTTTAGGGTTCGGGTTAGTGTTAGGGTTAGGGTTCGGGTTAGGGTTAGGGTTAGGGTTATGGTTAGGTTTAGGGTTCGGGTTAGGGTTAGGGTTAGGGTTAGGGTTCGGGTTAGGGTTCGGGATCGGGTTAGGGTTAGGGTTCGGGTTAGGGTTAGGGTTAGGGTTCGGGTTAGTGTTAGGTTTTGGGTTAGGGTTAGGGTTAGGGTTCGGGTTCAGATTAGGGTTAGGGTTCGGGATCGGGTTAGGGTTAGGGTTCGGGTTAGGGTTCGGGTTAGGGTTAGGGTTCGGGTTCGGGTTCGGTGTTAGGTTTAGGGTTAGGATTCGGGTAAGGGGTTAGGGTTCGGGTTCGGGTTAGGGTTAGGGTTAGGGTTCCGTTTAAGGTTAGGGTTTGGGTTCTGTTTAGGGTTAGGTTTAGTGTTCGGGTTAGGGTTCGGGTTAGGGTTAGAGTTCGGGTTAGGGTTAGGGTTCGGGATAGGGTTAGGATTCGGGTAAGGGGTTAGGGTTCGGGTTCGGGTTAGGGTTAGGGTTAGGGTTCCGTTTAAGGTTAGGGTTTGGGTTCTGTTTAGGGTTAGGGTTAGGGTTCGGGTTAGGGTTCGGGTTAGGGTTAGGGTTAGGGTTAGGGTTATGGTTCCGGTAAAGGTTAGGGTTCCGGTTAGGGTTAGGGTTCGTGTTCGGGTTCGGGTTAGGGTTAGGGTTAGGGTTCGGATTAGGGTTAAGTGTCGGGTTCGGGTTACGTTTCGGGTTCGGGTTAGGGTTAGGGTTAGGGTTAGGGTTAGGGTTCGGGTTAGGGTTAGGGTTAGGGTTAGGGTTATGGTTCGGGTTAGGGTTCGGGTTAGGGTTAGGGTTAGGGTTCAGGTTAGGGTTAGGTTTCGGGTTAGGGTTAGGGTTAGGGTTCGGGTTCGGGTTAGTGTTAGGTTTCCGGTTAAGGTTAGGGTTAGGGTTCGGGTTAGGGTTAGGGTTAGTGTTAGGGTTAGGGTTCGGGTTAGGGTTAGGTTTCGGGTTAGGGTTATGGTTAGGGTTCGGGTTCGGGTTAGTGTTAGGGTTCCGGTTCAGGTTAGGGTTAGGGTTCGGGTTCGGGTTGGGGTTAGGGTTAGGGTTAGGGTTAGGGTTAGGGTTAGTGTTAGGTGTTA
>JAVLSZ010000112.1:457500-465000 GCA_032313775.1 Urocyon cinereoargenteus | reverse complement strand
CGGTTT
The DNA here is from genome assembly GCA_032313775.1 of Urocyon cinereoargenteus. Lineage (NCBI taxonomy): Eukaryota > Metazoa > Chordata > Mammalia > Carnivora > Canidae > Urocyon > Urocyon cinereoargenteus. Next base: position 464,994 of record JAVLSZ010000112.1, on the reverse strand, counting down.
CGGGTTAGGGTTCGGGATAGGGTTAGGGTTCGGGTTAGCTTTAGGGTTCGGGTTCGGGTTAGGGTTAGGGTTCGGGTTCGGTTTAGGGTTAGGGTTAGGGTTAGGGTTAGGTTTCGGATTAGGGTTAGGGGTAGGGTAAGGGTTAGGGTTCTTGTTCGGGTTAGTGTTAGGTTTAGGGTTAGGGTTAGCGTTCGGGTTACGGTTAGTGTTAGGGTTAGGGGTTAGGGTTAGGGTTAGGGTTCGGGTTAGGGTTAGGGTTAGGGTTACGGTTAGGGTTAGGGTTAGGGTTCGGGTTCGGGTTAGGGTTAGGGTTCGGGTTAGTGTTAGGGTTAGGGTTAGGTTTAGGGTTCGGGTTAGGTTTAGGGTTTGGGTTAGTGTTCGGGTTACGGTTAGGGTTAGGGTTCGGGTTGGGTTCGGGTTAGGGTTAGGGTTAGGGTTCGGGTTCAGGTTAGGGTTAGCGTTCGGGTTAGTGTTCGGGTTAGGGTTAGGTTTCAGGTTAGGTTTAGGGTTCGGTTTAGTGTTAGTGTTAGGGTTAGGAGGTAGGGTTAGTGTTAGGGTTCGGGTTAGGGTTAGGGTTAGGGTTAGGGTTAGGTTTTAGGGTTCGGGTTAGGGTTAGGGTTCGGGTTAGGGTTAGGGTTAGGGTTAGGGTTAGGGTTAGGGTTCGGGTTCGGGTTAGGGTTAGGGTTAGGATTAAGGTTAGGGTTAGGGTTCGGATTAGTGTTAGGTGTAGGGTTCGGGTTAGGGTTCGGGTTCAAGTTAGGGTTAGGGTTAGGGTTAGGGTTCAGGTTAGGTTTAGGGTTCGGTTTAGTGTTAGGGTTAGGGTTCGGGTTCGGGTTAGGGTTAGGTTTATGTTTAGGTTTAGGGTTCGGGTTAGGGTTAGGGATAGGGTTAGGGTTCGGGTTAGAGTTCGGGATCGGGTTAGGGTTAGGGTTCGGGTTAGGGTTAGGGTTAGGGTTCGGGTTAGTGTTAGGGTTTGGGTTAGGGTTAGGGTTAGGGTTCGGGTTCGGGTTAGGGTTAGGGTTCGGGATCGGGTTAGGTTTAGGGTTCGGGTTAGGGTTCGGGTTAGGGTTAGGGTTCGGGTTCGGGTTCGGGGTTAGGGTTAGGGTTAGGATTCGGGTAAGGGGTTAGGGTTCGGGTTCGGGTTACGGTTAGGGTTAGGGTTCCGTTTAAGGTTAGGGTTTGGGTTCTGTTTAGGGTTAGGTTTAGGGTTCGCGTTAGGGTTCGGGTTAGGGTTAGGGTTCGGGTTAGGGTTAGGGTTCGGGTTAGGGTTAGGATTCGGGTAAGGTGTTAGGGTTCGGGTTCGGGTTTAGGGTTAGGGTTAGGGTTCCGTTTATGGTTAGGGTTTGGGTTATGTTTAGGGTTAGGGTTAGGGTTCGGGTTAGGGTTCGGGTTAGGGTTAGGGTTAGGGTTAGGGTTAGGGTTAGGGTTCCGGTAAAGGTTAGGGTTCCGGTTAGGGTTAGGGTTCGTGTTCGGGTTCGGGTTAGGGTTAGGGTTAGTGTTCGGATTAGGTTTAGGTGTCGGGTTCGGGTTAGGGTTCGGGTTCGGGTTAGGGTTAGGGTTAGGGTTAGGGTTAGTGTTCGGGTTAGGGTTAGGGTTAGGGTTAGGGTTATGGTTAGGGTTAGGGTTCGGGTTAGGGTTAGGGTTACTGTTCGGGTTAGTGTTAGGGTTAGGGTTCGGGTTAGGGTTAGGGTTCGGGTTAGGGTTAGGGTCGGGTTCGGGTTAGGGTTAGAGTTTGGGTTAGGTTTCGGGTTAGGGTTAGTGTTCGGCTTAGGGTTAGGGTTCGGGTTAGGGTTAGGGTTAGTGTTAGGGTTAGGGTTCGGGTTAGGGTTCGGTTTTGGGTTAGTGTTAGGGTTAGGGTTAGGGTTAGGGCCAGTGTTCGGGTTAGGGTTTGGGTTCGGGTTAGGGTTAGGTTTAGGGTTAGGGTTAGGGTTAGGGTTCCGGTTAAGGTTAGGGTTAGGGTTCGGGTTAGGGTTAGGGTTAGGGTTCGGGTTAGGGATAGGGTTAAGGTTCGGGTTAGGGTTCGGGTTAGGGTTAGGGTTAGGGTAAGGGTTAGTTTTCGGGTTAGGGTTAGGGTTCGGGTTCGGGTTAGGGTAGGGTTAGGTTTAGGGTTAGGGTTCGGATTAGGGTTAGGGGTAGGGTTCGGGTTAGGGTTCGGGTTCGGGTTAGGGTTAGGGATAGGGTTAGGGTTAGGGTTCGGGTTAGGGTTAGGGTTAGGGTTCGGGTTAGGGTTAGGGTTAGGGTTAGGGTTAGGATTAGGGTTAGGGTTCGGGATAGGGTTAGGTTTACGGTTAGGTTTCGGGTTAGGGTTAGGGTTAGGGTTCAGGTTAGGGTTCGGGTTTGGGGTAGGTTAGGGTTAGGGTTCGGGTTAGGGTTAGGGTTAGGGTTAGGTTTAGGGTTAGGGTTAGGGTTAGGGTTAGGTTTAGGGTTATTGTTAGGGTTAGGGTTAAGGTTCTGGTTAGTGTTAGGGTTAAGGTTCGGGTTAGGGTTAGAGTTTGGGTTAGGTTTCGGGTTAGGGTTAGGGTTCGCGTTAGGGTTAGGGTTCGGGTTAGGGTTAGGGTTAGTGTTAGGGTTAGGGTTCGGGTTAGGGTTAGGGTTCGGGTTCGGGTTCGGGTTACGGTTAGGGTTAGGGTTAGGGTTCGGTTTCGGGTTAGGGTTCGGGATAGGGTTAGGGTTCGGGTTAGGGTTAGGGTTCGGGTTCGGGTTAGGGTTAGGGTTCGGGTTCGGTTTAGGGTTAGGGTTAGGGTTAGGGTTAGGTTTCGGATTAGGGTTAGGGGTAGGGTACGGGTTAGGGTTCGGGTTCGGGTTAGTGTTAGGTTTGGGGTTAGGGTTAGCGTTCGGGTTACGGTTAGTGTTAGGGTTAGGGATTAGGGTTAGGGTTAGGGTTCGGGTTAGGGTTAGGGTTAGGGTTACGGTTAGGGTTAGGGTTAGGGTTCGGGTTAGGGTTAGGGTTAGGGTTCGGGTTAGTGTTAGGGTTAGGGTTAGGTTTAGGGTTCGGGTTAGGGTTAGGGTTAGGGTTAGTGTTCGGGTTACGGTTAGGGTTAGGGTTCGGGTTGGGTTCGGGTTAGGGTTAGGGTTAGGGTTCGGGTTCAGGTTAGGTTTAGGGTTCAGGTTAGTGTTCGGGTTAGGGTTAGGTTTCGGGTTAGGTTTAGGGTTCGGTTTAGGGTTAGTGTTAGGGTTAAGATGTAGGGTTAGGGATAGGGTTCGGGTTAGGGTTAGGGTTAGGGTTAGGGTTAGGGTTAGGGTTCGGGTTCGGGTTAGGGTTAGGGTTAGGATTAAGGTTAGGGTTAGGGTTCGGATTAGTGTTAGGTGTAGGGTTCGGGTTTGGGTTCGGGTTCAAGTTAGGGTTAGGGTTATGGTTAGGGTTCAGGTTAGGTTTAGGTTTCGGTTAGTGTTAGGGTTAGGGTTCGGGTTCGGGTTAGGTTTAGGGTTCGGGTTAGTGTTAGGGTTAGGGTTCGGGTTAGGGTTAGGGTTAGGGTTATGGTTAGGTTTAGGGTTCGGCTTAGGGTTAGGTTTAGGGTTAGGGTTCGGGTTAGGGTTCGGGATCGGGTTAGGGTTAGGGTTCGGGTTAGGGTTAGGGTTAGGGTTCGGGTTAGTGTTAGGGTTTGGGTTAGGGTTAGGGTTAGGGTTCGGGTTCGGGTTAGGGTTAGGGTTCGGGATCGGGTTAGGGTTAGGTTTCGGGTTAGGGTTCAGGTTAGGGTTAGGGTTCGGGATCGGTTTCGGGGTTAGGGTTAGGGTTAGGGTTCGGGTTAGGGTTCGGGTTAGGTTTAGGATTCGGGTAAGGGGTTATGGTTCGGGTTCGGGTTAGGGTTAGTGTTAGGGTTCCGGTTAAGGTTAGGGTTAGGGTTCGGGTTAGGGTTAGGGTTAGGGTTAGGGTTCGGGTTAGGGTTAGGGTTAGGGTTCGGGTTAGGGTTCGGGTTAGGGTTAGGTTTAGGGTTAGGGTTAGTGTTCCAGTTAGGGTTAGGGTTCGGGTTAGGGTTAGGGTTAGGGGTAGGTTTCGGGTTAGGGTTCGGGTACGGGTTAGGATTAGGGTTAGGGTTAGGGTTAGGGTTCGGGTTACGGTTAGGGTTAGGGTTAGGGTTAGGGGTTAGGGTTAAGGTTACGGTTCGGGTTAGGGTTAGGGTTAGGGTTAGGGTTCGGGTTAGGGTTAGGTTTAGGGTTCGGGTTAGGGTTAGGATTAGGGTTAGTGTTAGGGTTAGGGTTCGGGTTCGGGTTAGGGTTAGGGTTAGGGTTCGGGTTCGGGGTTAGGGTTAGTGTTAGGGTTCTGGTAAGGTGTTAGGGTTCGGGTTAGTGTTAGGGTTAGGGTGAGGGTTAGGGTTAGGGTTAGGTTTCGGGTTAGGTTTAGGGTTAGGGTTAGGGTTCGGGTTAGGTTTCGGGTTCGGTTAGGGTTAGGGTTAGGGTTAGCGTTCTGGTTAGTGTTAGGGTTCGGGTTAGGGTTAGGGTTAGGGTTAGGCTTAGGGTTCGGATTAGGGTTAGGGGTAGGGTTCGGGTTAGGGTTCCGGTACGGGTTAGGGTTAGGGTTAGGGTTAGGGTTAGGGTTAAGGTTAGGGTTAGGGTTAGGGTTCGGGTTAGGGTTTGGGTTAGGGTTCAGGTTAGGGTTCGGGTTAGGGTTAGGGTTAGGGTTAGGGTTCCGGTTAGGGTTAGGAGTAGTATTAGGGTTAGGGTTAAGGTTAGGGTTAGGGTTAGGGTTCTGGTTAGGGTTTGGGTTAGGGATCAGGTTAGGGTTCGGGTACGGGTTAGGTTTAGTGTTAGGGTTAGGGTTAGGGTTAAGTTTCGGGGTAGGGTTAGGGTTAGGGTTAGGGTTAAGTTTCGGGGTAGGGTTAGGGTTAGGGTTAGGGATAGGGTTAGGGTTCGGGTTAGGGTTAGGTTTAGGGTTAGGGTTAGGGTTAGGGTTAGGGTTCGCGTTAGGTTTAGGGTTAGGTGTCGGGTTAGGGTTAGGGTTAGGGTTCGGGTTACGGTTAGGGTTACGGTTAGGGTTAGGGTTCGTGTTAGGGTTATGGTTAGGGTTAGGTTTCGGTTTAGGGTTAGGGTTAGGGTTCGGGTTAGGGTTCGGGTTAGGGTTAGGGTTAGGGTTAGGGTTCGGGTTTGGGTAGGGTTAGGGTTAGGGTTTGGTTTAGGGTTAGGGTTAGGGTTCGGGTTTGGGTTAGGGTTAGGGTTAGGGTTTGGTTTAGGGTTAGGGTTAGGGTTAGGGTTCGGGTTAGGGTTAGGGTTAGGGTTAGGGTTCAAGTTAGGGTTAGGGTTCGGGTTAGTGTTAGGGTTAGGGTTCGGGTTCGGGTTAGGGTTAGGGTTCGGGTTCGGGTTAGGGTTAGGGTTCGGGTTAGGGGTTAGGGTTATGGTTAGGGTTCGGGTTAGGGTTCGGGTTAGGGTTAGGATTCGGTTAAGGGGTTAGGGTTCGGGTTCGGGTTAGGGTTAGGGTTAGGGTTCCAGTTAAGGTTAGGGTTAGGGTTCTGTTTAGGGTTAGGGTTAGGTTTAGGGTTAGGGTTCGGGTTAGGGTTAGGGTTAGTGTTCGGGATAGGGTTCGGGTTAGGGCTAGGGTTAGGGTTAGGGTTAGGGTTCGGGTTAGGGTTAGGGTTAGGGTTCGGATTAGGGTTAGGGGTAGGGTTCGGGTTAGGGTTCGGTTTCGGGTTAGGGTTAGGGTTAGGGTTAGGGTTAGGGTTCGGGTTAGGGTTAGTTTTAGGGTTAGGGTTAGGGGTTAGGGTTAGGGTTACCGTTCGGGTTAGGGTTAGGGTTAGGGTTAGGGTTAGTGTTAGGTTTAGGGTTAGGTTTCGGGTTAGGGTTAGGGTTAGGGTTAGGGTTAGGGTCGGGTTAGGGTTCGGGTTCGGGTTAGGGTTAGGGGTTAGTGTTCAGGTTCGGGTTAGGTTTCGGGTTAGGGTTCGGTTTAGGGTTAGGGTTACTGTTCGGGTTAGCGTTAGGGTTAGGGTTCGGGTTAGGGTTAGGGTTCGGGTTAGGTTTAGGGTTAGGGTTCGGGTTAGGGTTAGGGTTCGGGTTAGGGTTAGGGTTAGGGTTAGGGTTCGCGTTAGGGTTAGGGTAGGGTTCGGGTAAGGGTTCGGGTTAGGGTTAGGATTAGGGTTAGGGTTCCGGTTAGGGTTAGGGTTCGGGTTCGGGTTAGGGTTAGGGTTAGGGTTAGGGTTCGAATTAGGTTTAGGGGTATGGATGGGGTTAGGTTTCGGGTTAGGGTTTGGGTTTGGGTTAGGGTTAGGGGTTAGGGTTAGGGTTACCGTTCGTGTTAGGGTTAGGGTTAGGGTTAGGGTTCGGTTTAGGGTTAGGGTTAGGGTTAGGGTTCGGGTTAGGGTTAGGGTTAGGGTTAGGGTTATGGTTAGGGTTAGGTTTCGGGTTAGGGTTAGGGTTAGGGTTCGGGTTAGGGTTAGGTTTCGGGTTAGGGTTAGGGTTAGGGTTCGGGTTCGGGTTCGGGTTAGGGTTCCGGTTAAGGTTAGGGTTAGGGTTCGTGTTAGGGTTAGGGTTAGTGTTAGGGTTAGGGTTCGGGTTAGTGTTAGGGTTAGGGTTCGGGTTAGGGTTAGGTTTCGGGTTAGGTTTAGGGTCGGGTTCGGGTTAGGGTTAGAGTTTGGGTTAGGTTTCGGGTTAGGGTTAGTGCTCGGGTTAGGGTAAGGGTTCGGGTTAGGGTTAGGGTTAGTGTTAGGGTTAGGGTTCGGGTTAGGTTTAGGGTTCGGGTTCGGGTTACGGTTAGGGTTAGGGTTAGGGTTCGGTTTCGGGTTAGTGTTAGGGTTAGGGTTAGGGTTAGGGTCAGGGTTCGGGTTAGGGTTCGGGTTCGGGTTAGGGTTAGGTTTAGGGTTAGGGTTAAGTTCCGGGTTAGGGTTACGGTTAGCGTTAGGGGTTAGGGTTAGGTTAGGGTTCGGGTTAGGGTTAGGGTTAGGGTTATGGTTAGGGTTAGGGTTCGGGTTACGGTTAGGGTTATGGTTCGGTTTCGTGTTAGGGTTAGGGTTAGGGTTCCGGTTAAGGTTGGGGTTAGGGTTCGGGTTAGGGTTAGGGTTAGGGTTCGGGTTAGGGTTAGGGTTAGGTTTCGGGTTAGGGTTCGGGTTAGGGTTAGGTTTAGGGTAAGGGTTAGTTTTCGGGTTAGGGTTAGGTTTCGGTTTCGGGGTAGGGTTAGGGTTAGTGTTAGGGTTCGGATTAGGGTTAGGGGTAGGGTTCTGGTTAGCGTTCGGGTTCGGTTTAGGGTTAGGGTAGGGTTAGGGTTAGGGTTCGGGTTAGGTTTAGGTTTAGTGTTAGGGTTAGGGGTTAGGGTTAGTGTTACCGTTCGGGTTAGGGTTAGGGTTAGGGTTAGGGTTCGGGTTAGGGTTAGGGTTAGGGTTCGGGTTAGGGTTAGGGTTAGGGTTAGGGATCGGTTTAGGGTTAGGGTTAGGGTTAGTGTTAGGGTTCAGGTTAGGGTTAGGGTAAAGGTTCGGGTTAGGGTTAGGGTTAGGTTTAGGATTAGGGTTCGCGTTAGGTTTCGGGGTAGGGGTCGGGTTAGGGTTTGTTTTAGGGTTCGGGTTAGGGTTCGGG
>JAVLSZ010000112.1:450000-452500 GCA_032313775.1 Urocyon cinereoargenteus | reverse complement strand
AGGGTTAGGGTTCGGGTTAGGGTTAGGGTTAGGGTTAGGGTTAGGGATCGGTTTAGGGTTAGGGTTAGGGTTAGTGTTAGGGTTCAGGTTAGGGTTAGGGTAAAGGTTCGGGTTAGGGTTAGGGTTAGGGTTAGGATTAGGGTTCGCGTTCGGTTTCGTGTTAGGGGTCGGGTTAGGGTTTGTTTTAGGGTTCGTGTTAGGGTTCGGGTTAGGGTTAGGGTTCGGGTTAGGGTTAGGGTTCGGGTTAGGGGTCGGGTTAGGGTTAGGGTTAGGGTTCGGGTTAAGGTTAGGGTTAGGGTTCAAGTTAGGGTGAGGGTTCGGGTTAGTGTTAGGGTTAGTTCGGGTTCGGGTTAGGGTTAGGGTTCGGGTTCGGGTTAGGGTTAGGGTTCGGGTTCGGGTTAGGGTTAGGGTTCGGGTTCGGGTTAGGGTTAGGGTTCGGGTTAGGGTTCGGGTTAGGGTTAGGTTTAGGGTTAGGGTTCTGGTTCGGGGTTAGGGTTAGGGTTAGGGTTAGGGTTCGAATTAGGTTTAGGGGTATGGTTGGGGTTAGGTTTCGGGTTTGTGTTAGGGTTAGGGTTAGGGGTTAGGGTTAGGGTTACCGTTCGGGTTAGGGTTAGGGTTAGGGTTAGGGTTCGGGTTACGGTTATGTTTAGGGTTCGGTTTCGTGTTAGGGTTAGTGTTAGGGTTCCGGTTAGGGTTAGGGTTCGGGTTCGGGTTCGGGTTAGGGTTAGGGTTAGGGTTCGAATTAGGTTTAGGGGTATGGTTGGGGTTAGGTTTCGGGTTAGGGTTAGGGTTAGGGTTAGGGTTAGGGGTTAGGGTTAGGGTTACCGTTCGGGTTAGGGTTAGGGTTAGGGTTAGGGTTCGGGTTAGGGTTAGGGTTAGGTTTAGGGGTCGGGTTAGGGTTAGGTTTAGGGTTAGGGTTATGGTTAGGGTTAGGTTTCGGGTTAGGGTTAGGGTTCGGGTTCGGGTTAGGGTTAGGGTTCCGGTTAAGGTTAGGGTTAGGGTTCGGGTTAGGTTTAGGGTTAGTGTTAGGGTTAGGGTTCGGGTTAGGTTTAGGGTTCGGGTTCGGGTTACGGTTAGGGTTAGGGTTAGGTTTCGGTTTCGGATTAGTGTTAGGGTTAGGGTTAGGGTTAGGGTCAGGGTTCGGGTTAGGGTTCGGGTTCGGGTTAGGGTTAGGTTTAGGGTTAGGGTTAAGTTCCGGGTTAGGGTTACGGTTAGCGTTAGGGGTTAGGGTTAGGGTAGGGTTCGGGTTAGGGTTAGGGTTAGGGTTAGGGTTATGGTTAGGGTTAGGGTTCGGGTTACGGTTAGGGTTAGGGTTCGGTTTCGTGTTAGGGTTAGGGTTAGGGTTAGGGTTCCGGTTAAGGTTAGGGTTAGGGTTCGGGTTAGGGTTAGGGTTAGGGTTCGGGTTAGGGTTAGGGTTAGGTTTCGGGTTAGGGTTCGGGTTAGGGTTAGGTTTAGGGTAAGGGTTAGTTTTCTGGTTAGGGTTAGGGTTCGGGTTCGGGTTAGGGTTAGGGTTAGGGTTAGGGTTAGGGTTCGGATTAGGGTTAGGGGTAGGGTTCTGGTTAGCGTTCGGTTTCGGGTTAGGGTTAGGGTAGGGTTAGGGTTAGGGTTCGGGTTAGGTTTAGGTATTGTGTTAGGGTTAGGGGTTAGGGTTAGTGTTACCGTTCGGGTTAGGGTTAGAGTTAGGGTTAGGGTTCGGGTTAGGGTTAGGGTTAGGGTTCGGGTTAGGGTTAGGGTTAGGGTTAGGGGTGGGTTAGGGTTAGGGTTAGGGTTCGGGTTAGTGTTCGGGTTAGGGTTAGAGTTTGGGTTAGGTTTCGGGTTAGGGTTAGTGTTCGGGTTAGCGTTAGGGTTCGGGTTAGGGTTAGTGTTCGGGTTAGGGTTAGGGTTCGGGTTAGGGTTAGGGTTCTGGTTGGGTTCGGGTTAGGGTTAGGGTTAGGGTTCGGGTTCAGGTTAGGGTTAGGGTTCGGGTTAGTGTCAAGTTAGGGTTAGGGTTCGGGTTAGGGTTAGGGTTCGGTTTAGGGTTAGTGTTAGGGTTAGGAGGTCGGGTTAGGGTTAGGGTTCGGTTTAGGGTTAGGGTTAGGGTTAGGGTTAGGGGTTAGTGTTCGGGTTAGGGTTAGGGTTCGGGTTAGGGTTAGGGTTAGGGTTTGGGATAGGGTTCGGGTTCGGGTTAGGGTTAGGTTTAGGATTAAGGTTATGGTTAGTGTTCGTATTAGTGTTAGGTGTAGGGTTCGGGTTAGGGTTCGGGTTCGGGTTCGGGTTAGGGTTTGGGTTAGGGTTAGTGTTAGGGGTTAGGGTTAGGGTTAGGGTTCGGGTTAGGATTAGGGTTACGGTTAGGGTTAGGGTTCCCGTTAGTGTTAGGGTTAGGGTTCGTGTTAGGGTTAGGTTTAGGGTTATGGTTAGGGTTAGGGTTCGGGTTAGGGTTAGGGTTAGGGTAAGGGTTCGGGTTAGGGTTAGGGTTAGGGTTCGGGTTAGGGTTCGGGTTAGGGTTAGGATTAGGGTTAAG
>JAVLSZ010000112.1:430000-437500 GCA_032313775.1 Urocyon cinereoargenteus | reverse complement strand
TTAGGGTTCGGGTTCGGGTTCGGGTTAGGGTTAGGGTTAGGGTTCGAATTAGGTTTAGGGGTATGGTTGGGGTTAGGTTTCGGGTTAGGGTTAGGGTTAGGTTTAGGGTTAGGGGTTAGGGTTAGGGTTACCGTTCGGGTTAGGGTTAGGGTTAGGGTTAGGGTTCGGGTTAGGGTTAGGGTTAGGTTTAGGGTTCGGGTTAGGGTTAGGGTTAGGGTTAGGGTTATGGTTAGGGTTAGGTTTCGGGTTAGGGTTAGGGTTCGGGTTCGGGTTAGGGTTAGGGTTCCGGTTAAGGTTAGGGTTAGGGTTCGGGTTAGGTTTAGGGTTAGTGTTAGGGTTAGGGTTCGGGTTAGTGTTAGGGTTAGGGTTCGGGTTAGGGTTAGGTTTCTGGTTAGGGTTAGGGTCGGGTTCGGGTTAGGGTTAGAGTTTGGGTTAGGTTTCGGGTTAGGGTTAGTGTTCGGGTTAGGGTTAGGGTTCGGGTTAGGGTTAGGGTTAGTGTTAGGGTTAGGGTTCGGGTTAGGTTTAGGGTTCGGGTTCGGGTTACGGTTAGGGTTAGGGTTAGGGGTTAGGGTTAGGGTTACCGTTCGGGTTAGGGTTAGGGTTAGGTTTAGGGTTAGGGTTAAGTTCCGGGTTAGGGTTACGGTTAGCGTTAGGGGTTAGGGTTAGGGTAGGGTTCGTGTTAGGGTTAGGGTTAGGGTTATGGTTAGGGTTAGGGTTCGGGTTACGGTTAGGGTTAGGGTTCGGTTTCGTGTTAGGGTTAGGGTTAGTGTTAGGGTTCCGGTTAAGGTTAGGGTTAGGGTTCGGGTTAGGGTTAGGGTTAGGGTTCGGGTTACGGTTAGGGTTATGGTTCGGTTTCGTGTTAGGGTTAGGGTTAGGGTTCCGGTTAAGGTTAGGGTTAGGGTTCGGGTTAGGGTTAGGGTTAGGGTTCGGGTTAGGGTTAGGGTTAGGTTTCGGGTTAGGGTTCGGGTTAGGGTTAGGTTTAGGGTAAGGGTTAGTTTTCGGGTTAGGGTTAGGTTTCGGGTTCGGGTTCGGGTTAGGGTTAGGGTTAGGGTTCGGATTAGGGTTAGGGGTAGGGTTCTGGTTAGCGTTCGGGTTCGGGTTAGGGTTAGGGTAGGGTTAGGGTTAGGGTTCGGGTTAGGTTTAGGTTTAGTGTTAGGGTTAGGGGTTAGGGTTAGTGTTACCGTTCGGGTTAGGGTTAGGGTTAGGGTTAGGGTTCGGGTTAGGTTTAGGGTTAGGGTTCGGGTTAGGGTTAGGGTTAGGGTTAGGGTTAGGGATCGGTTTAGGGTTAGGGTTAGGGTTAGTGTTAGGGTTCAGGTTAGGGTTAGGGTAAAGTTTCAGGTTAGGGTTAGGGTTAGGGTTAGGATTAGGGTTCGCGTTCGGTTTCGGGTTAGGGGTCGGGTTAGGGTTTGTTTTAGGGTTCGGGTTAGGGTTCGGGTTAGGGTTAGGGTTCGGGTTAGGGTTAGGGTTCGGGTTAGGGGTCGGGTTAGGGTTAGGGTTAGGGTTCGGGTTAGGGTTAGGGTTAGGGTTCAAGTTAGGGTTAGGGTTCGGGTTAGTGTTAGGGTTAGTTCGGGTTCGGGTTAGGGTTAGGGTTCGGGTTCGGGTTAGGGTTAGGGTTCGGGTTAGGGTTAGGGTTAGGGTTCAAGTTAGGGTTAGGGTTCGGGTTAGTGTTAGGGTTAGTTCGGGTTCGGGTTAGGGTTAGGGTTCGGGTTCGGGTTAGGGTTAGGGTTCGGGTTAGGGTTCGGGTTAGGGTTAGGTTTAGGGTTAGGGTTCGGGTTCGGGGTTAGGGTTAGGGTTAGGGTTAGGGTTCGAATTAGGTTTAGGGGTATGGTTGGGGTTAGGTTTCGGGTTTGGGTTAGGGTTAGGGTTAGGGGTTAGGGTTAGGGTTACCGTTCGGGTTAGGGTTAGGGTTAGGGTTAGGGTTCGGGTTACGGTTATGGTTAGGGTTCGGTTTCGTGTTAGGGTTAGTGTTAGGGTTCCGGTTAGGGTTAGGGTTCGGGTTCGGGTTCGGGTTAGGGTTAGGGTTAGGGTTCGAATTAGGTTTAGGGGTATGGTTGGGGTTAGGTTTCGGGTTAGGGTTAGGGTTAGGTTTAGGGTTAGGGGTTAGGGTTAGGGTTACCGTTCGGGTTAGGGTTAGGGTTAGGGTTAGGGTTCGGGTTAGGGTTAGGGTTAGGTTTAGGGTTCGGGTTAGGGTTAGGGTTAGGGTTAGGGTTATGGTTAGGGTTAGGTTTCGGGTTAGGGTTAGGGTTCGGGTTCGGGTTAGGGTTAGGGTTCCGGTTAAGGTTAGGGTTAGGGTTCGGGTTAGGTTTAGGGTTAGTGTTAGGGTTAGGGTTCGGGTTAGTGTTAGGGTTAGGGTTCGGGTTAGGGTTAGGTTTCTGGTTAGGGTTAGGGTCGGGTTCGGGTTAGGGTTAGAGTTTGGGTTAGGTTTCGGGTTAGGGTTAGTGTTCGGGTTAGGGTTAGGGTTCGGGTTAGGGTTAGGGTTAGTGTTAGGGTTAGGGTTCGGGTTAGGTTTAGGGTTCGGGTTCGGGTTACGGTTAGGGTTAGGGTTAGGGGTTAGGGTTAGGGTTACCGTTCGGGTTAGGGTTAGGGTTAGGTTTAGGGTTAGGGTTAAGTTCCGGGTTAGGGTTACGGTTAGCGTTAGGGGTTAGGGTTAGGGTAGGGTTCGTGTTAGGGTTAGGGTTAGGGTTATGGTTAGGGTTAGGGTTCGGGTTACGGTTAGGGTTAGGGTTCGGTTTCGTGTTAGGGTTAGGGTTAGTGTTAGGGTTCCGGTTAAGGTTAGGGTTAGGGTTCGGGTTAGGGTTAGGGTTAGGGTTCGGGTTACGGTTAGGGTTATGGTTCGGTTTCGTGTTAGGGTTAGGGTTAGGGTTCCGGTTAAGGTTAGGGTTAGGGTTCGGGTTAGGGTTAGGGTTAGGGTTCGGGTTAGGGTTAGGGTTAGGTTTCGGGTTAGGGTTCGGGTTAGGGTTAGGTTTAGGGTAAGGGTTAGTTTTCGGGTTAGGGTTAGGTTTCGGGTTCGGGTTCGGGTTAGGGTTAGGGTTAGGGTTCGGATTAGGGTTAGGGGTAGGGTTCTGGTTAGCGTTCGGGTTCGGGTTAGGGTTAGGGTAGGGTTAGGGTTAGGGTTCGGGTTAGGTTTAGGTTTAGTGTTAGGGTTAGGGGTTAGGGTTAGTGTTACCGTTCGGGTTAGGGTTAGGGTTAGGGTTAGGGTTCGGGTTAGGTTTAGGGTTAGGGTTCGGGTTAGGGTTAGGGTTAGGGTTAGGGTTAGGGATCGGTTTAGGGTTAGGGTTAGGGTTAGTGTTAGGGTTCAGGTTAGGGTTAGGGTAAAGTTTCAGGTTAGGGTTAGGGTTAGGGTTAGGATTAGGGTTCGCGTTCGGTTTCGGGTTAGGGGTCGGGTTAGGGTTTGTTTTAGGGTTCGGGTTAGGGTTCGGGTTAGGGTTAGGGTTCGGGTTAGGGTTAGGGTTCGGGTTAGGGGTCGGGTTAGGGTTAGGGTTAGGGTTCGGGTTAGGGTTAGGGTTAGGGTTCAAGTTAGGGTTAGGGTTCGGGTTAGTGTTAGGGTTAGTTCGGGTTCGGGTTAGGGTTAGGGTTCGGGTTCGGGTTAGGGTTAGGGTTCGGGTTAGGGTTAGGGTTAGGGTTCAAGTTAGGGTTAGGGTTCGGGTTAGTGTTAGGGTTAGTTCGGGTTCGGGTTAGGGTTAGGGTTCGGGTTCGGGTTAGGGTTAGGGTTCGGGTTAGGGTTCGGGTTAGGGTTAGGTTTAGGGTTAGGGTTCGGGTTCGGGGTTAGGGTTAGGGTTAGGGTTAGGGTTCGAATTAGGTTTAGGGGTATGGTTGGGGTTAGGTTTCGGGTTTGGGTTAGGGTTAGGGTTAGGGGTTAGGGTTAGGGTTACCGTTCGGGTTAGGGTTAGGGTTAGGGTTAGGGTTCGGGTTACGGTTATGGTTAGGGTTCGGTTTCGTGTTAGGGTTAGTGTTAGGGTTCCGGTTAGGGTTAGGGTTCGGGTTCGGGTTCGGGTTAGGGTTAGGGTTAGGGTTCGAATTAGGTTTAGGGGTATGGTTGGGGTTAGGTTTCGGGTTAGGGTTAGGGTTAGGTTTAGGGTTAGGGGTTAGGGTTAGGGTTACCGTTCGGGTTAGGGTTAGGGTTAGGGTTAGGGTTCGGGTTAGGGTTAGGGTTAGGTTTAGGGTTCGGGTTAGGGTTAGGGTTAGGGTTAGGGTTATGGTTAGGGTTAGGTTTCGGGTTAGGGTTAGGGTTCGGGTTCGGGTTAGGGTTAGGGTTCCGGTTAAGGTTAGGGTTAGGGTTCGGGTTAGGTTTAGGGTTAGTGTTAGGGTTAGGGTTCGGGTTAGTGTTAGGGTTAGGGTTCGGGTTAGGGTTAGGTTTCTGGTTAGGGTTAGGGTCGGGTTCGGGTTAGGGTTAGAGTTTGGGTTAGGTTTCGGGTTAGGGTTAGTGTTCGGGTTAGGGTTAGGGTTCGGGTTAGGGTTAGGGTTAGTGTTAGGGTTAGGGTTCGGGTTAGGTTTAGGGTTCGGGTTCGGGTTACGGTTAGGGTTAGGGTTAGGGGTTAGGGTTAGGGTTACCGTTCGGGTTAGGGTTAGGGTTAGGTTTAGGGTTAGGGTTAAGTTCCGGGTTAGGGTTACGGTTAGCGTTAGGGGTTAGGGTTAGGGTAGGGTTCGTGTTAGGGTTAGGGATAGGGTTATGGTTAGGGTTAGGGTTCGGGTTACGGTTAGGGTTAGGGTTCGGTTTCGTGTTAGGGTTAGGGTTAGTGTTAGGGTTCCGGTTAAGGTTAGGGTTAGGGTTCGGGTTAGGGTTAGGGTTAGGGTTCGGGTTACGGTTAGGGTTATGGTTCGGTTTCGTGTTAGGGTTAGGGTTAGGGTTCCGGTTAAGGTTAGGGTTAGGGTTCGGGTTAGGGTTAGGGTTAGGGTTCGGGTTAGGGTTAGGGTTAGGTTTCGGGTTAGGGTTCGGGTTAGGGTTAGGTTTAGGGTAAGGGTTAGTTTTCGGGTTAGGGTTAGGTTTCGGGTTCGGGTTCGGGTTAGGGTTAGGGTTAGGGTTCGGATTAGGGTTAGGGGTAGGGTTCTGGTTAGCGTTCGGGTTCGGGTTAGGGTTAGGGTAGGGTTAGGGTTAGGGTTCGGGTTAGGTTTAGGTTTAGTGTTAGGGTTAGGGGTTAGGGTTAGTGTTACCGTTCGGGTTAGGGTTAGGGTTAGGGTTAGGGTTCGGGTTAGGTTTAGGGTTAGGGTTCGGGTTAGGGTTAGGGTTAGGGTTAGGGTTAGGGATCGGTTTAGGGTTAGGGTTAGGGTTAGTGTTAGGGTTCAGGTTAGGGTTAGGGTAAAGTTTCAGGTTAGGGTTAGGGTTAGGGTTAGGATTAGGGTTCGCATTCGGTTTCGGGTTAGGGGTCGGGTTAGGGTTTGTTTTAGGGTTCGGGTTAGGGTTCGGGTTAGGGTTAGGGTTCGGGTTAGGGTTAGGGTTCGGGTTAGGGGTCGGGTTAGGGTTAGGGTTAGGGTTCGGGTTAGGGTTAGGGTTAGGGTTCAAGTTAGGGTTAGGGTTCGGGTTAGTGTTAGGGTTAGTTCGGGTTCGGGTTAGGGTTAGGGTTCGGGTTCGGGTTAGGGTTAGGGTTCGGGTTAGGGTTAGGGTTAGGGTTCAAGTTAGGGTTAGGGTTCGGGTTAGTGTTAGGGTTAGTTCGGGTTCGGGTTAGGGTTAGGGTTCGGGTTCGGGTTAGGGTTAGGGTTCGGGTTAGGGTTCGGGTTAGGGTTAGGTTTAGGGTTAGGGTTCGGGTTCGGGGTTAGGGTTAGGGTTAGGGTTAGGGTTCGAATTAGGTTTAGGGGTATGGTTGGGGTTAGGTTTCGGGTTTGGGTTAGGGTTAGGGTTAGGGGTTAGGGTTAGGGTTACCGTTCGGGTTAGGGTTAGGGTTAGGGTTAGGGTTCGGGTTACGGTTATGGTTAGGGTTCGGTTTCGTGTTAGGGTTAGTGTTAGGGTTCCGGTTAGGGTTAGGGTTCGGGTTCGGGTTCGGGTTAGGGTTAGGGTTAGGGTTCGAATTAGGTTTAGGGGTATGGTTGGGGTTAGGTTTCGGGTTAGGGTTAGGGTTAGGTTTAGGGTTAGGGGTTAGGGTTAGGGTTACCGTTCGGGTTAGGGTTAGGGTTAGGGTTAGGGTTCGGGTTAGGGTTAGGGTTAGGTTTAGGGTTCGGGTTAGGGTTAGGGTTAGGGTTAGGGTTATGGTTAGGGTTAGGTTTCGGGTTAGGGTTAGGGTTCGGGTTCGGGTTAGGGTTAGGGTTCCGGTTAAGGTTAGGGTTAGGGTTCGGGTTAGGTTTAGGGTTAGTGTTAGGGTTAGGGTTCGGGTTAGTGTTAGGGTTAGGGTTCGGGTTAGGGTTAGGTTTCTGGTTAGGGTTAGGGTCGGGTTCGGGTTAGGGTTAGAGTTTGGGTTAGGTTTCGGGTTAGGGTTAGTGTTCGGGTTAGGGTTAGGGTTCGGGTTAGGGTTAGGGTTAGTGTTAGGGTTAGGGTTCGGGTTAGGTTTAGGGTTCGGGTTCGGGTTACGGTTAGGGTTAGGGTTAGGGGTTAGGGTTAGGGTTACCGTTCGGGTTAGGGTTAGGGTTAGGTTTAGGGTTAGGGTTAAGTTCCGGGTTAGGGTTACGGTTAGCGTTAGGGGTTAGGGTTAGGGTAGGGTTCGTGTTAGGGTTAGGGTTAGGGTTATGGTTAGGGTTAGGGTTCGGGTTACGGTTAGGGTTAGGGTTCGGTTTCGTGTTAGGGTTAGGGTTAGTGTTAGGGTTCCGGTTAAGGTTAGGGTTAGGGTTCGGGTTAGGGTTAGGGTTAGGGTTCGGGTTACGGTTAGGGTTATGGTTCGGTTTCGTGTTAGGGTTAGGGTTAGGGTTCCGGTTAAGGTTAGGGTTAGGGTTCGGGTTAGGGTTAGGGTTAGGGTTCGGGTTAGGGTTAGGGTTAGGTTTCGGGTTAGGGTTCGGGTTAGGGTTAGGTTTAGGGTAAGGGTTAGTTTTCGGGTTAGGGTTAGGTTTCGGGTTCGGGTTCGGGTTAGGGTTAGGGTTAGGGTTCGGATTAGGGTTAGGGGTAGGGTTCTGGTTAGCGTTCGGGTTCGGGTTAGGGTTAGGGTAGGGTTAGGGTTAGGGTTCGGGTTAGGTTTAGGTTTAGTGTTAGGGTTAGGGGTTAGGGTTAGTGTTACCGTTCGGGTTAGGGTTAGGGTTAGGGTTAGGGTTCGGGTTAGGTTTAGGGTTAGGGTTCGGGTTAGGGTTAGGGTTAGGGTTAGGGTTAGGGATCGGTTTAGGGTTAGGGTTAGGGTTAGTGTTAGGGTTCAGGTTAGGGTTAGGGTAAAGTTTCGGGTTAGGGTTAGGGTTAGGGTTAGGATTAGGGTTCGCGTTCGGTTTCGGGTTAGGGGTCGGGTTAGGGTTTGTTTTAGGGTTCGGGTTAGGGTTCGGGTTAGGGTTAGGGTTCGGGTTAGGGTTAGGGTTCGGGTTAGGGGTCGGGTTAGGGTTAGGGTTAGGGTTCGGGTTAGGGTTAGGGTTAGGGTTCAAGTTAGGGTTAGGGTT
>JAVLSZ010000112.1:422500-425000 GCA_032313775.1 Urocyon cinereoargenteus | reverse complement strand
TACCGTTCGGGTTAGGGTTAGGGTTAGGGTTCGGGTTAGGGTTAGGGTTAGGTTTAGGGTTCGGGTTAGGGTTAGGGTTAGGGTTAGGGTTATGGTTAGGGTTAGGTTTCGGGTTAGGGTTAGGGTTCGGGTTCGGGTTAGGGTTAGGGTTCCGGTTAAGGTTAGGGTTAGGGTTCGGGTTAGGTTTAGGGTTAGTGTTAGGGTTAGGGTTCGGGTTAGTGTTAGGGTTAGGGTTCGGGTTAGGGTTAGGTTTCTGGTTAGGGTTAGGGTCGGGTTCGGGTTAGGGTTAGAGTTTGGGTTAGGTTTCGGGTTAGGGTTAGTGTTCGGGTTAGGGTTAGGGTTCGGGTTAGGGTTAGGGTTAGTGTTAGGGTTAGGGTTCGGGTTAGGTTTAGGGTTCGGGTTCGGGTTACGGTTAGGGTTAGGGTTAGGGGTTAGGGTTAGGGTTACCGTTCGGGTTAGGGTTAGGGTTAGGTTTAGGGTTAGGGTTAAGTTCCGGGTTAGGGTTACGGTTAGCGTTAGGGGTTAGGGTTAGGGTAGGGTTCGTGTTAGGGTTAGGGTTTGGGTTATGGTTAGGGTTAGGGTTCGGGTTACGGTTAGGGTTAGGGTTCGGTTTCGTGTTAGGGTTAGGGTTAGTGTTAGGGTTCGGGTTAAGGTTAGGGTTAGGGTTCGGGTTAGGGTTAGGGTTAGGGTTCGGGTTAGGGTTAGGGTTAGGGTTAGGTTTTCGGGTTAGGGTTCGGGTTAGGGTTAGGTTTAGGGTAAGGGTTAGTTTTCTGGTTAGGGTTAGGGTTCGGGTTCGGGTTAGGGTTAGGGTTAGGGTTATGGTTAGGGTTAGGGTTCGGATTAGGGTTAGGGGTAGGGTTCTGGTTAGCATTCGGTTTCGGGTTAGGGTTAGGGTAGGGTTAGGGTTAGGGTTCGGGTTAGGTTTAGGTATTGTGTTAGGGTTAGGGGTTAGGGTTAGTGTTACCGTTCGGGTTAGGGTTAGGGTTAGGGTTAGGTTTCGGGTTAGGGTTAGGTTTAGGGTTCGGGTTAGCGTTAGGGTTAGGGGTAGGGGTGGGTTAGGGTTAGGGTTCGGTTTAGGGTTAGGGTTAGGGTTAGTGTTAGGGTTCAGGTTAGGGTTAGGGTAAAGTTTCGGGTTAGGGTTAGGGTTAGGGTTAGGGTTAGGGTTAGGGTTAGGGTTCGCGTTAGGTTTCGGGTTAGGGGTCGGGTTAGGGTTTGTTTTAGGGTTCGGGTTAGGGTTAGGGTTAGGGTTAGGGTTCGGGTTAGGGTTAGGGTTCGGGTTAGGGGTCGGGTTAGGGTTAGGGTTAGGGTTCGGGTTAGGGTTAGGGTTAGGGTTCAAGTTAGGGTTAGGGTTCGGGTTAGTGTTAGGGTTAGTTCGGGTTCGGGTTAGGGTTAGGGTTCGGGTTCGGGTTAGGGTTAGGGTTCGGGTTAGGGTTCGGGTTAGGGTTAGGTTTAGGGTTAGGGTTCGGGTTCGGGGTTAGGGTTAGGGTTAGGGTTAGGGTTCCAGTTAAGGTTAGGGTTAGGGTTCTGTTTAGGGTTAGGGTTAGGTTTAGTGTTAGGGTTCGGGTTAGGGTTAGGGTTAGTGTTCGGGATAGGGTTCATGTTAGGGTTAGGGTTAGGGTTAGCGTTAGGGTTCGGGTTAGGGTTAGGGTTAGGGTTCGGATTAGGGTTAGGGGTAGGGTTCGGGTTAGGGTTCGGTTTCGGGTTAGGGTTAGGTTTAGGGTTAGGGTTAGGGTTCGGGTTAGGGTTAGGTTTAGGGTTAGGGTTAGGGGTTAGTGTTAGGGTTACCGTTCGGGTTAGGGTTAGGGTTAGGGTTAGGGTTAGGGTTAGTGTTAGGTTTAGGGTGAGGGTTCGGGTTAGGGTTAGGGTTAGGGTTAGGGTTAGGGTCGGGTTAGGGTTCGGGTTCGGGTTAGGGTTAGGGGTTAGTGTTCAGGTTAGCGTTAGGGTTAGGGTTCGGGTTAGGGTTAGGGTTAGTGTTCGGGTTAGCGTTAGGGTTAGGGTTCGGGTTCGGGTTAGGGTTAGGGTTCGGGTTAGGTTTAGGGTTAGGGTTCGGGTTAGGGTTAGGGTTCGGGTTAGGGTTAGGGTTAGGGTTAGGGTTCGCGTTAGGTTTAGGGTATGGTTCGGGTAAGGGTTCGGGTTAGGGTTAGGGATAGGATTAGGGTTAGTGTTCCCGTTAGGGTTAGGGTTCGGGTTCGGGTTAGGGTTAGGGTTAGGGTTAGGGTTAGGGTTCGGATTAGATTTATGGGTATGGTTGGGGTTAGGTTTCGGGTTAGGGTTAGGGTTAGGGTTAGGGTTAGGGGTTAGGGTTACCGTTCGGGTTAGGGTTAGGGTTAGGGTTAGGGTTCGGGTTAGGTTTAGGGTTAGGGTTAGGGTTCGGGTTAGGGTTAGGGTTAGGGTTAGGGTTATGGTTAGGGTTAGGGTTAGGGTTCGGGTTAGGGTTAGGGTTAGGGTTCGGGTTAGGGTTAGGGTTCGGGTTAGGGTTAGGGTTAGGGTTCGGGTTCGT
>JAVLSZ010000112.1:387500-417500 GCA_032313775.1 Urocyon cinereoargenteus | reverse complement strand
GTTCGGGTTAGGGTTAGGGTTAGGGTTATGCTTACGGTTAGTGTTCTGGTTAGGGTTATGGTTAGGGTTAGGGTTAGGGTTAGGGTTAGGGTTTAGGTCGGGTTAGGGTTAGGGTTAAGGTTCGGGATAGGGTTAGAGTTTGGGTTAGGTTTCGGGTTAGGGTTAGGGTTCGCGTTAGGGTTAGGTTTCGGGTTAGGGTTAGGGTAAGTTTTAGGGTTAGGGTTCGGGTTAGGGTTAGGTTTCGGGTTCGGGTTACGGTTAGGGTTAGGGTTAGGGTTCGGTTTCGGGTTAGGGTTCGGGATAGGGTTAGGGTTCGGGTTAGGGTTAGGTTTCGGGTTCGGGTTAGGGTTAGGTTTCGGGTTCGGTTTAGGGTTAGGGTTAGGGTTAGGGTTAGGGTTCGGATTAGGGTTAGCGGTAAGGTACGGGTTAGGGTTCGTGTTCGGGTTAGTGTTAGGGTTAGGGTAGGGTTAGGGTTCGGGTTACGGTTCGGGTTAGGGTTAGGGTTAGGTTTAGGCTTAGGGTTCGGGTTAGGGTTAGGGTTAGGGTTCGGGTTAGTGTTAGGGTTCGGGTTAGGGTTAGGGTTAGGGTTCGGGTTAGTGTTAGGGTTAGGGTTAGGGTTAGGGTTCGGGTTCAGGTTAGGGTTAGGTTTCGGGTTAGTGTTCGGGTTAGGGTTAGGGTTCGGGTAAGGTTTAGGGTTCGGTTTAGGGTTAGTGTTAGGGTTAGGAGGTAGGGTTAGGTTTAGGGTTCGGGTTAGGTTTAGGGTTAGGGTTAGGGTTAGGGTAAGGGGTTAGGGTTCGCGTTAGTGTTAGGGTTCGGGTTAGGGTTAGGGTTAGGGTTAGGTTTAGGGTTAGGGTTCGGGTTCGGTTTAGGGTTAGGGTTAGGATTAAGGTTAGGGTTAGGTTTCGGATTAGTGTTAGGTGTAGGGTTCGGGTTAGGGTTCGGGTTCGGGTTAGGGTTAGGGTTAGGGTTAGGGTTAGGTTTAGGGTTAGTGTTAGGGGTTAGGGTTAGGGTTAGGGTTCGGGTTAGGGTTAGGGTTAGGGTTACGGTTAGGGTTAGGGTTAGGGTTCGGGTTAGGGTTAGGGTTCGGGTTAGTGTTAGGGTTAGGGTTTGGGTTAGCGTTAGGTTTAGGATTAGGGTTCGGGTTAGGGTTCGGGTTAGGGTTATGGTTAGGGTTCGGGTTAGGGTTAGGGTTCGGTTTAAGGTTCGGGTTAGGGTTAGGTTTAGGGTTAGGGTTCGGGGCAGGGTGAGGTTTAGGTTTAGGGTTCGGTTTAGGGTTAGGGTTAGGGTTAATGTTAGGGTTAGGTTTCGGGTTAGGGTTAGGGTTAAGGTTAGGGTTAGGATTAGGGTTAGGGTTAGGGTTAGGGTTCGCGTTAGGGTTCGGGTTAGGGGTCGGGTTAGGGTTAGGGTTAGGGTTCGGGTTAGGGTTAGGGTTAGGTTTTGGGTTCGGTTTAGTGTTAGGGTTTGGGTTAGGGTTCGGGTTCGGGTTCGGGTTAGGGTTAGGGTTCGGGATCGGTTTAGGGTTAGGGTTCGGGTTAGGGTTCGGGTTAGGGTTAGGGTTAGGGTTCGGGTTCGGGGTTAGGGTTAGGGTTAGGGTTCGGGTTAGGGTTCGGGTTATGGTTAGGATTCGGGTAAGGGGTTATGGTTCGGGTTCGGGTTAGGGTTAGTGTTAGGGTTCCGGTTAAGGTTAGGGTTAGGGTTCGAGTTAGGGTTAGGGTTAGGGTTAGGGTTCCGGTTAGGGTTAAGGTTAGGGTTCGGATTAGGGTTCGGGTTAGGGTTAGGGTTAGGGTTAGGATTAGGGTTCGGTTTAGGGTTAGGGGTAGGGTTCGGGTTAGGGTTCGGGTACGGGTTAGGTTTAGGGTTAGGGTTAGGGTTCGGGTTAGGGTTAGGGTTAGGGTTAGGGTTAGGGTTCGGTTTAGGGTTAGGTGTAGGGTTCGGGTTAGGGTTCGGGTACGGGTTAGGTTTAGGGTTAGGGTTAGGGTTCGGTTTGGGTTAGGGTTAGGGTTAGGGTTAGGGTTAGGGGTTAGTGTTAGGGTTACCGTTCGGGTTAGGGTTAGGGTTAGGGTTAGGGTTAGGTTTAGGGTTCGGGTTCGGGTTAGGTTTAGGTTAGGGTTAGGGTTAGGGTTAGGTTTCGGGTTAGGGTTAGGGTTAGGGTTAGTGTTCGTGTTACGGTTAGGGTTAGGGTTCGGGTTGGGTTCGGATTAGGGTTAGGGTTAGGGTTCGGGTTCAGGTTAGGGTTAGGGTTCGGGTTAGTGTTCGGGTTAGGGTTAGGGTTCGGGTTAGGGTTAGGGTTCGGTTTAGGGTTAGTGTTAGGGTTAGGAGGTAGGGTTAGGGTTCGGGTTAGGGTTAGGGTTAGGGTTAGGGTTAGGGGTTAGGGTTCGGGTTAGTGTTAGGGTTCAGGTTAGGGTTAGGGTTAGGGTTAGGGTTAGGGTTCGGGTTCGGGTTAGGGTTAGGGTTAGGATTAAGGTTAGGGTTAGGGTTCGGATTAGTGTTAGGTGTAGGGTTCGGGTTAGGGTTCGGGTTCGGGTTCGGGTTAGGGTTAGGGTTAGGGTTAGGGTTAGGGTTAGTGTTAGGGGTTAGGTTTAGGGTTAGGGTTCGGGTTAGGGTTAGGGTTATGGTTAGGGTTAGGGTTCGGGTTAGGGTTAGGGCTCGGGTTAGTGTTAGTGTTAGGATTCGGGTTAGGGTTAGGGTTAGGGTTATGGTTAGGGTTAGGGTTCGGGTTAGGGTTAGGGTTAGGGTTAGTGTTCGGGTTAGGTTTAGGGTTAGGGTTTGTGTTAGGGTTCGGGTTAGTGTTAGGATTAGGGTTAGGGTTCGGGGCAGGGTGAGGGTTAGGGTTAGGGTTAGGGTTAGCGTTCTGGTTATTGATAGTGTTCGGGTTAGGGTTAGGGTTAGGGTTAGGGTTCGGATAAGGGTAGGGGTAGGGTTCGGGTTAGGGTTCCGGTTCGGGTTAGGGTTAGGGTTAGGGTTAGGGTTAAGGTTAGGGTTAGGGTTAGGGTTCGGGTTAGGGTTAGGTTTCAGGTTAGGGTTCGGGTTAGGGTTAGGGTTAGGGTGAGGGTTCCGATTAGGGTTAGGGTTAGGGTTAGGTTTAGGGTTCGGGTTAGGGTTAGGGTTAGGGTTTGGTTTAGTGTTAGGGTTAGGGTTAGGGTTAGGGTTATGGTTCGGGTTAGGGTTAGGGTTCGGGTTAGGGTTAGGATTCGGTTAAGGGGTTAGGGTTCGGGTTCGGGTTAGGGTTAGGGTTAGGGTTCCGGTTAAGGTTAGGGTTAGGGTTCTGCTTAGGGTTAGGGTTAGGGTTCGGGTTAGGGTTCGGGTTAGGGTTAGGGTTAGGGTTAGGGTTAGGGTTCCGGTTAGGGTTAGGGTTCCGGTTAGGGTTAGGGTTCGGGTTCGGGTTAGGGTTAGGGTTAGGGTTAGGGTTCGGATTAGGGTTAGGGTTCGGGTTAGGGTTAGGGTTAGGGTTCGGGTTAGGGTTAGGGTTAGGTTTCGGGTTAGGGTTAGGGTTAGGGTTATGGTTAGGGTTAGGATTCAGGTTAGGGTTAGGGTTAGGGTTCAGGTTAGGGTTAGGTTTCGGGTTAGGGTTAGGGTTAAGGTTTGGGTTCGGGTTAGGGTTAGGGTTCCGGTTAAGGTTAGGGTTAGGGTTCGGGTTAGGGTTAGGGTTATTGTTAGGTTTAGGGTTCGGGTTAGTGTTAGGGTTAGGGTTCGGGTTAGGTTTAGGGTTCGGGTTAGGGTTAGGGTCGGGTTCGGGTTAGGGTTAGAGTTTGGGTTAGGTTTCGGGTTAGGGTTAGTGTTCGGCTTAGGGTTAGGGTTCGGGTTATGGTTAGGGTTAGTGTTAGGGTTAGGGTTCGGGTTAGGGTTAGGGTTCGGGTTCAGGTTACGGTTAGGGTTAGGGTTAGGGTTCGGTTTTGGGTTAGTGTTAGGGTTAGGGTTAGGGTTAGGGCCAGGGTTCGGGTTAGGGTTCGGGTTCGGGTTAGGTTTAGGTTTAGGGTTAGGGTTAGGGTTCGGGTTAGGGTTCGGGTTAGGGTTCGGGTTAGGGTTAGGGTTCGGGTTAGGGTTCGGGTAAGGGTTCGGGTTAGGGTTAGGGTTAGGGTTAGGGTTAGGGTTCGGGTTCGGGTTAGGGTTAGGGTTAGGGTTCGGGTTAGGGTTAGGGTTCGGGTTAGGTTAAGGGTTAGGGTTCGTGTTAGGGTTAGGGTTTGGGTTAGGGTTAGGGTTCGGGTTAGGGTTAGGGTTCCGGTTAGGGTTAGCGTTATGGTTCGGGTTAGGGTTAGGGTTCGGGTTAGTGTTAGCGTTCGGGTTAGGGTTAGGGTTCGGGTTAGGGTTAGGTTTAGGGTTAGGGTTAGGGTTAGGGTTCGGTTTCGGGTTAGGGTTCGGGTTAGGTTTAGGGTTAGTGTTAGGGTTAGGGTTAGGGTTAGGGTTCGGGTTCGGTTTACGGTTAGTGTTAGGGTTAGGGTTCGGGTTCGGGTTAGGGTTCGGGTCGGGTTAGGGTTAGGGTTCGGGTTCGGTTTAGGGTTAGTGTTAGGGTTAGGGTTCGGGTTAGGGTTAGGTTTCGGGTTAGGGGTAGGTTTCGGGTTCGGGTTAGGGTTAGGGTTCGGGTTAGGTTTCCTGTTAGTGTTAGGGTTCGGGTTAGGTTTAGGGTTCGTGTTAGGGTTAGGGTTAGTTTTAGGAGGTAGGGTTAGGGTTAGGGTTCGTGTTAGAGTTAGGGTTAGGGTTAGGGTTAGGGGTTAGGGTTCGGGTTAGGGTTAGGGTTAGGGTTAGTGTTAGGGTTCGGGTTCGGGTTAGGGTTAGTGTTAGGGTTAAGGTTAGGGTTAGTGTTCGGATTAGGGTTACGGGTAGGGTTCGGGTTAGGTTCGGGTTCGGGTTAGGGTTAGGGTTAGGGTTAGGGTTCGGGTTAGGGTTAGGTTTAGGGTTAGGGGTTAGGGTTAGGTTTAGGGTTCGGGTTAGGTTTAGGGTTACTGTTAGGGTTTGGGTTCGGGTTAGGGTTATGGTTAGGGTTCGGGATAGGGTTAGGGTCAGGGTTATGGTTAGTGTTAGGGTTCGGGTTAGGGTTAGGTTTAGGGTTATGTTTCGGGTTAGGGATAGGGTTAGGGTTCGGGTTAGGTTCGGGTTAGGGTTAGGGGTAGGGTTAGGGGTAGGGTTAGGTTTAGGGTTCGGGTTATGGTTCGGTTTAGGGTTAGGGTTAGGGTTAGTGTTTGGGTTAGGTTTCGGGTTAGGGTTAGGTTTAGGGTTAGGGTTAGGGTTCGCGTTAGGGTTCGGGTTAGGGGTCGGTTTAGGGTTAGGGTTTGGGTTCGGGTTAGGGTTAGGGTTAGGGTTAGGGTTCAGGTTAGGGTTAGGGTTCGGGTTAGTGTTAGGGTTAGGGTTCGGGTTCGGTTTAGGGTTAGGGTTCGGGTTCGGGTTAGGGTTAGGGTTCGGGTTAGGGTTAGGGTTAGGGTTAGGGTTCGGATTCGGGGTTAGGGTTATGGTTAGGGTTCGGGTTAGAGTTCGGGTTAGGGTTAGGATTCGGGTAAGGGGTTAGGGTTCGGGTTCGGGTTAGGGTTTGGGTTAGGGTTCCGGTTAAGGTTAGGGTTAGGGTTCGGTTTAGGTTTAGGGTTAGGTTTAGTGTTAGGGTTCGGGTTAGGGTTAGGGTTAGTGTTCGGGTTAGTGTTCGGGTTAGGGTTAGGGTTAGGGTTAGGGTTAGGGTTCAGGTTAGGTTTAAGGTTCGGTTTAGGGTTAGGGTTAGGGTTAGGGTTAGGGTTCGGATTAGGGTTAGGGGTAGGTTTCGGGTTAGGGTTCGGGTTAGGGTTACGGTTCGGGTTCGGGTTAGGGTTAGGGTTAGGGTTAGGGTTCGGTTTCGGGTTAGGGTTAGGGTTCGGCTTCGGGTTAGGGTTCGGGTTAGGCTTAGGTTTGGGTTAGGTTTAGGGTTCGGGTTCGGGTTTAGGGTTAGGGTTAGGGTTAGGGTTCGGGTTAGGGTTCGGGTTAGGGTTAGGATTCGGGTAAGGTTGTTAGGGTTCGGGTTCGGGTTAGGGTTAGGGTTAGGGTTCTGGTTAGGGTTAGTGTTAGGGTTCGGGTTCGGGTTAGGGTTAGGCTTAGGTTTCGGGTTCGGGTTAGGGTTAGGGTTAGGGTTCGGGTTAGGGTTAGAGTTCGGGTTAGGGTTAGGTTTAGGGTTCGGGTTAGGGTTAGGGTTTGGGTTAGGGTTAGGGTTCGGGTCAGGGTTAGGTTTCCGGTTAGGGTTAGTGTTAGGGTTCGGGTTCGGGTTAGGGTTAGGGTTCGGGTTAGTGTTAGGGTTCGGGTTAGGGTTAGGTTTAGGGTTATGGTTCGGGTTAGGGATAGGGTTAGGGTTCGGGTTAGGTTCGGGTTAGGGTTAGGGGTAGGGTTAGGGGTAGGGTTAGGTTTAGGTTTAGGGTTAGGGTTAGTGTTTGGGTTAGGTTTCGGGTTAGGGTTAGGGTTAGGTTTAGGGTTAGGGTTCGGGTTAGGGTTAGGTTTAGGGTTCGGGTTAGGGCTAGGTTTCGGTTTAGGGTTAGGGTTAGGGTTAGGGTTAGGATTGGGGTTAGGGTTAGGGTTAGGGTTCGGGTTAGCGTTAGGGTTCGGTTTAGGGTTAGTGTTAGGGTTCGGGTTCAGGTTAGGGTTAGGGTTCCGGTTAAGGTTAGGGTTAGGGTTCGGGTTATGGTTAGGGTTAGGGTTCGGGTTCAGGTTAGCGTTAGTGTTAGTGTTAGAGTTCGGGTTAGGGTTAGGGTTCGGGTTAGGTTTAGGTTTCGGGTTCGGGTTAGGGTTAGAGTTTGGGTTAGGTTTCGGGTTAGGGTTAGGTTTTGGGTTAGGATTAGGGTTCGGGTTAGTGTTAGGGTTAGTGTTAGGGTTAGGGTTCGGGTTAGGGTGAAGGTTCGGTTTCGGGTTACGGTTAGTGTTAGGTTTAGGGTTAGGTTTCGGGTTAGTGTTAGGGTTAGGTTAGGGTTAGGGTCAGGGTTCGGGTTAGGGTTAGGGATACGGTTAGGGTTCGGGTTAGGGTTAGGGTTAGGGTTCGGGTTAGGGTTCGGGTTAGGGTTCAGGTTAGGGTTAGGGTTCAGGTAAGGGTTCGGGTTAGGGTTAGGGTTAGGGTTGGGGTTAGGGTTCGGGTTCGGGTTAGGGTTAGGTTTAGGGTTCGGGTTAGGGTTAGGGTTCGGGTTAGGTTAAGGGTTAGGGTTCGTGTTAGGGTTAGGGTTTGGGTTAGGGTTAGGGTTCAGGTTAGGGTTAGGGTTCCGGTTAGGGTTAGCGTTAGGGTTCGGGTTCGGGTTAGGGTTAGGGTTCGGGTTAGTGTTAGGTTTCGTGTTAGGGTTCGGTTTCGGGTGAGGGTTCGGTTTAGGTTTAGGGTTAGTGTTAGGGTTAGGGTTAGGGTTAGGGTTCGGGTTCGGTTTACGGTTAGTGTTAGGGTTAGGGTTCGGGTTCGGGTTAGGGTTCGGGTTCGGGTTAGGGTTAGGGTTCGGGTTCGGTTTAGGGTTAGTGTTAGGGTTAGAGTTCGGGTTAGGGGTAGGGTTCGGGTTCGGTTTAGGGTTAGGGTTCGGGTTCGGTTTAGGGTTAGTGTTAGGGTTAGGGTTCGGGTTAGGGTTAGGGTTAGGGTTCGGGTTAGGGGTAGGGTTCGGGTTCGGGTTAGGGTTAGGGTTCGGGTTAGGTTTCCGGTTAGGGTTAGGGTTCGGGTTAGGTTTAGGTTTCGGGTTAGGGTTAGGGTTAGTTTTAGGAGGTAGGGTTAGGGTTAGGGTTCGGGTTAGGGTTAGGGTTAGGGTTAGGGATAGGGGTTAGGGTTCGGGTTAAGGTTAGGGTTAGGGTTACGGTTAGGGTTATGGTTCGGGTTCGGGTTAGGGTTAGGGTTAGGGTTAAGGTTAGGGTTAGTGTTCGGATTAGGGTTAGGGGTAGGGCTCGGGTTAGGTTCGGGTTCGGGTTAGGGTTCGGGTTAGGGTTAGGGTTCGGGTTAGGGTTAGGTTTAGGTTTAGGGGTTAGGGTTAGGGTTAGGTTTCGGGTTAGGGTTAGGGTTACTGTTAGGGTTTGGGTTCGGGTTAGGGTTATGGTTAGGGTTCGGGTTAGGGTTAGGGTTAGGGTTATGGTTAGGGTTAGGGTTAGGGGTAGGGTTAGGGGTAGGGTTAGGTTTAGGGTGAGGTTTAGGGTTCGGTTTAGGGTTAGGGTTAGGTTTAGTGTTTGGGTTAGGTTTCGGGTTAGGGTTAGGGTTAGGGTTAGGGTTAGGGTTCGCGTTAGGGTTCGGGTTAGGGGTCGGTTTAGGGTTAGGGTCAGGGTTCGGGTTAGGTTTAGGGTTAGGGTTAGGGTTCAGGTTAGGGTTAGGGTTCGGGTTAGTGTTAGGGTTAGGGTTCGGGTTAGGGGTAGGGTTAGGGGTAGGGTTCGGGTTCGGGTTAGGGTTAGGGTTCGGGTTAGGTTTCCGGTTAGGGTTAGGGTTCGGGTTAGGTTTAGAGTTCGGGTTAGGGTTAGGGTTAGTTTTAGGAGGTAGGGTTAGGGTTAGGGTTCGGGTTAGGGTTAGGGTTAGGGTTAGGGTTAGGGGTTAGGGTTCAGGTTAAGGTTAGGGTTAGGGTTACGGTTAGGGTTATGGTTCGGGTTCGGGTTAGGGTTAGGGTTAGGGTTAAGGTTAGAGTTAGTGTTCGGATTAGGGTTAGTGGTAGGGCTCGGGTTAGGTTCGGGTTCGGGTTAGGGTTAGGGTTAGGGTTAGGGTTCGGGTTCGGGTTAGGGTTAGGTTTAGGTTTAGGGGTTAGGGTTAGGGTTAGGGTTCGGGTTAGGGTTAGGGTTACTGTTAGGGTTTGGGTTCGGGTTAGGGTTATGGTTAGGGTTCGGGTTAGGGTTAGGGTTAGGGTTATGGTTAGGGTTAGGGTTAGGGGTAGGGTTAGGGGTAGGGTTAGGTTTAGGGTGAGGGTTAGGGTTCGGTTTAGGGTTAGGGTTAGGGTTAGTGTTTGGTTCAGGTTTCGGGTTAGGGTTAGGGTTAGGGTTAGGGTTAGGGTTCGCGTTAGGGTTCGGGTTAGGGGTCGGTTTAGGGTTAGGGTCAGGGTTCGGGTTAGGTTTAGGGTTAGGGTTAGGGTTCAGGTTAGGGTTAGGGTTCGGGTTAGTGTTAGGGTTAGGGTTCGGGTTCGGTTTAGGGTTAGGGTTCGGGTTAGGTTTAGGGTTCGGGTTAGGGTTAGGGTTAGGGTTAGGGTTCGGCTTCGGGGTTAGGGTTATGGTTAGGGTTCGGGTTAGGGTTCGGATTAGGGTTAGGATTTGGGTAAGGGGTTAGGGTTCGGGTTCGGGTTAGAGTTAGGGTTCGGGTTAGAGTTAGGGTTAGGGTTATGGTTACGGTTAGGGTTCGGGTTAGGGTTAGGTTTAGGGTTAGGGTTTGGTTTAGGGTTCGGGTTAGTGTTCGGGTTAGGGTTCGGGTTGGGGTTAGGGTTAGGGTTAGGGTTAGGGTTAGTGTTAGGGTTAGGGTTCGGGTTAGGGTTCGGGTTAGGGTTTGGTTTAGGGTTCGGGTTAGGGTTAGCGTTAGGGTTAGGGTTCGGGTTAGGGTTAGGGTTAGGGTTCAGATTAGGGTTCTTGTTAGGGTTAGGTTTAGGGTTAGGGTTCGGATTCGGGTTAGGGTTAGGGTTAGGGTTCGGGTTAGGTTTAGGGTTAGGGTTAGGGTTAGGGTTAGGGTTAAGTTTCGGGGTAGGGTTAGGGTTAAGGTTCGGGTTAGGGTTAGGGTTAGGGTTAGGGTTAGGGTTCGCGTTAGGGTTCGGGTTAAGTGTCGGGTTAGGGTTAGGGTTAGGGTTCGGGTTAGGGTTAGGGTTAGGTCAGGGTTCGGGTTAGGGTTAGGGTTCGGGTTAGGGTTAGGGTTAGGGTTCGGGTTCAGGTTAGGGTTAGGATTCGGGTAAGGGGTTAGGGTTCGGGTTCGGGTTAGGGTTAGGGTAGGGTTCGGGTTAGGGTTAGGGTTCGGGTAAGTGTTCGGGTTAGGGTTAGGGTTTGGGTTAGGGTTAGGGTTCGGGTTAGGGTTAGGGTTCCGGTTAGGGTTAGGGTTAGCGTTCGGGTTCGGGTTAGGGTTAGGTTCGGGTTAGTGTTAGGGTTCGGGTTAGGGTTAGGGTTCGGGTTAGGGTTAGGTTTAGGATTAGGGTTAGGGTTCGGGTTCGGGTTAGGTTTCCGGTTAGGGTTAGGGTTAGTGTTAGGGTTAGGGTTGGGTTCGTGTTAGGGTTCGGGTTCGGGTTAGGGTTAGGGTTCGGGTTCGGGTTAGGGTTAGTGTTAGGGTTATGGTTCGGGTAAGGGTTAGGGTTCGGGTTAGGGGTAGGGTTCGGGTTCGGGTTAGGTTCAGGGTTCGGGTTAGGGTTAGGCTTAGGGTTAGGGTTAGGGTTCGGGTTAGGGTTAGGGTTAGGTTTAGGAGGTAGTGTTAGTGTTAGGGTTCGGGTTAGGGTTAGGTTTAGGGTTAGGGTTAGGGGTTAGGGTTCGGGTTAGTGTTAGGGTTAGGGTTAGGGTTAGGGTTAGGGTTAGGGTTAGGGTTCGGGTTCGGTATAGGTTTAGGGTTAGGGTTAAAGTTAGGGTTAGGGTTCGGATTAGGGTTAGGGGTAGGGTTCGGGTTAGGGTTCGGGTTCGGGTTAGGGTTAGGCTTAGGGTTAGGGTTCGGGTTAGGGTTACGGTTAGGGTTAGGGGTTAGGGTTAGGGTTTGGGTTCGGGTTAGGGTTAGGGTTACGGTTAGGGTTAGGGTTCGGTTTAGGGTTATGGTTAGGGTTCGGGTTAGGGTTAGGGCTAGTGTTATGGTTAGGGTTAGGGTTCGGGTTAGGATTAGGTTTAGGGTTAGGTTTAGGGTTAGGGTTAGGGTTCGGGTTAGGGTCGGGTTAGGATTAGTGTTAGGGTTAGGGTTCGGGTTAGGGTTAGGGTTAGGGTTAGGGTTCGGATTAGGGTTAGGGTTAGGGTTAGGGTTAGGGTCAGGGTTCGGGTTAGGGTTAGGGTTAGGGTTAGTGTTCGCGTTAGGGTTCGGGTTAGCGGTCGGGTAACGGTTAGAGTTAGGGTTCGGGTTAGGGTTAGGGTTAGGGTTCAGGTTAGGTTTAGGGTTCGGATTAGTGTTAGGGTTAGGGTTCGGGTTCGGGTTAGGGTTAGGGTTCGGGTTCGGGTTCGGTTTAGGGTTCGGGTTAGGGTTCGGGGTTAGGGTTTTGGTTAGGGTTCGGGTTAGGGTTCGTGTTAGGGTTAGGATTCGGGTAAGGGGTTAGTGTTCGGGTTCGGGTTAGGGTTAGGGTTAGGGTTCCGGTTAAGGTTAGGGGTAGGGTTCGGTTTAGGGTTAGGGTTAGGGTTAGCGTTAGGGTTCGGGTTAGGGTTAAGGTTCGGGTTAGGGTTAGGGTTAGGGTTAGGGTACGGATTAGAGTTAGGGGTAGGGTTCGGGTTAGGGTTCGGGTTAGGGTTAGGGTTAGGGTTCGGGTTCGGGTTAGGGTTAGGGTTAGGTTTCGGGTTAGGGTTAGGTTTCGGGTTCGTTTTCGGGTTAGGTTTCGGGTTAGGG
Organism: Urocyon cinereoargenteus; assembly: GCA_032313775.1. Taxonomy (NCBI): domain Eukaryota; kingdom Metazoa; phylum Chordata; class Mammalia; order Carnivora; family Canidae; genus Urocyon; species Urocyon cinereoargenteus. Next base: position 406,081 of record JAVLSZ010000112.1, on the reverse strand, counting down.
TTAGGTTTTGGGTTAGGGTTAGGGTTCGGGTTAGGGTTAGGGTTCCGGTTAGTGTTAGTGTTAGGGTTCGGGTTCAGGTTAGGGTTAGGGTTCGGGTTAGTGTTAGGGTTCGGGTTAGGGTTAGGGTTTGGGTTAGGGTTAGGGTTCGGGTTAGGTTTAGGGTTCGGGTTAGGGTTCGGGATAGGTGTCGGGTTAGGGTTAGGGTTAGGGTTCGGGTTAGGGTTAGGGTTAGGGTTAGGGTTCGTGTTAGGGTTAGGTTTCTGGTTAGGGTTAGGGTTAGGGTTCTGGTTCGGGTTAGGGTTAGGGTTACGGTAAGGGTTCGGGTTCGGGGTTAGGGTTAGGGTTAGGGTTCGTGTTAGGTTTCGGGTTAGGGTTAGGATTCGGGTAAGGTGTTAGGGTTCGGGTTCGGGTTAGGGTTAGGGTTAGGGTTAGGGTTTCGTTTAGGGTTAGGGTTAGGGTTCGGGTTCGGGTTAGGGTTAGGGTTCAGGTTAGGTTTAGGGTTAGGGTTCGGGTTAGGGTCCGGGTTAGGCTTAGGGTTACGGTTAGGGTTAGGGTTAGCGTTAGGTTTCGGGTTAGGGTTAGGTATAGGGTTAGGGTTCGGGTTATGGTTAGGGTTCGGGTTAGGGTTAGGGTTAGGGTTCTGGTTCGGGTTAGGGTTAGGGTTCGGGTTCGTGTTAGGGTTAGTGCTCGGGTTAGTGTTCGGGTTATGGTTAGGGTTAGGGTAGGGTTGGGGTTCGGGTTTAGGGTTAGGGTTAGGGTTCGGGTTAGGGTTCGGGTTAGGGTTAGGATTCGGGTAAGGGGTTAGAGTTCGGGTTCGGGTTAGGGTTAGAGTTAGGTTTCCGGTTAAGTTTAGGGTTAGGGTTCGCCTTCGGGTTAGGGTTAGGGTTAGGGTTCGGTTTAGGGTTAGGGTTCGTGTTAGGTTTCGGGTTAGGGTTAGGGTTAGGGTTATGGTTCTGGTTAGGGTTAGGGTTCGGGTTAGGGTTAGGGTTAGGGTTAGGGTTCGGGTTCGAGTTAGGGTTAGGGTTAGGGTTAGGGTCGGGTTCGGGTTAGGGTTAGGGTTAGGGTTTGGGGTTAGTGTTAGGGTTACCGTTCGGGTTAGGGTTAGGGTTAGGGTTAGGGTTTAGTTTCGGGTTAGGGTTAGGTTTAGGTTTAGGTTTAGGGTTAGGGTTCGGGTCAGGGTTAGGGTTAGGGTTAGGGTTCGGGTTAGGGTTAGGGTTAGGTTTCAGGATAGGGTTCGTGTTAGGGTTAGGGTTAGCGTTAGGGTTCGGTTTAGGGTTAGGGTTAGGGTTAGGGTTAGGGTTCGGGTTCCGGTTAGGGTTCGTGTTAGGGTTAGGGTTAGTGTTAGGGTTAGGGTTCGGGTTAGAGTTAGGGTTCGGGTTTGGGTTACGGTTAGGGTTAGGGTTAGGGTTCAGTTTCGGGTTAGGGTTAGGTTTAGGTTTAGGGTTAGGGTTAGGGTTAAGGTTCGGGGTAGGGTTAGGGTTAAGGTTCGGGTTAGGGTTAGTGTTAGGGTTAGGGGTAGGGTTCGCGTTAGGGTTCGGGTTTGGTGTCGGGTTAGTGTTAGGGTTAAGGTTCGGTTTAGGGTTAGGGTTAGGTCAGGGTTCGGGTTAGGGTTATTGTTCGGGTTAGGGTTAGGGTTCGGATTCGGGTTAGTGTTAGTGTTAGGGTTCGGGTTAGGTTTAGGGTTCGGGTTAGGGTTAGGGTTCGGGTTCGGGTTAGGGTTAGAGTTTGGGTTAGGTTTCGGTTTAGGGTTAGGGTTCGGGTTAGGGTTAGGGTTCGGGTTAGGGTTAGGGTTAGTGTTAGGGTTAGGGTTCGGGTTAGAGTTAGGGTTCGGGTTCGGGTTACGGTTAGGGTTAGGGTTAGTGTTCAGTTTCAGGTTAGGGTTAGGGTTAGGGTTAGGGTTAGGGTCAGGGTTCGGGTTAGGGTTAGGGTTAGGGTCAGTGTTCGGGTTAGGGTTAGGGTTAGGTTTAGGGTTTGGGTTAGGGTTAGGTTTAGGGTTCAGGTTAGGGTTCGGGTTAGGGTTAGGGTTAGGGTTAGGTTTTGGGTTAGGGTTAGGGTTAGGGTTAGGGTTCGGGTTAGGGTTATGTTTAGGGTTAGGTTTAGGGTTAGGGTTAATGTTCGGGGTAGGGTTAGCGTTAAGGTTCGGGTTAGGGTTAGGGTTAGGGTTAGGGTTCGTGTTAGGGTTAGGTTTAGGGTTAGGGTTCGGGTTAGGGTTCGGTTTCGGGTTAGGGTTAGTGTTAGGGTTCGGGTTAGGTTTAGGGTTCGGGTTAGGGTTCGGGTTAGGTTTCGGTTTAGGGTTAGGGTTTGGGTTAGGGTTAGGGTTCGGGTTAGGGTTAGGGTTCCGGTTAAGGTTAGGGTTAGGGTTCGGGTTCGGGTTAGGGTTAGGGTTCGGGTTAGTGTTATGGTTCGGGTCAGGGTTAGGGTTCGGGTTAGGGTTAGGGTTAGGGTTAGGGTTAGGTTTAGGGTTCGGGTTCGGGTTATGGTTCGGGTTAGGGTTAGGATTAGTGTTAGGGTTAGGGTTAGGTTTAGGGTTCCGGTTCGGTTTAGGGTTAGTGTTAGGGTTAGGGTTCTGGTTCGGGTAGGGTTCGGGTTAGTGTTAGGGTTCCGGTTAGGGTTAGGGTTCGGGTTAGGGTTAGGGTTAGGGTTAGGTTTCGTGTTAGGGTTATGGTTAGGGTTAGGGTTCGGGTTAGGGTTAGAGTTCATGTTAAGCTTAGGGTTTGGGTTCGGGTTAGGTTTAGGGTTAGGGTTCGGGATAGGGTTAGGATTAGGGTTCGGGTTAGGGTTAGGGTTAAGGTTAGGGTTAGGGTATGTGTTAGGGTTCGGGTTCGAGTTAGGGTTAGGTTTCGGGTTAGGTTTAATGTTATGTTCGCGTTAGGGTTAGGGTTCGGGTTAGGGTTAGGGTTAGGGTTAGGGTTCGGGTTAGGGTTAGGGTTAAGGTTAGGGTTAGGGTATGTGTTAGGGTTCGGGTTAGGGGTCGGGTTAGGGTTAGGGTTAGGGTTCGGGTTAGGGTTAGGGTTAGAGTTCATGTTAGGCTTAGGGTTAGTTTTCGGTTTAGGTTTAGGGTTAGGGTTCGGTTTAGGGTTAGGGTTAGGGTTAGTGTTAGGGTTCGGGTTAGGGTTAGGGTTAGGGTTCGGGTTATGGTTAGGGTTAGGGTAGGGTTCGGGTTCGGGTTTAGGGTTAGGGTTAGGGTTCGGGTTAGGGTTCGGGTTAGGGTTAGGATTCGGGTAAGCGGTTAGAGTTCGGGTTCGGGTTAGGGTTAGGGTTAGGGTTCCGGGTTAAGGTTAGGGTTAGGGTTCGGGTTCGGGTTAGGGTTATGGTTAGGGTTCGGTTTAGGGTTAGGGTTCGTGTTAGGGTTCGGGTTAGGGTTAGGGTTAGTGTTAGGGTTCTGGTTAGGGTTAGGGTTCGGGTTAGGTTTAGGGTTAGGGTTAGGGTTAGGGTTCGGATTAGGGTTAGGGGTAGGGTTCGGGTTAGGGTTCGGGTTCGAGTTAGGGTTAGCATTAGGGTTAGGGTTAGGGTTTGGGTTAGGGTTAGGGTTAGGGTTAGGTGTTAGGGTTAGGGTTACCGTTCGAGTTAGTGTTAGGGTTAGGGTTAGGGTTAGGGTTCGAATTAGGGTTAGGGTTAGTGTTCAGGTGGGTTAGGGTTAGGGTTAGGGTTAGGGTTCGGGTTAGGGTTAGGGTTCGGGTTAGGTTTAGGGTTCAGGATAGGGTTCGTGTTAGGGTTAGGGTTAGGGTTAGGGTTCGGGTTAGGGTTAGGGTTAGGGTAGGGTTAGGGTTAGGGTTAGGGTTCGGATTAGGGTTAGGGGTAGGGTTCGGGTTAGGGTTCGGGTTCGAGTTAGGGTTAGGGTTAGGGTTAGGGTTCGGGTTCGGGTTAGGGTTAGGGTTAGGGTTTGGGGTTAGGGTTAGGGTTACCGTTCGGGTTAGGGTTAGGGTTAGGGTTAGGGTTAGGGTTCAGTTTCGGTTTAGGGTTAGGTTTAGGTTTAGGGTTAGGGTTCGGGTCAGGGTTAGGGTTAGGGTTAGGTTTCGGGTTAGGTTTAGGGTTAGGGTTCAGGATAGGGTTCGTGTTAGGGTTAGGGTTAGGGTTAGGGATCGGGTTAGGGTTAGGGTTAGGGTTAGGGTTAGGGTTATGTTTAGGGTTCGGGTTCGGGTTAGGGTTCGTGTTAGGGTTAGGGTTAGTGTTAGGGTTAGGGTTCGGGTTAGAGTTAGGGTTCGGGTTCGGGTTACGGTTAGGGTTAGGTTTAGGGTTCAGTTTCGGGTTAGGGTTACGTTTAGGTTTAGGGTTAGGGTTAGGGTTAAGGTTCGGGGTAGGGTTAGGGTTAAGGTTCGGGTTAGGGTTAGGGTTAGGGTAGGGTTAGGGTTCGCGTTAGGGTTCGGGTTAGTTGTCGGGTTAGTGTTAGGGTTAAGGTTCGGTTTAGGGTTAGGGTTTGGTCAGGGTTCGGGTTAGGGTTAGGGTTCGGGTTAGGGTTAGGGTTAGGGTTCGGATTCGGGTTAGTGTTAGTGTTAGGGTTCGGGTGAGGTTTAGGGTTCGGGTTAGGGTTAGGGTTCGGGTTCGGGTTAGTGTTAGAGTTTGGGTTAGGGTTTGGGTTAGGGTTAGGGTTCGGGTTAGGGTTAGGGTTCGGGTTAGTGTTAGGGTTAGTGTTAGGGTTAGGGTTCGGGTTAGAGTTAGGGTTCGGGTTCGGGTTACGGTTAGGGTTAGGGTTAGGGTTCAGTTTCGGTTTAGGGTTAGGGTTAGGGTTGGGTTAGGGTTAGGGTTCGGGTTACGGTTAGGTTTAGGGTTCAGCTTAGTGTTCGGGTTAGGGTTAGGGTTAGGTTTTGGTTAGGGTTAGGGTTAGGGTTATGGTTCGGGTTAGGGTTAGGTTTAGGGTTAGGTTTAGGTTTAGGGTTAATGATCGGGGTAGGGTTAGGGTTAAGGTTCGGGTTAGGGTTAGGGTTAGGATTAGGGATCGTGTTAGGGTTAGATTTAGGGTTAGGGTTCGGGTTAGGGTTCGGGTTCGGGTTAGGGTTAGTGTTAGGGTTCGGGTTAGGTATAGGGTTCGGGTTAGGGTTCGGGTTAGGGTTCGGTTTAGGGTTAGGGTTTGGGTTAGGGTTAGGGTTCGGGTTAGGGTTAGGGTTCCGGTTAAGGTTAGGGTTAGGGTTCGGGTTCGGTTTAGGGTTAGGGTTCGGGTTAGTGTTAGGGTTCGGGTTAGGGTTAGGGTTCGGGTTCGGATTAGGGTTAGGGTTAGGGTTAGGGTTCGTGTTCGGGTTAGTGTTCGGATTAGGGTTAGGGTTAGTGTTAACGTTAGGGTTAGGGTTAGGTTTCGGGTTCGGTTTAGGGTTAGTGTTAGGGTTAGGGTTCGGGTTCGGGTTCGGGTAGTGTTAGGGTTCGGGTTAGGGTTAGGGTTCGGGTTAGGGTTAGGGTTAGGTTTAGGGTTCGGGTTCGGGTTAGTGTTCGGGTTAGGGTTCAGGTTAGGGTTAGGGTTAGGGTCAGGGTTAGGGTTAGGGTTAGGGTTCGGGATAGGGTTAGGGTTAGGGTTAGGGTTCGGATTAGGGTTAGGGGTAGGGTTCGGGTTCGGTTTCGGGTTAGGGTTAGGGTTAGGGTTAGGGTATGTGTTAGGGTTCGGGTTAGGGGTCGGGTTAGGGTTAGGGTTAGGGTTCGGGTTAGGGTTAGTGTTAGGGTTCGGGTTAGGGTTAGAGTTCATGTTAGGCTTAGGGTTTGGGTTCGGGTAAGGTTTAGGGTTAGGGTTCGGGTTAGGGTTAGGATTAGGGTTCGGATTAGGGTTAGGGTTAAGGTTAGGGTTAGGGTATGTGTTAGGGTTCGGGTTCGAGTTAGGGTTAGGGTTCGGGTTAGGTTTACGGTTAGGGTTCGCGTTAGGGTTAGGGTTCGGGTTAGGGTTAGGGTCAGGGTTAGGGTTTGGGTTAGGGTTAGGGTTAAGGTTAGGGTTAGGGTATGTGTTAGGGTTCTGGTTAGGGGTCGGGTTAGGGTTAGGGTTAGGGTTCGGGTTAGGGTTAGGGTTAGAGTTCATGTTATGCTTAGGGTTAGTGTTCGGTTTAGGTTTAGGGTTAGGGTTCGGTTTAGGGTTAGGTTTAGTGTTAGGGTTAGGGTTCGGGTTAGGGTTAGGGTTAGGGTTCGGGATAGGGTTAGGGTTTGGGTTAGGGTTAGGATTATGGTTAGTGTTCGTGTTAGGGTCGGGTTAGGGTTAGGGTTAGGATTCGGGTTAGGGATAGGGTTAGGGTTCGGGTTAGGGTTAGGTTTCGGGTTAGGGTTAGGTTTAGGGTTCGGATTAGGGTTAGGGTTAGGGTTCGGGTTAGGGTTAGGGTTCGGGTTAGGGTTAGGGTTCGGGTTCGGGTTAGGGTTCGGGTTGGGGTTAGGGTTCGGGTTAGGGTTCGGGTTAGGGTTAGGGTTCGGTTTAGGGTTAGGGTTCGTGTTAGGGTTCGGGTTAGGGTTAGGGTTAGGGTTAGGGTTCTGGTTAGGGTTAGTGTTCGGGTTAGGGTTAGGGTTAGGGTTAGGGTTAGGGTTCGCATTAGGGTTAGGGGTAGGGTTCGGTTTAGGGTTCGGGTTCGAGTTAGGGTTAGGATTAGGGTTAGGGTTAGGGTTTGGGTTAGGGTTAGGGTTAGGGTTAGGTGTTAGGGTTAGGGTTACCGTTCGAGTTAGTGTTAGGGTTAGGGTTAGGGTTAGGGTTCGGTTTAGGGTTAGGGTTAGGGTTCAGGTTAGGGTTAGGGTTAGGGTTAGGGTTAGGTTTCGGGTTAGGGTTAGGGTTCGGGTTAGGTTTAGGGTTCAGGATAGGGTTCGTGTTAGGGTTAGGGTTAGGGTTAGGGTTCGGGTTAGGGTTGGGGTTAGGGTTAGGGTTAGCGTTAGGGTTAGGTTTCGGATTAGGGTTAGGGGTAGGGTTCGGGTTAGGGTTCGGGTTCGAGTTAGGGTTAGGGTTAGGGTTAGGGTTCGGGTTCGGCTTAGGGTTAGGGTTAGGGTTTGGGGTTAGGGTTAGGGTTACCGTTCGGGTTAGGGTTAGGGTTAGGGTTAGGGTTAGGGTTAGGGTTTAGTTTCGGGTTAGGGTTAGGTTTAGGTTTAGGGTTAGGGTTAGGGTTCGGGTCAGGGTTAGGGTTAGGGTTAGGGTTCGGGTTAGGGTTAGGGTTAGGGTTCAGGATAGGGTTCGTGTTAGGGTTAGGGTTAGGGTTAGGGTTCGGGTTAGGGTTAGGGTTAGGGTTAGGGTTAGGGTTAGGGTTAGGGTTCGGGTTCGGGTTAGGGTTCGTGTTAGGGTTAGGGTTAGTGTTAGGGTTAGGGTTCGGGTTAGAGTTAGGGTTCGGGTTCGGGTTACGGTTAGGGTTAGGGTTAGGGTTCAGTTTCGGGTTAGGGTTAGGTTTAGGTTTAGGGTTAGGGTTAGGGTTAAGGTTCGGGGTAGGGTTAGGGTTAAAGTTCGGGTTAGGGTTAGTGTCAGGGTTAGGGTTAGGTTTCGCGTTAGGGTTCGGGTTAGGTGTCGGTTTAGTGTTAGGGTTAAGGTTCGTTTTAGGGTTAGGGTTAGGTCAGGGTTCGGGTTAGGGTTAGGGTTCGGGTTAGGTTTAGGGTTAGGGTTAGGGTTAGGGTTAGGGTTCGGATTAGGGTTAGGGGTAGGGTTCGGGTTAGGGTTCCGGTTCGAGTTAGGGTTAGGGTTAGGGTTAGGGTTCGGGTTCGGGTTAGGGTTAGGGTTAGGGTTTGGGGTTAGGGTTAGGGTTACCGTTCGGGTTAGGGTTAGGGTTAGGGTTAGGGTTAGGGTTCAGTTTCGGTTTAGGGTTAGGTTTAGGTTTAGGGTTAGGGTTAGGGTTCGGGTTCGGGTTAGGGTTCGTGTTAGGGTTAGGGTTAGTGTTAGGGTTAGGGTTCGGGTTAGAGTTAGGGTTCGGGTTCGGGTTACGGTTAGGGTTAGGGTTAGGGTTCAGTTTCGGGTTAGGGTTAGGTTTAGGTTTAGGGTTAGGGTTAGGGTTAAGGTTCGGGGTAGGGTTAGGGTTAAGGTTCGGGTTAGGGTTAGGGTTAGGGTTAGGGTTCGCGTTAGGGTTCGGGTTAGGTGTCGGGTTAGTGTCTGTGTTAAGGTTCGGTTTAGGGTTAGGGTTTGGTCAGGGTTCGGGTTAGGGTTAGGGTTCGGGTTAGGGTTGGGGTTAGGGTTCGGATTTGGGTTAGTGTTAGTGTTAGGGTTCGGGTTAGGTTTAGGGTTCGGGTTAGGGTTAGGGTTCGGGTTCGGGTTAGGGTTAGAGTTTGGGTTAGGGTTCGGTTTAGGGTTAGGGTTCGGGTTAGGGTTAGGGTTCGGGTTAGTGTTAGGGTTAGTGTTAGGGTTAGGGTTCGGGTTAGAGTTAGGGTTCGGGTTCGGGTTACGGTTAGGGTTAGGGTTAGGGTTCAGTTTCGGGTTAGGGTTAGGGTTAGGGTTAGGGTTAGGGTCAGGGTTCGGGTTAGGGTTAGGGTTAGGGTTAGTGTTCGGGTTAGGGTTAGGTTTAGGGTTAGGGTTCGGGTTACGGTTAGGTTTAGGGTTCAGGTTAGGGTTCGGGTTAGGGTTAGGGTTAGGGTTAGGTTTTGTTTAGGGTTAGGGTTAGGGTTAGGGTTCGGGTTAGGGTTAGGTTTAGGGTTAGGTTTAGGGTTAGTGTTAATGATCGGGGTAGGGTTAGGGTTAAGGTTCGGGTTAGGGTTAGGGTTAGGGTTAGGGTTAGGTTTAGAGTTCGGGTTAGGGTTCGGGTTAGGGTTCGGTTAACTGTTAGGGTTTGGGTTAGGGTTAGGGTTCGGGTTAGGGTTAGAGTTCATGTTAGGTTTAGGGTTTGGGTTCGGGTTAGGTTTAGGGTTAGGGTTCGGGTTAGGGTTAGGATTAGGGTTCGGGTTAGGGTTAGGGTTAAGGTTAGGGTTAGGGTATGTGTTAGGTTCGGGTTCGAGTTAGGGTTAGGGTTCGGGTTAGGTTTACGGTTAGGGTTCACGTTAGGGTTAGGGTTCGGGTTAGGGTTAGGGTCAGGGTTAGGGTTCGGGTTAGGGTTAGGGTTAAGGTTAGGGTTAGGGTATGTGTTAGGTTTCGGGTTAGGGGTCGGGTTAGGGTTAGGGTTAGGGTTCGGGTTAGGGTTAGGGTTAGAGTTCATGTTAGGCTTAGGGTTAGTGTTCGGTTTAGGTTTAGGGTTAGGGTTCGGTTTAGGGTTAGGGTTAGTGTTAGGGTTCGGGTTAGGGTTAGGGTTAGGGTTAGGGTTCGGGTTCGGGTTAGTGTTCGGGTTAGGGTTCAGGTTAGGGTTAGGGTTAGGGTTAGGGTTAGGGTTCGGGATAGGGTTAGGGTTAGGGTTAGGGTTCGGATTAGGGTTAGGGGTAGGGTTCGGGTTCGGGTTCGGGTTAGGGTTAGGGTTAGGGTTAGGGTATGTGTTAGGGTTCGGGTTAGGGGTCGGGTTAGGGTTAGGGTTAGGGTTCGGGTTAGGGTTAGGGTTAGGGTTCGGGTTAGGGTTAGAGTTCATGTTAGGCTTAGGGTTTGGGTTCGGGTAAGGTTTAGGGTTAGGGTTCGGGTTAGGGTTAGGATTAGTGTTCGGATTAGGGTTAGGGTTAAGGTTAGGGTTAGGGTATGTGTTAGGGTTCGGGTACGAGTTAGGGTTAGGGTTCGGGTTAGGTTTACGGTTAGGGTTCGCGTTAGGGTTAGGGTTCGGGTTAGGGTTAGGGTCAGGGTTAGGGTTCGGGTTAGGGTTAGGGTTAAGGTTAGGGTTAGGGTATGTGTTAGGGTTCTGGTTAGGGGTCGGGTTAGGGTTAGGGTTAGGGTTCGGGTTAGGGTTAGGGTTAGAGTTCATGTTATGCTTAGGGTTAGTGTTCGGTTTAGGTTTAGGGTTAGGGTTCGGTTTAGGGTTAGGTTTAGTGTTAGGGTTAGGGTTCGGGTTAGGGTTAGGGTTAGGGTTCGGGATAGGGTTAGGGTTTGGGTTAGGGTTAGGATTAGGGTTAGTGTTCGGGTTAGGGTCGGGTTAGGGTTAGGGTTAGGATTCGGGTTAGGGATAGGGTTAGGGTTCGGGTTAGGGTTAGGTTTCGGGTTAGGGTTAGGTTTAGGGTTCGGATTAGGGTTAGGGTTAGGGTTCGGGTTAGGGTTAGGGTTCGGGTTAGGGTTAGGGTTCGGGTTCGGGTTAGGGTTCGGGTTGGGGTTAGGGTTCGGGTTAGGGTTCGGGTTAGGGTTAGGGTTCGGTTTAGGGTTAGGGTTCGTGGTAGGGTTCGGGTTAGGGTTAGGGTTAGTGTTAGTGTTCTGGTTAGGGTTAGGGTTCGGGTTAGGGTTAGGGTTAGGGTTAGGGTTAGGGTTCGCATTAGGGTTAGGGGTAGGGTTCGGTTTAGGGTTCGGGTTCGAGTTAGGGTTAGGGTTAGGGTTAGGGTTAGGGTTTGGGTTAGGGTTAGGGTTAGGGTTAGGGGTTAGGGTTAGGGTTACCGTTCGAGTTAGTGTTAGGGTTAGGGTTAGGGTTAGGGTTCGCGTTAGGGTTAGGGTTAGGGTTCAGGTTAGGGTTAGGGTTAGGGTTAGGGTTAGGTTTCGGGTTAGGGTTAGGGTTCGGGTTAGGTTTAGGGTTCAGGATAGGGTTCGTGTTAGGGTTAGGGTTAGGGTTAGGGTTCGGGTTAGGGTTGGGGTTAGGGTTAGGGTTAGGGTTAGGGTTAGGTTTCGGATTAGGGTTAGGGGTAGGGTTCGGGTTAGGGTTCGGGTTCGAGTTAGGGTTAGGGTTAGGGTTAGGGTTAGGGTTCAGGTTCGGCTTAGGGTTAGGGTTAGGGTTTGGGGTTAGGGTTAGGGTTACCGTAAGGGTTAGGGTTAGGGTTAGGGTTAGGGTTAGGGTTTAGTTTCGGGTTAGGGTTAGGTTTAGGTTTAGGGTTAGGGTTAGGGTTCGGGTCAGGGTTAGGGTTAGGGTTAGGGTTCGGGTTAGGGTTAGGGTTAGGGTTCAGGATAGGGTTCGTGTTAGGGTTAGGGTTAGGGTTAGGGTTAGGGTTCGGGTTAGGGTTAGGGTTAGGGTTAGGGTTAGGGTTAGGGTTCGGGTTCGGGTTAGGGTTCGTGTTAGGGTTAGGGTTAGTGTTAGGGTTAGGGTTCGGGTTAGAGTTAGGGTTCGGGTTCGGGTTACGGTTAGGGTTAGGGTTAGGGTTCAGTTTCGGGTTAGGGTTAGGTTTAGGTTTAGGGTTAGGGTTAGGGTTAAGGTTCGGGGTAGGGTTAGGGTTAAAGTTCGGGTTAGGGTTAGTGTCAGGGTTAGGGTTAGGGTTCGCGTTAGGGTTCGGGTTAGGTGTGGGTTTAGTGTTAGGGTTAAGGTTCGGTTTAGGGTTAGGGTTAGGTCAGGGTTCGGGTTAGGTTTAGGGTTCGGGTTAGGGTTAGGGTTAGGGTTCGGGTTCGGGTTAGGGTTAGAGTTTGGGTTAGGGTTCGGTTGAGGGTTAGGGTTCGGGTTAGGGTTAGGGTTAGTGTTAGGGTTAGGGTTCAGGTTAGAGTTAGGGTTCGGTTTCGGGTTACGGTTAGGGTTAGGGTTAGTGTTCAGTTTCAGGTTAGGGTTAGGGTTAGGGTTAGGGTCAGGGTTCGGGTTAGGGTTAAGGTTAGGGTTAGTGTTCGGGTTAGGGTTAGGGTTAGGGTTAGGGTTCGGGTTAGGGTTAGGTTTAGGGTTCAGGTTAGGGTTCGGGTTAGGGTTAGGGTTAGGGTTAGGTTTTGGGTTAGGGTTAGGGTTAGGGTTATGGTTCGGGTTAGGGTTAGGTTTAGGGTTAGGTTTAGGGTTAGGGTTAATGTTCGGGGTAGGGTTAGGGTTAAGGTTCGGGTTAGGGTTAGGGTTAGGGTTAGGGTTCGTGTTAGGGTTAGGTTTAGGTTTAGGGTTCGGGTTAGGGTTCGGGTTCGGGTTAGGGTTAGTGTTAGGGTTCGGGTTAGGTTTAGGGTTCGGGTTAGGGTTCGGGTTAGGGTTCGGTTTAGGGTTAGGGTTTGGGTTAGGGTTAGGTTTCGGGTTAGGGTTAGGGTTCCGGTTAAGGTTAGTGTTAGGGTTCGGGTTCGGGTTAGGGTTAGGTTTCGGGTTAGTGTTAGGGTTCGGGTTAGGGTTAGGGTTCGGTTTAGGGTTAGGGTTAGGGTTAGGGTTAGGGTTAGGGTTCGGGTTCGGGTTAGGGTTCGGGTTAGGGTTAGGGTTAGTGTTAGGGTTAGGGTTAGGGTTAGGGTTCGGGTTCGGTTTAGGGTTAGTGTTAGGGTTAGGGTTCGGGTTCGGCTATGGTTCGGGTTAGTGTTAGGGTTCGGGTTAGGGTTAGGGTTCGGGTTAGGGTTAGGGTTAGGGTTAGGGTTCGGGTTCGGGTTATTGTTCGGGTTAGGGTTCAGGTTAGGGTTAGGGTTAGGGTTAGGGTTAGGGTTAGGGTCGGGATAGGGTTAGGGTTAGGGTTAGGGTTCGGATTAGGGTTAGGGGTAGGGTTCGGGTTAGGGTTCGGGTTAGGGTTAGGGTTAGGGTTAGGGTATGTGTTAGGGTTCGGGTTAGGGGTCGGGTTAGGGTTAGGGTTAGGGTTAGGGTTCGGGTTAGGGTTAGGGTTAGGGTTAGGGTTCGGGTTAGGGTTAGAGTTCATGTTAAGCTTAGGGTTTGGGTTCGGGTTAGGTTTAGGGTTAGGGTTCGGGTTAGGGTTAGGATTAGGGTTCGGGTTACGGTTAGGGTTAATGTTAGGGTTAGGGTATGTGTTAGGGTTCGGGTTCGAGTTAGGGTTAGGGTTCGGGTTAGGTTTAGGGTTAGTGTTCGCGTTAGGGTTAGGGTTCGGGTTAGTGTTAGGGTTCGGGTTAGGGTTAGGGTTAAGGTTAGGGTTAGGGTATGTGTTAGGGTTCGGGTTAGGGGTCGGGTTAGGGTTAGGTTTAGGGTTCGGGTTGGGTTAGGGTTAGAGTTCATGTTAGGCTTAGGGTTAGTGTTCGGTTTAGGTTTAGGGTTAGGGTTCGGTTTAGGGTTAGGGTTAGGGTTCGGGTTCGGGTTCGGGTTAGGGTTAGGATTCGGGTAAGGGGTTAGAGTTCGGGTTCGGGTTAGGGTTAGGGTTAGGGTTCCGGTTAAGGTTAGGGGTAAGGTTCGGGTTCGGGTTAGGGTTAGGGTTAGTGTTCGGTTTAGGGTTAGGGTTCGTGTTAGGGTTCGGTTTAGGGTTAGGGTTAGGGTTAGGGTTCTGGTTATGGTTAGGGTTCGGGTTAGGGTTAGGGTTAGGGTTAGGGTTAGGTTTCGGATTAGGGTTAGGGGTAGGGTTCGGTTTAGGGTTCGGGTTCGAGTTAGGGTTAGGATTAGGTTTAGGGTTAGGGTTTGGGTTAGGGTTAGGGTTAGGGTTAGGGGTTAGGGTTAGGGTTACCGTTCGAGTTAGTGTTAGGGTTAGGGTTAGGGTTAGGGTTCGGGTTAGGGTTAGGGTTAGGGTTCAGGTGGGTTAGGGTTAGGATTAGGGTTAGGGTTCGGGTTAGGGTTAGGGTAAGGGTTAGGGTTCGGGTTAGGTTTAGGGTTCAGGATAGGTTTCGTGTTAGGGTTAGGTTTAGGGTTAGGGTTCGGGTTAGGTTTAGGGTTAGGGTTAGGGTTAGGGTTAGGGTTCGGATTAGGGTTAGGGGTAGGGTTCGGGTTAGGGTTCCGGTTCGAGTTAGGGTTAGGGTTAGGGTTAGGGTTCGGGTTCGGGTTAGGGTTAGGGTTAGGGTTTGGGGTTAGGGTTAGGGTTACCGTTCGGGTTAGGGTTAGGGTTAGGGTTAGGGTTAGGGTTCAGTTTCGGGTTAGGGTTAGGTTTAGGTTTAGGGTTAGGGTTAGGGTTCGGGTTCGGGTTAGGGTTCGTGTTAGGGTTAGGGTTAGTGTTAGGGTTAAGGTTCGGGTTAGAGTTAGGGTTCGGGTTCGGGTTACGGTTAGGGTTAGGGTTAGGGTTCAGTTTCGGGTTAGGGTTAGGTTTAGGTTTAGGGTTAGGGTTAGGGTTAAGGTTCGGGGTAGGGTTAGGGTTAAGGTTCGGGTTAGGGTTAGGGTTAGGGTTAGGGTTCGCGTTAGAGTTCGGGTTAGGTGTCGGGTTAGTGTCTGTGTTAAGGTTCGGTTTAGGGTTAGGGTTTGGTCAGGGTTCGGGTTAGGGTTAGGGTTCGGGTTAGGGTTAGGGTTAGGGTTCGGATTTGGGTTAGTGTTAGTGTTAGGGTTCGGGTTAGGTTTAGGGTTCGGGTTAGGGTTAGGGTTCGGGTTCGGGTTAGGGTTAGAGTTTGGGTTAGGGTTCGGGTTAGGGTTAGGGTTCGGGTTAGGGTTAGGGTTCGGGTTAGTGTTAGGGTTAGTGTTAGGGTTAGGGTTCGGGTTAGAGTTAGGGTTCGGGTTCGGGTTACGGTTAGGGTTAGGGTTAGGGTTCAGTTTCGGGTTAGGGTTAGGGTTAGGGTTAGGGTTAGGTTCAGGGTTCGGGTTAGGGTTAGGGTTAGGGTTAGTGTTCGGGTTAGGGTTAGGGTTAGGGTTAGGGTTCGGGTTACGGTTAGGTTTAGGGTTCAGGTTAGGGTTCGGGTTAGGGTTAGGGTTAGGGTTAGGTTTTGTTTAGGGTTAGGGTTAGGGTTAGGGTTCGGGTTAGGGTTAGGTTTAGGGTTAGGTTTAGGGTTAGTGTTAATGATCGGGGTAGGGTTAGGGTTAAGGTTCGGGTTAGGGTTAGGGTTAGGGTTAGGGTTCGTGTTAGGGTTAGGTTTAGGGTTAGGTTTCGGGTTAGGGTTCGGGTTCGGGTTAGGGTTAGTGTTAGGGTTCGGGTTAGGTTTAGCGTTCGGGTTAGGGTTCGGGTTAGGGTTCGGTTAACTGTTAGGGTTTGGGTTAGGGTTAGGGTTCGGGTTAGGGTTAGGGTTCCGGTTAAGGTTAGGGTTAGGGTTCGGTTTCGGGTTAGGGTTAGGGTTCGGGTTAGTGTTAGGGTTCGGGTTAGAGTTAGGGTTCGGGTTAGGGTTAGGTTTAGGGTTAGGGTTAGGGTTCGTGTTCGGGTTAGGGTTCGGGTTCGGGTTAGGGTTAGTGTTAGGGTTAGGGTTAGGGTTAGGGTTCGGGTTCGGTTTAGGGTTAGTGTTAGGGTTAGGGTTCGGGTTCGTGTTAGGGTTCGGGTAGTGTTAGGGTTCGGGTTAGGGTTAGGGTTCGGGTTAGGGTTAGGGTTAGGGTTCGGGTTCGGGTTAGTGTTCGGGTTAGGGTTCAGGTTAGGGTTAGGGTTAGGTTTAGGGTTAGGGTTAGGGTTCGGGATAGGGTTAGGGTTAGGGTTAGGGTTCGGATTAGGGTTAGGGGTAGGGTTCGGGTTAGGGTTCGGGTTCGGGTTAGGGTTAGGGTTAGGGTTAGGGTATGTGTTAGGTTTCGGTTTAGGGGTCGGGTTAGGGTTAGGGTTAGGGTTCGGGTTAGGGTTCGGGTTAGGGTTCGGGTTAGGGTTAGAGTTCATGTTAGGTTTAGGGTTTGGGTTCGGGTTAGGTTTAGGGTTAGGGTTCGGGTTAGGGTTAGGATTAGGGTTCGGGTTAGGGTTAGGGTTAAGGTTAGGGTTAGGGTATGTGTTAGGTTCGGGTTCGAGTTAGGGTTAGGTTTCGGGTTAGGTTTACGGTTAGGGTTCGCGTTAGGATTAGGGTTCGGGTTAGGGTTAGGGTCAGGGATAGGGTTCGGGTTAGGGTTAGGGTTAAGGTTAGGGTTAGGGTATGTGTTAGGGTTCGGGTTAGGGGTCGGGTTAGGGTTAGGGTTAGGGTTCGGGTTAGGGTTAGGGTTAGAGTTCATGTTAGGCTTAGGGTTAGTGTTCGGTTTAGGTTTAGGGTTAGGGTTCGGTTTAGGGTTAGGGTTAGTGTTAGGGTTAGGGTTCGGGTTAGGGTTAGGTTTAGGGTTCGGGTTAGGGTTAGGGTTTGGGTTAGGGTTAGGATTAGGGTTAGTGTTCGGGTTAGGGTTCGGGTTAGGGTTAGGGTTAGGATTCGGGTTAGGGTTAGGGTTAGGGTTCGGGTTAGGGTTAGGGTTCGGGTTAGGGTTAGGTTTAGGGTTCGGGTTAGGGTTAGGGTTAGGGTTCGGGTTAGTG
This sequence comes from Urocyon cinereoargenteus, assembly GCA_032313775.1. NCBI lineage: Eukaryota > Metazoa > Chordata > Mammalia > Carnivora > Canidae > Urocyon > Urocyon cinereoargenteus. Next base: position 390,199 of record JAVLSZ010000112.1, on the reverse strand, counting down.
TTAGGGTTCGGGTTAGGGTTAGGGTTCGGGATCGGGTTAGGGTTCGGGTTAGGGTTAGGGTTCGGTTTAGGGTTAGGGTTAGGGTTCGGGTTAGGGTCAGGGTTCGGGTTCGGGTTCAGGTTAGGGTTAGGGTTGAGGTTAGATTTAGGGTTCGGGTTAGGGTTAGGGTTCGGGTTAGGGTTAGGGTTCGGGTTAGGGTTAGGGTTCGGGTTCGGGATAGGGTGAGGTTTAGGGTTCGGGTTCGGGTTAGGTTTAGGGTTAGGGTTAGGGTTCGGATTAGGGTTAGGGGTAAGGTTCGGGTTAGGTTTCGGGTTCGGGTTAGGGTTAGGGTTAGAGTTAGTGTGAGGGTTCGGGTTAGGGTTAGGGTTCGGGTTAGGGTTAGGGTTAGGGTTAGGGTTCGGGTTAGTGTTAGGGTTAGGGTTAGGGTTAGGATTCGGGTTCGGGTTAGTGTTTGGGTTAGGGTTCGGGTTAGGTTTAGGCTTAGGGTTAGGGTTCGGGATAGGGTTAGGGTTAGGGTTAGGGTTCGGATTAGGATTAGGGGTAGGGTTCGGGTTAGGGTTCGGGTTCGGGTTAGGGTTAGGGTTAGGGTTAGGGTATGTGTTAGGGTTCGGGTTAGGGGTCGGGTTAGGTTTAGGGTTAGTGTTCGGGTTAGGGTTAGGTTTAGGGTCGGGTTAGGGTTAGAGTTCATGTTAGGCTTAGGGTTAGGGTTCGGGTTAGGTTTAGGGTTAGGGTTCGGGTTAGGGTTAGGGTTAGGTTTCGGGTTAGGGTTAGGGTTAAGGTTAGGGTTAGGGTATGTGTTAGGGTTCGGGTTCGGGTTAGGGTTAGGGTTCGGGTTAGGTTTAGGGTTAGGGTTCGGGTTAGGTTTAGGGTTCGGGTTAGGGTTAGGGTTAGGGTTAGGGTTCGTGTTAGGGTTAGGGTTAGGTTTCGGGTTAGGGTTCGGGTTAGGGTTAGGGTTAGGGTAAGGGTTAGTTTTCGGGTTAGGGTTAGGGTTCGGGTTCGGGTTAGGGTTAGGGTTAGGGTTAGGGTTAGGGTTCGGATTAGGGTTAGGGGTAGGGTTCTGGTTAGGGTTCGGGTTCGGGTTAGGGTTAGGGATAGGTTTAGGGTTAGGGTTCGGTTTAGGGTTAGGTTTAGGGTTAGGGTTAGGGGTTAGGGTTAGTGTTACCGTTCGGGTTAGGGTTAGGGTTAGGGTTAGGGTTCGGGTTAGGGTTTGGTTAGGGTTCGGGTTAGGGTTAGGTTTAGTGTTAGGGTTAGGTTTCGGGTTAGGGTTAGATTTAGGGTTAGGGTTCGGGTGAGGGTTAGGGTTAGGGTTCAGGTTAGGGTTCGGGTTAGGGTTAGGTTAGGGTTAGGGTTCGGGTTAGGGTTAGGGTTAGGTTTAGGGTTAGTTTTCGGGTTAGGGTTAGGTTTAGGGTTAGAGTTAGGGTTAGGGTTAAGGTTCGGGTTAGGGTTAGGGTTAAGGTTCGGTTTAGGGTTAGAGTTTGGGTTAGGTTTCGTGTTACGGTTAGGGTTCGCGTTAGGGTTAGGGTTCGGGTTAGGGTTAGGGTTAGCTTTAGGATAAGGGTTCGGGTTAGGGTTAGGGTTCGGGTTCGGGTTACGGTTAGGGTTAGGGTTAGGGTTCGGTTTCGGGTTAGGGTTCGGGATAGGGTTAGGGTTCGGGTTAGGGTTAGGGTTCGGGTTCGGGTTAGGGTTGGGTTCGGGTTCGGTTTAGGGTTAGGGTTAGGGTTAGGGTTAGGGTTCGGATTAGGGTTAGGGGTAGGGTACGGGTTAGGGTTCGTGGTCGGGTTAGTGTTAGGGTTAGGGTAGGGTTAGGGTTCGGGTTACGGTTAGGGTTAGGGTTAGGGTTAGGGGTTAGGGTTAGGGTTAGGGTTCGGGTTAGTGTTAGTGTTAGGGTTAGGGTTAGGGTTCGGGTTAGGGTTAGGTTTAGGGTTCGGGTTAGTGTTAGGGTTAGGGTTAGGGTTAGGGTTCGGGTTAGGGTTAGGGTTAAGGTTAGGGTTCGGGTTAGGGTTAGGGTTAGGGTTCGGGTTGGGTTCGGGTTAGGGTTAGGGTTAGGGTTCGGGTTCAGGTTAGGGTTAGGGTTCGGGTTAGTGTTCGGGTGAGGGTTAGGGTTCGGGTTAGGGTTTGGGTTCGGTTTAGGGTTAGTGTTAGGGTTAGGAGGTAGGGTTAGGGTTAGGGTTCGGGTTAGGGTTAGGGTTAGGGTTAGGGTTAGGGGTTAGTGTTCGGGTTAGGGTTAGGGTTCGGGTTAGGGTTAGGGTTAGGGTTAGGGTTAGGGTTCGGTTTCGGGTTAGGATTAGGGTTACGGTTAGGGTTAGGTTTCGGGTTAGGGTAAGGGTTCGGGTTAGTGTTAGGGTTAGGGTTCGTATTCGGGTTAGGGTTAGGGTTATGGTTAGGGTTAGGGTTCGGGTTCGGGTTAGGGTTAGGGTTAGGGTTCGGGTTAGGGTTAGGGTTAGGGTTAGGGTTCGGGTTAGGGTTCGTGTTAGGGTTAGGATTAGGGTTAAGGTTCGGGGCAGAGTGAGGGTTAGGGTTAGGGTTCGGGTTAGGGTTAGGGTTAGGGTTCGGTTTGGGTTCGGGTTAGGGTTAGGGTTAGGGTTCGGGTTAGGGTTAGGGTTAGCTTTAGGATAAGGGTTCGGGTTAGGGTTAGGGTTCGGGTTCGGGTTACGGTTAGGGTTAGGGTTAGGGTTCGGTTTCGGGTTAGGGTTCGGGAT
>JAVLSZ010000112.1:357500-382500 GCA_032313775.1 Urocyon cinereoargenteus | reverse complement strand
ATGTGTTAGGGTTCGGGTTAGGGTTCGGGTTAGGTTTAGGGTTAGTGTTCGGGTTAGGGTTAGGGTTAGGGTCGGGTTAGGGTTAGAGTTCATGTTAGGCTTAGGGTTAGGGTTCGGGTTAGGTTTAGGGTTAGGGTTCGGGTTAGGTTTAGGGTTCGGGTTAGGGTTAGGGTTAGGGTTAGGGTTCGTGTTAGGGTTAGGTTTAGGTTTCGGGTTAGGGTTCGGGTTAGGGTTAGGGTTAGGGTAAGGGTTAGTTTTCGGGTTAGGGTTAGGGTTCGGGTTCGGGTTAGGGTTAGGGTTAGGGTTAGGGTTAGGGTTCGGATTAGGGTTAGGGGTAGGGTTCTGGTTAGGGTTCGGGTTCGGGTTCGGGTTAGGGATAGGTTTAGGGTTAGGGTTCGGTTTAGGGTTAGGTTTAGGGTTAGGGTTAGGGGTTAGGGTTAGTGTTACCGTTCGGCTTAGGGTTAGGGTTAGGGTTAGGGTTCGGGTTAGGGTTTGGTTAGGGTTCGGGTTAGGGTTAGGTTTAGGGTTAGGGTTAGGGTTCTGGTTAGGGTTAGGTTTAGGGTTAGTGTTCGGTTGAGGGTTAGGGTTAGGGTTCAGGTTAGGGTTCGGGTTAGGGTTAGGTTAGGGTTAGGGTTCGGGTTAGGGTTAGGGTTAGGTTTAGGGTTAGTTTTCGGGTTAGGGTTAGGTTTAGGGTTAGAGTTAGGGTTAGGGTTAAGGTTCGGGTTAGGGTTAGGGTTAAGGTTCGGTTTAGGGTTAGAGTTTGGGTTAGGTTTCGGGTTACGGTTAGGGTTCGCGTTAGGGTTAGGGTTCGGATTAGGGTTAGGGTTAGCTTTAGGATAAGGGTTCGGGTTAGGGTTAGGGTTCGGGTTCGGGTTACGGTTAGGGTTAGGGTTAGGGTTCGGTTTCGGGTTAGGGTTCGGGATAGGGTTAGGGTTCGGGTTAGGGTTAGGGTTCGGGTTCGGGTTAGGGTTGGGTTCGGGTTCGGTTTAGGGTTAGGGTTAGGGTTAGGGTTAGGGTTCGGATTAGGGTTAGGGGTAGGGTACGGGTTAGGGTTCGTGGTCGGGTTAGTGTTAGGGTTAGGTTAGGGTTAAGGTTCGGGTTACGGTTAGGGTTAGGGTTAGGCTTAGGGGTTAGGGTTAGGGTTAGGGTTCGGGTTAGTGTTAGTGTTAGGGTTAGGGTTAGGGTTCGGGTTAGGGTTAGGTTTAGGGTTCGGGTTAGTGTTAGGGTTAGGGTTAGGGTTAGGGTTCGGGTTAGGGTTAGGGTTAGGGTTAGGGTTCGGGTTAGGGTTAGGGTTAGGGTTCGGGTTGGGTTCGGGTTAGGGTTAGGGTTAGGGTTCGGGTTCAGGTTAGGGTTAGGGTTCGGGTTAGTGTTCGGGTGAGGGTTAGGGTTCGGGTTAGGGTTTGGGTTCGGTTTAGGGTTAGTGTTAGGGTTAGGAGGTAGGGTTAGGGTTAGGGTTCGGGTTAAGGTTAGGGTTACGGTTAGGGTTAGGGGTTAGTGTTCGGGTTAGGGTTAGGGTTCGGGTTAGGGTTAGGGTTCGGGTTAGGGTTCGGGTTCGGGTTAGGGTTAGGGTTAGGATTAAGGATAGGTTTAGGGTTCGGATTAGTGTTAGGTGTAGGGTTCGGGTTAGGGTTCGGGTTCAGGTTAGGGTTAGGGTTAGGGTTAGGGTTAGGGTTAGGGTTAGTGTTAGGGGTTAGGGTTAGGGTTCGGGTTAGGATTAGGGTTACGGTTAGGGTTAGGTTTCGGGTTAGGGTAAGGGTTCGGGTTAGTGTTAGGGTTAGGGTTCGTATTCGGGTTAGGGTTAGGGTTATGGTTAGGGTTAGGGTTCGGGTTCGGGTTAGGGTTAGGGTTAGGGTTCGGGATAGGGTTAGGGTTAGGGTTAGGGTTCGGGTTAGGGTTCGTGTTAGGGTTAGGATTAGGGTTAAGGTTCGGGGCAGAGTGAGGGTTAGGGTTAGGGTTCGGTTTAGGGTTAGGTTTAGGGTTAATGTTAGGATTAGGTTTCGGGTTAGGGTTAGGGTTAAGGTTTGGGTTAGGAATAGGGTTAGGGTTAGGGTTAGGGTTCGCGTTAGGTTTCGGGTTAGGGGTCGGGTTAGGGTTAGGGTTAGGGTTCGGGTTAGGGTTAGGGTTAGGGTTAGGGTTCGGGTTAGTGTTAGGGTTTGGGTTAGGGTTAGGTTTAGGTTTCGGGTTCGGGTTAGGGTTAGGTTTCGGGATCATGTTAGGGTTAGGGTTCGGGTTAGGGTTCGGGTTAGGGTTAGGGTTAGGGTTCGGGTTCGGGGTTAGGGTTAGGGTTAGGGTTCGGGTTAGGGTTCGGGTTAGGGTTAGGCTTCGGGTAAGGGGTTATGGTTCGGGTTCGGGTTAAGGTTAGTGTTAGGGTTCCGGTTAAGGTTAGGGTTAGGGTTCGGGTTAGGGTTATTGTTAGGGTTAGGGTTCGGGTTAGGGTTAGGGTTAGGGTTCGGGTTAGGTTTCGGGTTAGGGTTTGGGTTAGGGTTAGGTTTAGGGTTCCGGTTAGGGTTAGGGCTCGGGTTAGGGTTAGGGTTAGGGTTAGGGTTAGGGTTAGGGGTAGGGTTCGGATTAGTGTTAGGGGTAGGGTTCGGGTTAGGGTTCGGGTACGGGTTAGGTTTAGAGTTAGGGTTAGGGTTAGGGTTAGGGTTCGGGTTAGGGTTAGGGTTAGGGTTAGGGTTAGGGGTTAGGGTTAGGGTTACCGTTCGGGTTAGGGTTAGGATTAGGGTTAGGGTTAGGGTTCGGGTTTGGGTTAGATTTAGGGTTCGGGTTAGGGTTAGGTTTAGGGTTAGGGTTAGGGTTCGGGTTAGGGTTAGGGTTAGGTTTAGGGTTCGGGTTCGTGGTTAGGGTTAGGGTTAGGGTTAGGGTTAAGGTTCGGGGTAGGGTTAGGTTTAAGGTTCGGGTTAGGGTTAGTGTTAGGGTTCGGGTTAGGGTTAGGGTTAGGGTTCGGATTCGGGTTAGGGTTAGGGTTCGGGTTAGGGTTCGGGTTAGGGTTAGGATTCGGGTAAGGGGTTAGGGTTCGGGTTCGGGTTAGGATTAGGGTTAGGGTTCCGGTTAGGGTTAGGGTTAGGGTTAGGGTTAGGGTTCGGGTTAGGGTTAGGGTTAGGGTTAGGTTTAGGGTTCAGGTTAGGGTTAGGGTTAGGGTTCAGGTTAGGGTTCGTGTTAGGCTTAGGGTTAGGGTTAGGTTTAGGGTTCGGGTAAGGGTTAAGTTTAGGGTTCGGGTTAGGGTTCGGGTTAGGGTTAGGGTTAGGGTTAGGGTTCGGGTTCGGGTTAGGGTTAGGGTTAGGATTAAGGTTAGGTTTAGGGTTCGGATTAGTGTTAGGTGTAGGGTTCGGGTTAGGGTTCGGGTTCAGGTTAGGGTTAGGGTTAGGGTTAGGGTTAGGGTTAGGGTTAGTGTTAGGGGTTAGGGTTAGGGTTCGGGTTAGGATTAGGGTTACGGTTAGGGTTAGGTTTCGGGTTAGGGTAAGGGTTCGGTTTAGTGTTAGGGTTAGGGTTCGTATTCGGGTTAGGGTTAGGGTTATGGTTAGGGTTAGGGTTCGGGTTCGGGTTAGGGTTAGGGTTAGGGTTCGGGTTAGGGTTAGGGTTAGGGTTAGGGTTCGGGTTAGGGTTCGTGTTAGGGTTAGGATTAGGGTTAAGGTTCGGGGCAGAGTGAGGGTTAGGGTTAGGGTTCGGTTTAGGGTTAGGGTTAGGGTTAATGTTAGGATTAGGTTTCGGGTTAGGGTTAGGGTTAAGGTTTGGGTTAGGAATAGGGTTAGGGTTAGGGTTAGGGTTCGCGTTAGGGTTCGGGTTAGGGGTCGGGTTAGGGTTAGGGTTAGGGTTCGGGTTAGGGTTAGGGTTAGGGTTAGGGTTCGGGTTAGTGTTAGGGTTTGGGTTAGGGTTAGGTTTAGGGTTCGGGTTCGGGTTAGGGTTAGGTTTCGGGATCATGTTAGGGTTAGGGTTCGGGTTAGGGTTCGGGTTAGGGTTAGGGTTAGGGTTTGGGTTCGGGGTTAGGGTTAGGGTTAGGGTTCGGGTTAGGGTTCGGGTTAGGGTTAGGATTCGGGTAAGGGGTTATGGTTCGGGTTCGGGTTAGGGTTAGTGTTAGGGTTCCGGTTAAGGTTAGGGTTAGGGTTCGGGTTAGGGTTAGGGTTAGGGTTAGGGTTCGGGTTAGGGTTAGGGTTAGGGTTCGGGTTAGGGTTAGGGTTACGGTTAAGGTTAGGGTTCGGGTTATGGTTAGGGTTAGGGTTCGGGTTAGGGTTAGGGTTAGGCTTATGGTTACGGTTAGGTTCCGGGTTAGGGTTAGGGTTAGGGTTAGGGTTCGGGTTAGGGTTAGGGTTAGGGTACGGGTTAGGGTTCGGGTTAGGGTTAGGGTTAGGGTTAGGGTTCGGGTTAGGGTTCGGGTTAGGGTTAGGGTTCGGGTTAGGGTTAGGGTTAGGGTTAGGGTTCTGGTTAGTGTTAGGGTTCGGGTTAGGTTTAGGGTTAAGGTTAGGGTTAGGGTTCGGATTAGGGTTAGGGGTAGGGTTCGGGTTAGGGTTCGGGTACGAGTTAGGGCTAGGGTTAGGGTTAGGGTTAGGGTTCGGGTTCGGGTTAGGGTTAGGATTAGGTTTTGGGGTTAGGGTTAGGGTTACCGTTCGGGTTAGGGTTAGGGTTAGGGTTAGGGTTAGGGTTAGGGTTAGGGTAAGGGTTCGGGTTAGGGTTAGTTGTAGGGTTCGGGTTAGGGTGAGGGTTAAGGTTAGGGTTAGGTTTCGGGTTAGGGTTAGGGTTAGGGTTAGGGTTCAGGTTAGTGTTAGGTTTAGGTTTAGGGTTAGGGTTAGGGTTAAGGTTCGGGGTAGGGTTAGGTTTAAGGTTCGGGTTAGGGTTAGTGTTAGGTTTCGGGTTAGGGTTAGGGTTAGGGTTCGGATTCGGTTTAGGGTTAGGGTTCGGGTTAGGGTTCGGGTTAGGGTTAGTATTCGGGTAAGGGGTTAGAGTTCGGGTTCGGGTTAGGGTTAGGGTTAGGGTTCTGGTTAAGGTTAGCGTTAGGGTTCGGGTTAGGGTTAGGGTTAGGGTTTGGGTTCGGGTTAGGGTTAGTGTTAGTGTTAGGGTTCGGGTTAGGGTTAGGGTTCGGTTTAGGGTTAGGGTTCGGGTTCGGGTTAGGGTTAGAGTTTGGGTTAGGGTTCGGGTTAGGGTTAGGGTTCGGATTAGGGTTAGGGTTCGGGTTAGGGTTAGGGTTAGTGTTAGGGTTAGGGTTCGGGTTAGAGTTAGGGTTCCGGTTCGGGTTACGGTTAGGGTTAGGGTTAGGGTTCAGTTTCGGGTTAGGGTTAGGGTTAGGGTTAGGGTCAGGGTCAGGGTTCGGGTTAGGGTTAGGGTTAGGGTTAGTGTTCGGGTTAGTGTTAGGGTTAGGGTTAGAGTTAGGGTTCGGGTTAGGGTTAGGTTTAGGGTTCAGGTTAGGGTTCGGGTTAGGGTTAGGGTTAGGGTTAGTTTTCGGGTTAGGGTTAGGGTTAGGGTTAGGGTTCGGGTTAGAGTTAGGTTTAGGGTTAGGGTTAGGGTTAGGGTTAAGGTTCGGGGTAGGTTTAGGGTTCAGGTTCGGGTTAGGGTTAGTGTTTGGGTTAGGGTTCGTGTTAGGGTTAGGGTTAGGTTTAGGGTTCGGGTTAGGTTTAGGGTTCGGGTTAGGGTTCGGGTTAGGGTTAGGGTTTGGGTTAGGGTTAGGGTTCGGGTTAGGGTTAGGGTTCCGGTTAAGGTTAGTGTTAGGGTTCGGGTTCGGGTTAGGGTTAGGGTTCGGGTTAGTGTTAGGGTTCGGGTTAGGGTTAGGGTTCGGGTTAGGGTTAGGATTAGGTTTAGGGTTAGGGTTAGGTTTAGGGTTCGGGTTCGGGTTAGGGTTCGGGTTAGGGTTAGGGTTAGTGTTAGGGTTAGGGTTCGGGTTCGGTTTAGGGTTAGTGTTACGGTTAGGGTTCGGGTTCGGGTTAGGGTTCGGGTTAGTGTTAGGGTTCGGGTTAGTGTTAGGGTTCGGGTTAGGGTTAGGGTTAGGGTTAGGGTTAGGGTTCGGGTTAGTGTTTGGGTTAGGGTTCGGGTTAGGGTTAGGGTTAGGTTTAGGGTTCGGGATAGTGTTAGGGTTAGGGTTAGGGTTCGGATTAGGATTAGGGGTACGGTTCAGGTTAGGGTTCGGGTTCGGGTTAGGGTTAGGGTTAGGGTTAGTGTATGTGTTAGGGTTCGGGTTAGGGGTCGGGTTAGGGTTAGGGTTAGTGTTCGGGTTAGGGTTAGGGTTAGGGTTCGGTTTAGGGTTAGAGTTCATGTTAGCCTTAGGGTTAGGGTTCGGGTTAGGTTTAGGGTTAGGGTTCGGGTTAGGGTTAGGGTTAGGGTTCGGGTTAGGGTTAGGGTTAAGGATAGGGTTAGGGTATGTGTTAGGGTTCGGGTTCGGGTTAGGGTTAGGGTTCTGGTTAGGTTTAGGGTTAGGGTTCGGGTTAGGGTTAGGGTTCGGGTTAGGGTTAGGGTTAGGGTTAGGGTTCGTGTTAGGGTTAGGGTTAGGTTTCGGGTTAGGGTTCGGGTTAGGGTTAGGGTTAGGGTAAGGGTTAGTTTTCGGGTTAGGGTTAGGGTTCGGGTTCGGGTTAGGGTTAGGGTTAGGGTTAGGGTTAGGGTTCGGATTAGGGTTAGGGGTAGGGTTTTGGTTAGGTTTCGGGTTCGGGTTAGGGTTAGGGATAGGGTTAGGGTAAGGGTTCGGGTTAGGGTTAGGGTTAGGGTTCGGGTTAGGGTGAGGGTTAAGTTTAGGGTTAGGTTTCGGGTTAGGGTTAGGGTTAGGGTTAGGGTTCGGGTTAGGGTTAGGTTTAGGTTTAGGGTTAGGGTTAGGGTTAGGGTTAAGGTTCGGGGTAGGGTTAGGTTTAAGGTTCGGGTTAGGGTTAGTGTTAGGGTTCGGGTTAGGGTTAGGGTTAGGGTTCGGATTCGGGTTAGGGTTAGGGTTCGGGTTAGGGTTCGGGTTCGGGTTAGGATTCGGGTAAGGGGTTAGAGTTCGGGTTCGGGGTAGGGTTAGGGTTAGGGTTCTGGTTAAGATTAGGGTTAGGGTTCGGTTTAGGGTTAGGGTTAGGGTTTGGGTTCGTGTTAGGGTTAGTGTTAGTGTTAGGGTTCGGGTTAGGGTTAGGGTTCGGTTTAGGGTTAGGGTTCGGGTTCGGGTTAGGGTTAGAGTTTGGGTTAGGGTTCGGGTTAGGGTTAGGGTTCGGGTTAGGGTTAGGGTTCGGGTTAGGGTTAGGGTTAGTGTTAGGGTTAGGGTTCGGGTTAGAGTTACGGTTAGGGTTAGGGTTAGGGTTCAGTTTCGGGTTAGGGTTAGGGTTAGGGTTAGGGTCAGAGTCAGGGTTCGGGTTAGGGTTAGGGTTAGGTTTAGGTTTAGGGTTAGGGTTCGGGTTAGGGTTCGGGTTCGGGTTAGGGTTAGGTTTAGGGTTCGGGTTAGGTTTAGGGTTCGGGTTAGGGTTCGGGTTAGGGTTCGGGTTAGGGTTAGGGTTTGGGTTAGGGTTAGGGTTCGGGTTAGGGTTAGGGTTCCGTTTAAGGTTAGTGTTAGGGTTCGGGTTCGGGTTAGGGTTAGGGTTCGGGTTAGTGTTAAGGTTCGGGTTAGGGTTAGGGTTCGGGTTAGGGTTAGGATTAGGGTTAGGGTTAGGGTTAGGGTTCGGGTCCGGGTTCGGGTTAGGGTTAGGGTTAAGGTTAGGGTATGTTTTAGGGTTCGGGTTAGGGGTCGGGTTAGGGTTAGTGTTAGTGTTCGGGTTAGGGTTAGGGTTAGGGTTCGGGTTAGGGTTAGAGTTCATGTTAGGCTTAGGGTTAGGGTTCGGGTTAGGTTTAGGGTTAGGGTTCGGGTTAGGGTTAGGGTTAGGGTTCGGGTTCGGGTTAGGGTTAAGGTTAGGGTTAGGGTATGTGTTAGGGTTCGGGTTCGGGTTAGGGTTAGGGTTCGGGTTAGGTTTAGGGTTAGGGTTCGGGTTAGGGTTAGGGTTCGGGTTAGGGTTAGGGTTAGGGTTAGGGTTCGTGTTAGGGTTAGGGTTAGGTTTCGGGTTAGGTTTCGGGTTAGGGTTAGGGTTAGGGTAAGGGTTAGTTTTCGGGTTAGGGTTAGAGTTCAGGTTCGGGTTAGGGTTAGGTTTAGGGTTAGGGTTCGGATTAGGGTTAGGGGTAGGGTTCTGGTTAGGGTTCGGGTTCGGGTTAGGGTTAGGGATAGGTTTAGGGTTAGGGTTCGGTTTAGGGTTAGGTTTAGGGTTAGGGTTAGGGGTTAGGGTTAGTGTTACCGTTCGGGTTAGGGTTAGGGTTAGGGTTAGGGTTCGGGTTAGGGTTTGGTTAGGGTTCGGGTTAGGGTTAGGTTTAGGGTTAGGGTTAGGGTTCGGGTTAGGGTTAGGTTTAGGTTTAGGGTTCGGGTGAGGGTTAGGGTTAGGGTTCAGGTTAGGGTTCGGGTTAGAGTTAGGTTAGGGTTAGGGTTCGGGTTAAGGTTAGGGTTAGGGTTAGGGTTAGGGGTTAGGGTTAGGCTTAGGGTTCGGGTTAGTGTAGTGTCAGGGTTAGGGTTATGGTTCGGTTTAGGGTTAGGTTTAGGGTTCGGGTTAGTGTTATGGTTAGGGTTAGGGTTAGGGTTCGGGTTAGGGTTAGGGTTAGGGTTAGTGTTCGGGTTACGGTTAGAGTTAGGGTTCGGGTTGGGTTCGGGTTAGGGTTAGGGTTAGGTTTAGAGTTCAGGTTAGGGTTAGGGTTAAGGTTCAGGTTAGGGTTCGTGTTAGGCTTAGGGTTAGGGTTAGGGTTAGTGTTCGGGTTAGGGTTAGGGTTCGGGTTAGGGTTAGGTTTAGGGTTCGGGTTAGGGTTAGGGTTAGGGTTCGTGTTAGGGTTAGGGTTACGGTTAAGGTTAGGGTTCGGGTTATGTTTAGGGTTAGGGTTCGGGTTAGGGTTAGGGTTAGGCTTATGGTTACGGTTAGGTTTCGGGTTAGGGTTAGGGTTAGGGTTAGGGTTAGGGTTAGGGTTCGGGTTAGGGTTAGGGTTAGGGTTAGGGTTCCGGTTAGGGTTCGGGTTAGGGTTAGGGTTAGGGTTAGGGTTCGGGTTAGGGTGAGGGTTAGGGTTAGAGTTTGGGTTAGGGTTAGGGTGAGGGTTAGGGTTCTGGTTAGGGTTCGGTTTCGGGTTAGGGTTAGGGTTAGGGTTAGGGTTAGGGTTCGGATTAGGGTTAGGGGTAGGGTTCGGGTTAGGGTTCGGGTTCGAGGTAGGGTTAGGGTTAGGGTTAGGGTTCGGGTTCGGGTTAGGGTTAGGATTAGGGTTTGGGGTTAGGGTTAGGGTTACCGTTCGGGTTAGGGTTAGGGTTAGGGTTAGGGTAAGGGTTCGGGTTAGGGTTAGGGTTAGGGTTCGGGTTAGGGTGAGGGTTAAGGTTAGGGTTAGGTTTCGGGTTAGGGTTAGGATTAGGGTTAAGGTTAGGGTTAGGGTTCAGGTTAGGGTTCGGGTTAGGGTTAGGTTTAGGGTTAGGTTTCGGGTTAGGTTTAGGATTAGGGTTAGGGTTCGGGTTAGGGTTAGGTTTAGGTTTAGGGTTAGGGTTAGGGTTAAGGTTCGGGGTAGGGTTAGGGTTAAGGTTCGGGTTAGGGTTAGGGTTAGGGTTTGGGTTAGGGTTAGGGTTAGGGTTAAGGTTCGGGGTAGGGTTAGGGTTAAGGTTAGGGTTCGGGTTCGGGTTAGCGTTCGGGTTAGGGTTAGGGTTCGGGTTAGGGTTAGGGTTAGTGTTAGGGTTAGGGTTCGGGTTAGGGTTAGGGTTTGGGTTCGGGTTACGGTTAGGGTTAGGTTTAGGGTTCAGTATCGGGTTAGGGTTAGGGTTAGGGCTAGGGTTAGGGTCAGGGTTCGGTTAGTGTTAGGGTTAGTGTTCGGGTTAGTGTTAGGGTTTGGGTTAGGGTTAGGGTTCGGGTTAGGGTTAGGGTTAGGGTTAGGGTTCGGGTTAGGTTTAGGTTTAGGGTTCAGGTTAGGGTTCGGGTTAGGGTTTGGGTTAGGGTTAGGTTTCGGGTTACGGTAAGGGTTAGGGTTAGGGTTCGGGATAGGGTTAGGTTTAGGGTTAGGGTTAGGGTTAGGGTTAAGTTTCGGGGTAGGGTTAGGGTTAAGGTTCGGGTTAGGTTTAGGGTTAGGGTTAGGGTTAGTGTTAGGGTTCGGTTTAGGGTTAGGTTTAGGGTTAGAGTTCGGGTTAGGGTTCGGGTTCGGGTTAGGGTTAGGGTTAGAGTTCGGGTTAGGGTTAGGGTTCGGGTTAGGGTTCGGGTTAGGGTTTGGGTTAGGGTTAGGGTTTGGGTTAGGGTTAGGTTTCGGGTTAGGGTTAGGATTCCTGTTATGGTTAGGGTTAGGGTTCGGGTTCGGGTTAGATTAGGGTTTGGGATAGTGTTAGGGCTCGGGTTAGGGTTAGGGTTCGCGTTAGGGTTAGGGTTAGTGTTAGGGTTAGGGTTCGGGTTCGGGTTAGGGTTCGGGTTAGGGTTAGGGTTAGTGTTAGGGTTAGGGTTAGTGTTAGGGTTCAGTTTCGGGTTAGGGTTAGTGTTAGGGTTAGGGTTCGGGTTAGGGTTAGCGTTCGGGTTAAGGGTAGGGTTCGGGTTCGGGTTAGGTTTAGGGTTCGGGTTAGGGTTCGGGTTAGGGTTAGGGTTACCGTTCGGGTTAGGGTTAGGGTTAGGGTTAGGGTTAGGGTAAGGGTTCGGGTTAGGGTTAGGGTTAGGGTTCGGGTTAGGGTGAGGGCTAGTGTTAGGGTTAGGTTTCGGGTTAGGGTTAGGGTTAGGGTTAGGGTTAGGGTTAGGTTTAGGGTTCAGGTTAGGGTTCGGGTTAGGGTTAGGTTTAGGGTTAGGTTTCGGGTTAGGTTTAGGGTTAGGGTTAGGGTTCGTGTTAGGGTTAGGTTTAGGTTTAGGGTTAGGGTTAGGGTTAAGGTTCGGGGTAGGGTTAGGGTTAAGGATCGGGTTAGGGTTAGGGTTAGGGTTTGGGTTAGGGTTCGCGTTAGGGTTCGGGTTAGGTGTCGGGTTAGGGTTAGGGTTAGGGTTCGGTTTAGGGTTACGGTTAGGTCAGGGTTCGGGTTAGGGTTAGGGTTAGGTTTAGGGTTAGGGTTAGGGTTCGGGTTCGGGTTAGGGTTAGGGTTCGGGTTAGGGTTCAGGTTAGGGTTAGGATTCGGGTAAGGGGTTAGGGTTCGGGTTCGGTGTAGGGTTAGGGTTAGGGTTCCGGTTAAGGTTAGGGTTAGTGTTCAGGTTAGGGTTAGGGTTAGGGTTCGGGTTCGGATTAGGGTTAGTGTTAGGGTTAGGGTTCGGGTTCGGGTTAGAGTTCGGGTTAGGGTTAGGGTTCGGGTTAGTGTTAGGGTTAGTGTTAGGGTTAGGGTTCGGGTTAGGGTTAGGGTTCGGGTTCGGGTTACGGTTATGGTTAGGGTTAGGGTTCAGTTTCGGGTTAGGGTTAGGGTTAGGGCTAGGGTTAGGGTCAGGGTTCGGGTTAGGGTTAGGGTTAGGGTTAGTGTTCGGGTTTGGGTTAGGGTTAGGGTTAGGGTTAGGGTTAGGGTTCGGGTTAGGGTTAGGGTTAGGGTTAGGGTTCGGGTTATGTTTAGGTTCAGGGTTCAGGTTAGGGTTCGGGTTAGGGTTAGGGTTAGGGTTAGGTTTCGGGTTACGGTAAGGGTTAGGGTTAGGGTTCGGGATAGGGTTAGGTTTAGGGTTAGGGTTAGGGTTAGGGTTAAGTTTCGGGGTAGTGTTAGGGTTAAGGTTCGGGTTAGGTTTAGGGTTAGGGTTAGGGTTAGTGTTAGGGTTCGGTTTAGGGTTAGGTTTAGGGTTAGGGTTCGGGTTAGGGTTCGGGTTCGGGTTAGGGTTAGGGTTAGAGTTGGGGTTAGGGTTAGGGTTCGGGTTAGGGTTCGGGTTAGGGTTTGGCATAGGGTTAGGGTTTGGGTTAGGGTTAGGTTTAGGGTTATGGTTAGGATTAGGGTTCGGTTTAGGGTTAGGGTTAGGTTTAGGGTTCGGGTTAGGGTTCGGGTTAGGGTTCGGGTTAGGGTTCGGGTTAGGGTTAGGGTTAGGGTTAGGGTTCGGGTTAGGGTTAGGGTTAGGGTTATGGTTCGGTTTAGGGTTAGGGTTAGGGTGAGGGTTAGGGTTAGGGTTCGGGTTAGGGTTCGGGTTAGGGTTCGGGTTAGGGTTCGGGTTAGGGTTAGGGTTAGGGTTAGGGTTCGGGTTAGGGTTAGGGTTAGGGTTAGGGTTCGGTTTAGGGTTAGGGTTAGGGTGAGGGTTAGGGTTAGGGTTCGGGTTAGGGTTAGGGTTAAGGTTCGGGTTAGGGTTTGGGTTAGGGTTCGGGTTCGGGTTCGGGTTAGGGTTAGGGTTAGGGTTCGGGTTAGGGTTAGGCTTAGGGTTAGGGTTCGGGTTATGGTTAGGGTTAGGGTTCGGGTTAGGGTTAGGGTTCGGGTTAGGGTTAGGGTTAGGGTTCGGGTTAGGGTCGGGTTCGGGTTCGGGTTAGGGTTAGGGTTAGGGTTAGCGATCTGGTTAGTGTTAGGGTTCGGGTTAGGGTTAGGTTTAGGGTTAGGGTTAGGGTTAGTGTTAGGGTTAGGGTTCGGATTAGAGTTAGGGGTAGGGTTCGGGTTAGGGTTCTGGTTCGGGTTAGGGTTAGGGTTAGGTTTAGGGTTAGGTTTAGGTTTAAGGTTAGGGTTAGGGTTAAGGTTCGGGTTAGGGTTAGGGTTATGGTTCAGGTTAGGGTTCGGGTTAGGGTTAGGGTTAGGGTTTCGGTTAGGGTTAGGATTAGGGTTGGGGTTTGGGTTCGGGTTAGGTTTAGGGTTAGGGTTAGGGTTAGGGTTAAGGTTCAGGGTAGGGTTAGGGTTAAGTTTCGGGTTAGGGTTAGGGTTAGGGTTCGGGTTAGGCTTAGGGTTAGGGTTAGGGTTAGGGTACGGGTTAGGGTTAGGGTTCGGGTTAGGGTTAGGTTTAGGGTTCGGGTTAGGGTTATGGTTCGGGTTAGGGTTAGGTTTAGGGTTCGGGTTAGGGTTAGGGTTAGGGTTCGGGTTAGGGATAGGGTTACGGTTAAGGTTAGGGTTCGGGATAGGGTTAGGGTTAGGGTTCGGTTTAGGGTTAGGGTTAGGGTTATGGTTACGGTTAGTGTTCGGGTTAGGGTTAGGGTTAGGGTTAGTGTTTGGGTTAGGGTTAAGGTTCGGGTTAGGGTTAGGGTTAAGGTTCGGGATAGGGTTAGAGTTTGGGTTAGGTTTCGCGTTAGGGTTAGGGTTCGTGTTAGGGTTAGGGTTCTGGTTATGGTTAGGGTTAGTGTTAGGGTTAGGGTTCGGGTTAGGGTTAGGGTTCGGGTTCGGGTTACGGTTAGGGTTAGGGTTAGGGTTCGGTTTCGGGTTAGGGTTCGGGATAGGATTAGGGTTCGGGTTAGGGATAGGGTTCGGGTTCTGGTTAGGGTTAGGGTTCGGGTTCGGTTTAGGGTTAGGGTTAGGGTTAGGGTTAGTGTTCGGATTAGGGTTAGCGGTAGGGTACGGGTTAGGGTTCGTGTTCGGGTTAGTGTTAGGGTTAGGATAGGGTTAGGGTTCGGGATACGGTTCGGGTTAGGGTTAGGGTTAGGGTTAGGGTTAGGGTTATGGTTCGGGTTAGGGTTAGGGTTAGGGTTCGGGTTAGTGTTTAGGGTTCTGGTTAGGGTTAGGGTTCGGGTTAGGGTTAGGGTTAGGGTTAGTGTTCGGGTTACGGTTAGGGTTAGGGTTCGGGTTGGGTTCGGGTTAGGTTTAGGGTTAGGGTTCGGGTTCAGGTTAGGGTTAGGGTTCGGGTTAGTGTTCGGGTTAGGGTTAGGGTTCGGGAAGGGTTAGGGTTCGGTTTAGGGTTAGTGTTAGGGTTAGGAGGTAGGGTTAGCGTTAGGGTTCGGGTTAGGTTTAGGGTTAGGGTTAGGGTTAGGGTTTAGGGTTCGGGTTAGTGTTAGGGTTCGGGTTAGGATTAGGGCTAGTGTTAGGGTTAGGGTTCGGGTTCGGTTTAGGGTTAGGGTTAGGATTAAGGTTATGGTTAGTGTTCCGATTAGTGTGAGGTGTAGGGTTCGGGTTAGGGTTCGGGTTCGGGTTAGGGTTAGGGTTAGGGTTAGGATTAGAGTTAGGGTTAGTGTTAGGGGTTAGGGTTAGGGTTAGGGTTCGGGTTAGGGTTAGGGTTACGGTTAGGTTTAGGGTTCGGGTTAGGGTTAGGGTTCGCGTTAGGGTTCGGGTTAGGTGTCGGGTTAGGGTTAGCGTTAGGGTTCGGTTTAGGGTTACGGTTAGGTCAGGGTTCGGGTTAGGGTTAGGGTTAGGGTTAGGGTTAGGGTTCGGGTTCGGGTTAGGGTTAGGGTTCGGGTTAGGGTTCAGGTTAGGGTTAGGATTCGGGTAAGGGGTTAGGGTTCGGGTTCGGGGTAGGGTTAGGGTTAGGGTTCCGGTTAAGGTTAGGGTTAGGGTTCAGGTTAGGGTTAGGGTTAGTGTTCGGGTTCGGATTAGGGTTAGTGTTAGGGTTAGGGTTCGGGTTCGGGTTAGGGTTCGGGTTAGGGTTAGGGTTCAGGTTAGGGTTAGGGTTAGTGTTAGGGTTAGGGTTCGGGTTAGGGTTAGGGTTCTGGTTCGGGTTACGGTTAGGGTTAGGGTTAGGGTTCAGTTTCGGGTTAGGGTTAGGGTTAGGGCTAGGGTTAGGGTCAGGGTTCGGGTTAGGGTTAGGGTTAGGGTTAGTGTTCGGGTTAGGGTTAGGGTTAGGGTTAGGGTTCGGGTTAGGGTTAGGGTTAGGGTTAGGGTTCGGGTTAGGTTTAGGTTCAGGGTTCAGGTTAGGGTTCGGGTTAGGGTTAGGGTTAGGGTTAGGTTTCGGGTTACGGTAAGGGTTAGGGTTAGGGTTCGGGATAGGGTTAGGTTTAGGGTTAGGGTTAGGGTTAGGGTTAAGTTTCGGGGTAGTGTTAGGGTTAAGGTTCGGGTTAGGTTTAGGGTTAGGGTTAGGGTTAGTGTTAGGGTTCGGTTTAGGGTTAGGTTTAGGGTTAGGGTTCGGGTTAGGGTTCGGGTTCGGGTTAGGGTTAGGGTTAGAGTTCGGGTTAGGGTTAGGGTTCGGGTTGGGGTTCGGGTTAGGGTTTGGGATAGGGTTAGGGTTTGGGTTAGGGTTAGGTTTCAGGTTAGGGTTAGGATTCCGGTTAGGGTTAGGGTTAGGGTTCGGGTTCGGGTTAGGGTTAGGGTTCGGGATAGTGTTAGGGTTCGGGTTAGGGTTAGGGTTCGCGTTAGGGTTAGGGTTAGGGTTAGGGTTAGGGTTCGGGTTCGGGTTAGGGTTCGGGTTAGGGTTAGGGTTAGTGTTAGGGTTAGGGTTAGTGTTAGGGTTCAGTTTCGGGTTAGGGTTAGTGTTAGAGTTAGGGTTCGGGTTAGGGTTAGCGTTCGGGTTAAGGGTAGGTTTCGGGTTCGGGTTAGGTTTAGGGTTCGGGTTAGGGTTCGGGTTAGGGTTAGGGTTCGGGTTCGGGTTAGGGTTCGGGTTATGGTTAGGGTTAGGGGTCGGGTTAGGGTTAGGGTTTGGGTTAGGGTTAGGTTTCGGGTTAGGGTTAGGATTCCGGTTAGGGTTAGGGTTAGGTTTCGGGTTCGGGTTAGGGTTAGGGTTCGGGATAGTTTAGGGTTCGGGTTAGGGTTAGGGTTCGCGTTAGGGTTAGGGTTAGAGTTAGGGTTCGGGTTCGGGTTAGGGTTCGGGTTAGGGTTAGGGTTAGTGTTAGGTTTAGGGTTAGTGTTAGGGTTCGGTTTCGGGTTAGGTTTAGTGTTAGGGTTAGGTTTCGGGTTAGGGTTAGCGTTCGGTTTAAGGGTAGGGTTCGGGTTCGGGTTAGGTTTAGGGTTCGGGTTAGGGTTCTGGTTAGGGTTAGGGTTCGGTTAGGGTTAGGGTTCGGGGTAGGGTTAGGGTTAGGTTTAGGAGGTAGGGTTAGGGTTAGGGTTCTGGTTAGGGTTAGGGTTAGGGTTAGGGTTAGGGGTTAGGGTTCGGGTTAGTTTTAGGGTTCGGGTTAGGGTTAGGGTTTGGGTTAGGGATAGTGTTTGGGTTCCGGTTTGGTTTAGGGTTAGGGTTAAGGTTAGGGTTAGGGTTCGGATTAGGGTTGGGGTAGGGTTCGGGTTAGGGTTCGGGTTCGGGTTCGTGTTAGGGTTATGGTTAGGGTTAGGGATCGGGTTAGGGTTAGGGTTAGGGTTAGGGGTTAGGGTTAGGGTTCGGGTTAGGGTTAGGGTTACGGTTAGGGTTAGAGTTCGGGTTAGGGTTAGGGTAGTGTTCGGTTTAGGGTTAGGTTTAGGGTTATGGTTAGGGTTAGGGTTCGGGTTAGGGTTAGGGTTAGGGTTAGGGTTTGGGTTAGGGTTAGGGTTAGGGTTCGGGTTAGGGTTCGGGTTAGGGTTAGGGTTAGGGTTAGGGTTCGGGTTAGGGTTAGGGTTAGGGTTATGGTTCGGTTTAGGGTTAGGGTTAGGGTTAGGGTTAGGGTTCGGGTTAGGGTTAGGGTTAAGGTTCGGGTTAGGGTTAGGGTTAGGGTTAGGGTTCGGGTTATGGTTAGGGTTAGGGTTTGGGTTAGGGTTCGGGTTCGGGTTCGGGTTAGGGTTAGGGTTAGGTTTCGGGTTAGGGTTAGGGTTAGGGTTCGGGTTATGGTTAGGGTTAGGTTTCGGGTTAGGGTTAGGGTTCGGGTTAGGGTTAGGGTTAGGGTTCGGGTTTGGGTTCGGGTTCGGGTTAGGGTTAGGGTTAGGGTTAGCGATCTGGTTAGTGTTAGGGTTCGGGTTAGGGTTAGGTTTAGGTTTAGGGTTAGGGTTAGTGTTAGGGTTAGGGTTCGGATTAGAGTTAGGGGTAGAGTTCGGGTTAGGGTTCTGGTTCGGGTTAGGGTTAGGGTTAGGTTTAGGGTTAGGTTTAGGTTTAAGGTTAGGGTTAGGGTTAAGTTTCGGGTTAGGGTTAGGGTTAGGGTTCAGGTTAGGGTTCGGGTTAGGGTTAGGGTTAGGGTTTCGTTTAGAGTTAGGATTAGGGTTGGGGTTTGGGTTCGGGTTAGGTTTAGGGTTAGGGTTAGGGTTAGGGTTCAGGTTCGGGGTAGGGTTAGGGTTAAGTTTCTGGTTAGGGTTAGGGTTAGGTTTCGGGTTAGGCTTAGGGTTAGGGTTAGGGTTAGGGTTCGGGTTAGGGTTAGGGTTCGGTTTAGGGTTAGGTTTAGGGTTCGGGTTACGGTTAGGGTTAGGGTTCGGGTTAGGGATAGGGTTACGGTTAAGGTTAGGGTTCGGGATAGGGTTAGGGATAGGGTTCGGTTTAGGGTTAGTGTTAGGGTTATGGTTACGGTTAGTGTTCGGGTTAGGGTTAGGGTTAGGGTTAGTGTTTGGGTTAGGGTTAAGGTTCGGGTTAGGGTTAGGGTTAAGGTTCGGGATAGGGTTAGAGTTTGGGTTAGGTTTCGGGTTAGGGTTAGGGT
The DNA here is from genome assembly GCA_032313775.1 of Urocyon cinereoargenteus. NCBI lineage: Eukaryota > Metazoa > Chordata > Mammalia > Carnivora > Canidae > Urocyon > Urocyon cinereoargenteus. The sequence continues at coordinate 365,232 of JAVLSZ010000112.1, read as the reverse complement.
TCGCGTTAGGGTTAGGGTTCTGGTTAGGGTCAGTGTTAGTGTTAGGGTTAGGGTTCGGGTTAGGGTTAGGGTTCGGGTTTGGGTTACGGTTAGGGTTAGGGTTAGGGTTCGGTTTCGGGTTAGGGTTCAGGATAGGTTTAGGGTTCGAGTTAGGGTTAGGGTTCGGGTTCGGGTTAGGGTTAGGGTTCGGGTTTGGTTTAGGGTTAGGGTTAGGGTTAGGGTTAGGTTTCGGATTAGGGTTAGGGGTAGGGTACGGGTTAGGGTTCGGGTTCGGGTTAGGGTTAGGGTTAGGGTTAGTGTTCGGGTTACGGTTAGGGTTAGGGTTCGGGTTGGGTTCGGGTTAGGGTTAGGGTTCGGGTTCAGGTTAGGGTTAGAGTTCGGGTTAGTGTTCGGGTTAGGGTTAGGTTTCGGGTTAGGTTTAGGGTTCGGTTTAGGGTTAGTGTTAGGGTTAGGAGGTAGGGTTAGGGTTAGGGTTCGGGTTAGGTTTAGGGTTAGGGTTAGGGTTAGGGGTTAGGGTTCGGGTTAGTGTTAGGGTTCGGGTTAGGGTTAGGGTTAGGGTTAGGGTTAGGGTTCGGGTTCGGGTTAGAGTTAGTGTTAGGATTAAGGTTAGAGTTAGGGTTGGGATTAGTGTTAGGTGTAGGGTTCGGGTTAGGTTTCGGGTTCAAGTTAGGGTTAGGGTTAGGGTTAGGGTTCAGGTTTGGTTTAGGGTTCAGTTTAGTGTTAGGGTTAGGGTTCGGGTTCGGGTTAGGGTTAGGGTTCGGGTTAGTGAAGGGTTAGGGTTCCGGTTAGGGTTAGGGTTAGGGTTATGTTTAGGTTTAGGGTTCGGGTTAGGGTTCGGTTTAGGGTTAGGGTTAGGGTTCGTGTTCGGCGTTAGGGTTAGGGTTAGGGTTCGGGTTAGGGTTCGGGTTAGGGTTAGGATTCGGGTAAGGGGTTATGGTTCGGGTTTGGGTTAGGGTTAGTGCTAGGGTTCCGGTTAAGGTTAGGTTTAGGGTTCGGGTTAGGTTTAGGGTTAGGGTTAGGGTTCGGGTTAGGGTTAGGGTTAGGGTACGGGTTAGGGTTCGGGTTAGGGTTAGGGTTAGGGTAGGGTTGCGGTTAGGGTTAGGGTTCAGGTTTGGGTTAGGGTTAGGGTTAGGGTTAGGGTTCGGATTAGGGTTAGGGATAGGGTTCGGGTTAGGGTTCGGGTACGGGTTAGGGTTAGGGTTAGGGTTAGGTTTAGGGTTCGGGTTAGGGTTAGGGCTGGGGTTAGGGTTAGGGGTTAGTGTTAGGGTTACCGTTCGGTTTAGGGTTAGGTTTAGGGTTAGGGTTAGGGTTCGGGTTAGGGTTAGGTTTAGGGTTCGGTTTAGGGTTAGGGTTAGGGTTAGGGTTAGGGTTAGGGTTATGTTCGGGTTAGGGTTAGGGTTAGGGTTCGGATTAGCGTTAGGGTTCGGGTTAGAGTTAGGGTTAGGGTTCGGGTTCCGGTTAGGGTTAGGGTTCCGGTTAAGGTTAGGGTTAGGGTTAGGGTTCGGGTTAGGGTTAGGGTTCGGGTTCGGGTTAGCGTTAGTGTTAGTGTTAGAGTTCGGGTTAGGGTTAGGGTTCGGTTTCGGGTTAGGGTTAGGGTTAGGGTTAGGGTTAGGGTTCGGATTAGGGTTAGGGGTAGGGTTCGGGTTAGGGTTCGGGTTCGGTTTAGGGTTAGGGGTAGGGTTAGGGTTAGGGTTCGGGTTAGGGTTAGGTTTAGGGTTAGGGTTAGGGGTTAGGGTTAGTGTTACCGTTCGGGTTAGGGTTAGGGTTAGGGTTAGGGTTAGGGTTCGGGTTAGGGTTAGGGTTAGGGTTCGGGTTAGGGTTAGGGTTAGGGTTAGGATTAGAGTTAGGGTTCGAGTTAGGGTTAGGTTTAGGGTTAGGGTTCGGGTTAGGGTTAGGGTTAGTGTTCAGGTTAGGGTTCGAGTTTGGGTTAGGTTAGGGTTAGGTTTCGGGTTAGGGTTAGGGTTAGGGTTAGGTTGAGGGTTCGGGTTAGGGTTAGGTTTAGGGTTAGGGTTAGGGTTAGGGTTAAGGTTCGGTTTAGGGTTAGGGTTAAGGTTCGGGTTAGGGTTAGAGTTTGGGTTAGGTTTCGGGTTAGGGTTAGGGTTCGCGTTAGGGTTAGGGTTCCGGTTAGGGTTAGGGTTAGTGTTAGGTTTAGGGTTCGGGTTAGGGTTAGTGTTCGGGTTCGGGTTACGGTTAGGGTTAGGGTTAGGGTTCGGTTTCGGGTTAGGGTTCGTGATAGGGTTAGGGTTCGTGTTAGGGTTAGGGTTCGGGTTCGTGTTAGGGTTAGGTTCCGGGTTCGGTTTAGGGTTAGGGTTAGGGTTAGGGTTAGGTTTCGGATTAGGGTTAGCGGTAGGGTACGGGTTAGGGTTCGGGTTCGGGTTAGTGTTAGGTTTAGGGTTAGGGTTAGGGTTCGGGTTACGGTTAGGGTTAGGGTTAGGGTTTAGGGTTAGGGTTAGGGTTCGGGTTAGGGTTAGGGTTAGGGTTAGGGTTAGGGTTAGGGTTCGGGTTAGGGTTAGGTTTATGGTTCGGTTTAGTGTTAGGGTTAGGGTTAGGTTTAGGGTTCGGGTTAGGGTTAGGGTTAGGATTAGTGTTCGGGTTACGGTTAGGGTTAGGGTTCGGGTTGGGTTCGGGTTAGGGTTAGGGTTAGGGTTCGGGTTCAGGTTAGGGTTAGGGTTCGGGTTAGTGTTCGGGTTAGGGTTAGGTTTCGGGTTAGGTTTAGGGTTCGGTTTAGGGTTAGTGTTAGGGTTAGGTGGTAGGGTTAGGGTTAGGGTTCGAGTTAGGGTTAGGGTTAGGGTTAGGGTTAGGGTTCGGGTTCGGGTTAGAGTTAAGGTTAGGATTAAGGTTAGGGTTAGGTTCGGATTAGTGTTAGGTGTAGGGTTCGTGTTAGGGTTCGGGTTCAAGTTAGGGTTAGGGTTAGGGTTAGGGTTCAGGTTTGGTTTAGGGTTCGGTTTAGTGTTAGGGTTAGGGTTCGGGTTCGGGTTAGGGTTAGGGTTCGGGTTAGTGTTAGGGTTAGGGTTCGGGTTAAGGTTAGGGTTATGGTTAGGTTTAGGGTTCGGGTTAGGGTTAGGGTTAGGGTTAGGGTTAGGGTTCGTTTTAGGGTTCGGGTTAGGGTTAGGATTAGGGTTAGGGTTCGGGACAGGGTGAGGGTTAGGGTTAGGGTTCGGTTTAGCGTTAGGGTTAGGGTTAAGGTTAGGGTTAGGGTTCGGGTTAGGGTTAGGGTTAAGGTTCGGGTTAGGATTAGGGTTAGGGTTAGGGTTAGGGTTCGCGTTAGGGTTCGAGTTAGGGGTCGGGTTAGGGTTAGGGTTAGGGTTCGGGTTAGGGTTAGGGTTAGGGTTAGGGTTCGGGTTAGTGTTAGGGTGTGTGTTAGGGTTAGGGTTAGCGTTCGGGTTCGGGATAGGGTTAGGTTTCGGGATCGGGTTAGGGATAGGGTTCGGGTTAGGGTTCGGGTTAGGGTTAGTGTTAGGGTTCGGGTTCGGCGTTAGGGTTAGGGTTCGGGTTAGGGTTCGGGTTAGGGTTAGGATTCGGGTAAGGGGTTATGGTTCGGCTTTGGGTTAGGGTTAGTGTTAGGGTTCCGGTTAAGGTTAAGGTTAGGGTTCGGGTTAGGGTTAGGGTTAGGGTTAGGGTTCGGGTTAGGGTTAGTGTTAGGGTACGGGTTAGGGTTCGGGTTAGGGTTAGCGTTAGGGTTAGGGTTAGGGTTGCGGTTAGGGTTAGGGTTCGGGTTAGGGTTAGGGTTAGGGTTAGGGTTAGGGTTAGGGTTAGGTTTCGGATTAGGGTTAGGGGTAGGGTTCGGGTACGGGTTAGGGTTAGGGTTAGGGTTAGGTTTAGGGTTCGGGTTAGGGTTCGGTTTAGGGTTAGGGTTCAGGTTAGGGTTAGGGTTAGTGTTAGGGTTAGGGTTCGGGTTAGGGTTAGGGTTCTGGTTCGGGTTACGGTTAGGGTTAGGGTTAGGGTTCAGTTTCGGGTTAGGGTTAGGGTTAGGGCTAGGGTTAGGGTCAGGGTTCGGGTTAGGGTTAGGGTTAGGGTTAGTGTTCGGGTTAGGGTTAGGGTTAGGGTTAGGGTTAGGGTTAGGGTTCGGGTTAGGTTTAGGTTCAGGGTTCAGGTTAGGGTTCGGGTTAGGGTTAGGGTTAGGGTTAGGTTTCGGGTTACGGTAAGGGTTAGGGTTAGGGTTCGGGATAGGGTTAGGTTTAGGGTTAGGGGTAGGGTTAGGGTTAAGTTTCGGGGTAGTGTTAGGGTTAAGGTTCGGGTTAGGTTTAGGGTTAGGGTTAGGGTTAGTGTTAGGGTTCGGTTTAGGGTTAGGTTTAGGGTTAGGGTTCGGGTTAGGGTTCGGGTTCGGGTTAGGGTTAGGGTTAGAGTTCGGGTTAGGGTTAGGGTTCGGGTTAGGGTTCGGGTTAGGGTTTGGGATAGGGTTAGTGTTTGGGTTAGGGTTAGGTTTCAGGTTAGGGTTAGGATTCCGGTTAGGGTTAGGGTTAGGGTTCGGGTTCGGGTTAGGGTTAGGGTTCGGGATAGTGTTAGGGTTCGGGTTAGGGTTAGGGTTCGCGTTAGGGTTAGGGTTAGGGTTAGGGTTAGGGTTCGGGTTCGGGTTAGGGTTCGGGTTAGGGTTAGGGTTAGGGTTAGGGTTAGGGTTAGTGTTAGGGTTCAGTTTCGGGTTAGGGTTAGTGTTAGAGTTAGGGTTCGGGTTAGGGTTAGCGTTCGGGTTAAGGGTAGGGTTCGGGTTCAGGTTAGGTTTAGGGTTCGGGTAGGGGTTCGGGTTAGGGTTAGGGTTCGGGTTCGGGTTAGGGTTCGGGTTATGGTTAGGGTTAGGGGTCGGGTTAGGGTTAGGGTTTGGGTTAGGGTTAGGTTTCGGGTTAGGGTTAGGATTCCGGTTAGGGTTAGGGTAAGGTTTCGGGTTCGGGTTAGGGTTAGGGTTCGGGATAGTTTAGGGTTCGGGTTAGTGTTAGGGTTCGCGTTAGGGTTAGGGTTAGGGTTAGGGTTCGGGTTCGGGTTAGGGTTCGGGTTAGGGTTAGGGTTAGTGTTAGGGTTAGGGTTAGTGTTAGGGTTCGGTTTCGGGTTAGGGTTAGTGTTAGGGTTAGGTTTCGGGTTAGGGTTAGCGTTCGGGTTAAGGGTAGGGTTCGGGTTCGGGTTAGGTTTAGGGTTCGGGTTAGGGTACGGGTTAGGGTTAGGGTTCGGTTAGGGTTAGGGTTCGGGGTAGGGTTAGGGTTAGGTTTAGGAGGTAGGGTTAGGGTTAGGTTTCTGGTTAGGTTTAGGGTTAGGGTTAGGGTTAGGGGTTAGGGTTCGGGTTAGGGTTAGGGTTCGGGTTAGGGTTAGGGTTAGTGTTAGGGTTCCGGTTTGGTTTAGGGTTAGGGTTAAGGTTAGGGTTAGGGTTCGGATTAGGGTTGGGGTAGGGTTCGGGTTAGGGTTCGGGTTCGGGTTCGTGTTAGGGTTAGGGTTAGGGTTAGGGATCGGGTTAGGGTTAGGGTTAGGGTTAGGGGTTAGGGTTAGGGTTCGGGTTAGGGTTAGGGTTACGGTTAGGGTTAGGGTTCGGGTTAGGGTTAGGGTAGTGTTCGGTTTAGGGTTAGGTTTATGGTTATGTTTAGGGTTAGGGTTCGGGTTAGGGTTAGGGTTAGGGTTAGGGTTCGGGTTAGGGTTAGGGTTAGGGTTCGGGTTAGGGTTCGGGTTAGGGTTAGGGTTAGGGTTAGGGTTCGGGTTAGGGTTAGGTTTAGGGTTATGGTTCGGTTTAGGGTTAGGGTTAGGGTTAGGGTTAGGGTTCGGGTTAGGGTTAGGGTTAAGGTTCGGGTTAGGGTTAGGGTTAGGGTGAGGGTTCGTGTTCGGTTTAGGGTTAGGGTTTGGGTTAGGGTTCGGGTTCGGGTTCGGGTTAGGGTTAGGGTTAGGTTTCGGGTTAGGGTTAGGGTTAGGGTTAGGGTTCGGGTTATGGTTAGGGTTAGGTTTCGGGTTAGGGTTAGGGTTCGGTTTGGGTTAGGGTTAGGGTTCGGGTTAGGGTTCGGGTTCGGGTTAGGGTTAGGGTTAGGGTTAGCGATCTGGTTAGTGTTAGGGTTCGGGTTAGGGTTAGGTTTAGGTTTAGGGTAGGGTTAGTGTTAGGGTTAGGGTTCGGATTAGAGTTAGGGGTAGAGTTCGGGTTAGGGTTCTGGTTCGGGTTAGGGTTAGGGTTAGGTTTAGGGTTAGGTTTAGGTTTAAGGTTAGGGTTAGGGTTAAGTTTCGGGTTAGGGTTAGGGTTAGGGTTCAGGTTAGGGTTCGGGTTAGGGTTAGGGTTAGGGTTTCGGTTAGGGTTAGGATTAGGGTTGGGGTTTGGGTTCGGGTTAGGTTTAGGTTTAGGGTTAGGGTTAGGGTTAGGTTTAGGGTTAGGGTTAGGTTTCGGATTAGGGTTAGGGGTAGGGTACGGGTTAGGGTTCGGGTTCGGTTTAGGGTTAGGTTTAGGGTTAGTGTTCGGGTTAAGGTTAGGGTTAGAGTTCGGGTTAGTGTTCGGGTTAGGGTTAGGTTTCGGATTAGGTTTAGGGTTCGGTTTAAGGTTAGTGTTAGGGTTAGGAGGTAGGGTTAGGGTTAGGGTTCGGGTTAGGTTTAGGGTTAGGGTTAGGGTTAGGGGTTAGGGTTCGGGTTAGGGTTAGGGTTCGGGTTAGGGTTAGGGTTAGGGTTAGGGTTAGGGTTCGGGTTCGGGTTAGAGTTAGGGTTAGGATTAAGGTTAGGGTTAGGGTTGGGATTAGTGTTAGGTGTAGGGTTCGGGTTAGGGTTCGGGTTCAAGTTAGAGTTAGGGTTAGGGTTAGGGTTCAGGTTTGGTTTAGGGTTCAGTTTAGTGTTAGGGTTAGGGTTCGGGTTCGGGTTAGGGTTAGGGTTCGGGTTAGTGTTAGGGTTAGGGTTCGGGTTAGGGTTAGGGTTAGGGTTATGGTTAGGTTTAGGGTTCGGGTTAGGGTTAGGGTTAGGGTTAGGTTTCGGGTTAGGGTTAGGGTTAGGGTTCGGTTTAGGGTTCGGGTTAGGGTTAGGATTAGGGTTAGGGTTCGGGGCAGGGTGAGGGTTAGGGTTAGGGTTCGGTTTAGCGTTAGGGTTAGGGTTAAGGTTAGGGTTAGGGTTCGGGTTAGGGTTAGGGTTAAGGTTCGGGTTAGGATTAGGGTTAGGGTTAGGGTTAGGGTTCGCGTTAGGGTTCGAGTTAGGGGTCGATTTAGGGTTAGGGTTAGGGTTCGGGTTAGGGTTAGGGTTAAGGTTCGGGTTAGGATTAGGGTTAGGGTTAGGGTTAGGGTTCGCGTTAGGGTTCGAGTTAGGGGTCGATTTAGGGTTAGGGTTAGGGTTCGGGTTAGGGTTAGGGTTAGGGTTAGGGTTAAGTTTCGGTTTAGGGTTAGGGTTAAGGTTCGGGTTAGGGTTAGAGTTTGGGTTAGGTTTCGGGTTAGGGTTAGGGTTCGCGTTAGGGTTAGGGTTCCGGTTAGGGTTAGGGTTAGTGTTAGGTTTAGGGTTCGGGTTAGGGTTAGGGTTCGTGTTCGGGTTACGGTTAGGGTTAGGGTTAGGGTTCGGTTTCGGGTTAGGGATAGGGTTAGGGTTCGGGTTAGGGTTAGGGTTCGGGTTCGTGTTAGGGTTAGGGTCCGGGTTCGGTTTAGGGTTAGGGTTAGGGTTAGGGTTAGGTTTCGGATTAGGGTTAGCGGTAGGGTACGGGTTAGGGTTCGGGTTCGGGTTAGTGTTAGGTTTAGGGTTCGGGTTAGGGTTCGCGTTAGGGTTAGGGTTAGGGTTCGGGTTAGGGTTAGGTTTATGGTTCGGTTTA
>JAVLSZ010000112.1:340000-352500 GCA_032313775.1 Urocyon cinereoargenteus | reverse complement strand
GGGTGAGTGTTAAGGTTAGGGTTAGGGTTCGGGTTAGTGTTAGGGTTAGGGTTAGGGTTCGGGGTAGTGTTAGGGTTAGGGTTCAGGTTAGGGTTCGGGTTAGGGTTAGGTTTAGGCTTAGGGTTCGGGTTAGGTTTAGGGTTAGGGTTAGGGTTCGGTTTAGGGTTAGGTTTAGGTTTAGGGTTAGGGTTAGGGTTAAGGTTCGGGGTAGGGTTAGGGTTAAGGTTCGGGTTAGGGTTAGGGTTAGGGTTAGGTTTCGCGTTAGGGTTCGGGTTAGGTGTCGAGTTTGGGTTAGCTTTAGTGTTCAGTTTAGGGTTACGGTTAGGTCAGGGTTCGGGTTAGGGTTAGGGTTAGGGTTAGGGTTAGAGTTAGGGTTCGGGTTCGGGTTAGGGTTAGGGTTCGGGTTAGGGTTCGGGTTAGGGTTAGGATTCGAGTAAGGGGTTAGGGTTCGGGTTCGGGGTAGGGTTAGGGTTAGGGTTCCGGTTAAGGTTAGGGTTAGGGTTCAGGTTAGGTTTAGGGTTAGGGTTCGGGTTTGGATTAGGGTTAGTGTTAGGGTTAGGGTTCGGGTTCGGTTAGGGTTCGGGTTAGGGTTAGGGTTCGGGTTAGGGTTAGGGTTAGTGTTAGGGTTAGGGTTCGGGTTAGGGTTAGGGTTCGGTTTCGGGTTACGGTTAGGGTTAGGGTTAGGGTTCAGTTTCGGGTTAGGGTTAGGGTTAGGGTTAGGGTTATGTTCAGGGTTCGGGTTAGGGTTAGGGTTAGTGTTCGGGTTAGGGTTAGGGTTAGGGTTAGGGTTAGGGTTAGGGTTCGGGTTAGGGTTAGGGTTAGGGTTAGGGTTCGGGTTAGGTTTAGGTTTAGGGTTCAGGTTAGGGTTCGGGTTAGGGTTATGGTTAGGTTTCGGGTTACGGTAAGGGTTAGGGTTAGGGTTCGGGTTAGGGTTAAGTTGCGGGGTAGGGTTAGGGTTAATGTTCGGGTTAGGGTTAGGGTTAGGGTTAGGGTTAGGGTTCGGGTTAGGGTTAGGTTTCGGGTTAGGGTTTGGGTTAGGGTTCGGGTTCGGGTTAGGGTTAGGTTTAGAGTTCGGGGTAGGGTTAGGGTTCGGGTTAGGGTTCGGGTTAGGGTTCGGGTTAGGTTTACGGTTTGGGTTAGGGTTAGGATTCCGGTTAGGGTTAGGGTTAGTGTTAGGATTCCGGTTAGGGTTAGGGTTAGTGTTAGGATTCCGGTTAGGGTTAGGGTTAGGGTTCGGGTTAGGGTTCGGGTTAGGGTTAGGATTCCGGTTAGGGTTAGGGTTAGGGTTCGGGTTAGGGTGCGGGTTAGGGTTCGGGTTAGGTTTAGGGTTTGGGTTAGGGTTAGGGTTCGGGTTAGGGTTAGGATTCCGGTTAGGGTTAGGGTTAGGGTTCGGGTTCGGGTTAGGGTTCGGGTTAGTGTTAGGGTTCCGATTAGGGTTAGGGTTCGGGTTAGGGTTAGGGTTAGGGTTAGTGTTCAGGTTAGGGTTAGGGTTAGGGTTCGGGTTAGCGTTAGGGTTCGGGTTAGGGTTAGGGTTAGGGTTCGTGTTCCGGTTAGGGTTAGGGTTAGGGTTAGGGTTCGGGTTAGGGTGCGGGTTAGGGTTCGGGTTAGGTTTAGTGTTTGGGTTAGGGTTAGGGTTCGGGTTAGGGTTAGGATTCCGGTTAGGGTTAGGGTTAGGGTTCGGGTTAGGGTTAGGGTTCGGGTTAGGGTTAGGATTCCGGTTAGGGTTAGGGTTAGGGTTCGGGTTAGGGTGCGGGTTAGGGTTCGGGTTAGGTTTAGGGTTTGGGTTAGGGTTAGGGTTCGGGTTAGGGTTAGGATTCCGGTTAGGGTTAGGGTTAGGGTTCGGGTTCGGGTTAGGGTTAGGGTTCGGGTTAGTGTTAGGGTTCCGATTAGGGTTAGGGTTCGGGTTAGGGTTCGGGTTAGGGTTAGGGTTAGGGTTCGGGTTCGGGTTAGCGTTAGTGTTAGTGTTAGAGTTCGGGTTAGGGTTAGGGTTCGGTTTCGGGTTAGGGTTAGGGTTAGGGTTAGGGTTAGGGTTCGAATTAGGGTTAGGGGTAGGGTTCGGGTTAGGGTTCGGGTTCGGGTTAGGGTTAGGGGTAGGGTTAGGTTTAGGGTTCGGGTTAGGGTTAGGTTTAGGGTTAGGGTTATGGGTTAGGGTTAGTGTTACCGTTCGGGTTAGGGTTAGGGTTAGGGTTAGGGTTAGGGTTCGGGTTAAGGTTAGGGTTAGGGTTAGGATTAGGGTTAGGGTTCGAGTTAGGGTTAGGTTTAGGGTTAGGGTTCGGGTTAGGGTTAGGGTTAGTGTTCAGGTTAGGGTTCGAGTTTGGGTTAGGTTAGGGTTAGGGTTCGGGTTAGGGTTAGGGTTAGGGTTAGGTTTAGGGTTCGGGTTAGGGTTAGGTTTAGGGTTAGGGTTAGGATTAGGGTTAAGGTTCGGTTTAGGGTTAGGGTTAAGTTTCGGGTTAGGGTTAGAGTTTGGGTTAGGTTTCGGGTTAGGGTTAGGGTTCGCATTAGGTTTAGGGTTCGGGTTAGGGTTACGGTTAGTGTTAGGTTTAGGGTTCGGGTTAGGGTTAGGGTTCGGGTTCGGGTTACGGTTAGGGTTAGGGTTAGGGTTCGGTTTCTGGTTAGGGTTCGGGATAGGTTTAGGGTTCGTGTTATGGTTAGGGTTCGGGTTCGGGTTAGGGTTAGGGTCCGGGTTATGATTAGGGTTAGGGTTCGGGTTAGGGTTAGGGTTCGGGTTAGGGTTAGGGGTAGGGTTAGGGTTCGGGTTAGGGTTCGGGTTCGGGTTAGGGTTAGGGTTAGGGTTAGCGATCTGGTTAGTGTTAGGGTTCGGGTTAGGGTTAGGTTTAGGGTTAGGGTTAGGGTTAGTGTTAGGGTTAGGGTTCGGATTAGAGTTAGGGGTAGGGTTCGGGTTAGGGTTCTGGTTCGGGTTAGGGTTAGGGTTAGGTTTAGGGTTAGGTTTAGGTTTAAGGTTAGGGTTAGGGTTAAGGTTCGGGTTAGGGTTAGGGTTAGGGTTCAGGTTAGGGTTCGGGTTAGGGTTAGGGTTAGGGTTTCGGTTAGGGTTAGGATTAGGGTTGGGGTTTGGGTTCGGGTTAGGTTTAGGGTTAGGGTTAGGGTTAGGGTTAAGGTTCGGGGTAGGGTTAGGGTTAAGTTTCGGGTTAGGGTTAGGGTTAGGGTTCGGGTTAGGGTTAGGGTTAGGGTTAGGGTTAGGGATAGGGTTACGGTTAAGGTTAGGGTTCGGGATAGGGTTAGGGTTAGGGTTCGGTTTAGGGTTAGGGTTAGGGTTATGGTTACGGTTAGTGTTCGGGTTAGGGTTAGGGTTAGGGTTAGTGTTTGGGTTAGGGTTAAGGTTCGGGTTAGGGTTAGGGTTAAGGTTCGGGATAGGGTTAGAGTTTGGGTTAGGTTTCGCGTTAGGGTTAGGGTTCGTGTTAGGGTTAGGGTTCTGGTTAGGGTTAGGGTTAGTGTTAGGGTTAGGGTTCGGGTTAGGGTTAGGGTTCGGGTTCGGGTTACGGTTAGGGTTAGGGTTAGGGTTCGGTTTCGGGTTAGGGTTCGGGATAGGATTAGGGTTCGGTTTAGGGATAGGGTTCGGGTTCTGGTTAGGGTTAGGTTTCGGGTTCGGTTTAGGGTTAGGGTTAGGGTTAGGGTTAGTGTTCGGATTAGGGTTAGCGGTAGGGTACGGGTTAGGGTTCGTGTTCGGGTTAGTGTTAGGGTTAGGATAGGTTTAGGGTTCGGGATACGGTTCGGGTTAGGGTTAGGGTTAGGGTTAGGGTTAGGGTTATGGTTCGGGTTAGGGTTAGGGTTAGGGTTCGGGTTAGTGTTTAGGGTTCGGGTTAGGGTTAGGGTTCGGGTTAGGGTTAGGGTTAGGGTTAGTGTTCGGGTTACGGTTAGGGTTAGGGTTCGGGTTGGGTTCGGGTTAGGTTTAGGGTTAGGGTTCGGGTTCAGGTTAGGGTTAGGGTTCGGGTTAGTGTTCGGGTTAGGGTTAGGGTTCGGGAAGGGTTAGGGTTCGGTTTAGGGTTAGTGTTAGGGTTAGGAGGTAGGGTTAGCGTTAGGGTTCGGGTTAGGTTTAGGGTTAGGGTTAGGGTTAGGGTTTAGGGTTCGGGTTAGTGTTAGGGTTCGGGTTAGGATTAGGGCTAGGGTTAGGGTTAGGGTTCGGGGTCGGTTTAGGGTTAGGGTTAGGATTAAGGTTATGGTTAGTGTTCCGATTAGTGTTAGGTGTAGGGTTCGGGTTAGGGTTCGGGTTCGGGTTAGGGTTAGGGTTAGGGTTAGGATTAGGGTTAGGGTTAGTGTTAGGGGTTAGGGTTAGGGTTAGGGTTCGGGTTAGGGTTAGGGTTACGGTTAGGGTTAGGGTTCAGGGTTAGGGTTAGGGTTCGCGTTAGGGTTCGGGTTAGGTGTCGGGTTAGGGTTAGCGTTAGGGTTCGGTTTAGGGTTACGGTTAGTTCAGGGTTCGGGTTAGGGTTAGGGTTAGGGTTAGGGTTAGGGTTAGGGTTCGGGTTCGGGTTAGGGTTAGGGTTCGGGTTAGGGTTCAGGTTAGGGTTAGGATTCGGGTAAGGCGTTAGGGTTCGGGTTCGGGGTAGGGTTAGGGTTAGGGTTCCGGTTAAGGTTAGGGTTAGGGTTCAGGTTAGGGTTAGGGTTAGGGTTCGGGTTCGGATTAGGGTTAGTGTTAGGGTTAGGGTTCGGGTTCGGGTTCGGGTTAGGGTTCGGGTTAGGGTTAGGGTTCAGGTTAGGGTTAGGGTTAGTGTTAGGGTTAGGGTTCGGGTTAGGGTTAGGGTTCTGGTTCGGGATACGGTTAGGGTTAGGGTTAGGGTTCAGTTTCGGGTTAGGGTTAGGGTTAGGGCTAGGGTTAGGGTCAGGGTTCGGGTTAGGGTTAGGGTTAGGGTTAGTGTTCGGTTTAGGGTTAGGGTTAGGGTTAGGGTTAGGGTTAGGGTTCGGGTTAGGGGTAGGGTTAGGGTTAGGGTTCGGGTTAGGTTTAGGTTCAGGGTTCAGGTTAGGGTTCGGGTTAGGGTTAGGGTTAGGGTTAGGTTTCGGGTTACGGTAAGGGTTAGGGTTAGGGTTCGGGATAGGGTTAGGTTTAGGGTTAGGGTTAGGGTTAGGGTTAAGTTTCGGGGTAGTGTTAGGTTTAAGGTTCGGGTTAGGTTTAGGGTTAGGGTTAGGGTTTGTGTTAGGGTTCGGTTTAGGGTTAGGTTTAGGGTTAGGGTTCGGGTTAGGGTTCGGGTTCGGGTTAGGGTTAGGGTTAGAGTTCGGGTTAGGGTTAGGGTTCGGGTTAGGGTTCGGGTTAGGGTTTGGGATAGGGTTAGGGTTTGGTTTAGGGTTAGGTTTCAGGTTAGGGTTAGGATTCCGGTTAGGGTTAGGGTTAGGGTTCGGTTTCGGGTTAGGGTTAGGGTTCGGGATAGTGTTAGGGTTCGGGTTAGGGTTAGGGTTCGCGTTAGGGTTAGGGTTAGGGTTAGGGTTAGGGTTCGGGTTCGGGTTAGGGTTCGGGTTAGGGTTAGGGTTAGTGTTAGGGTTAGGGTTAGTGTTAGGGTTCAGTTTCGGGTTAGGGTTAGTGTTAGAGTTAGGGTTCGGGTTAGGGTTAGCGTTCGGGTTAAGGGTAGGTTTCGGGTTCGGGTTAGGTTTAGGGTTCGGGTTAGGGTTCGGGTTAGGGTTAGGGTTCGGGTTCGGGTTAGGGTTCGGGTTATGGTTAGGGTTAGGGGTCGGGTTAGGGTTAGGGTTTGGGTTAGGGTTAGGTTTCGGGTTAGGGTTAGGATTCCGGTTAGGGTTAGGGTTAGGTTTCGGGTTTGGGTTAGGGTTACGGTTCGGGATAGTTTAGGGTTCGGGTTAGGGTTAGGGTTCGCGTTAGGGTTAGGGTTAGGGTTAGGGTTCGGGTTCGGGTTAGGGTTCGGGTTAGGGTTAGGGTTAGTGTTAGGGTTAGGGTTAGTGTTAGGGTTCGGTTTCGGGTTAGGGTTAGTGTTAGGGTTAGGTTTCGGGTTAGGGTTAGCGTTCGGTTTAAGGGTAGGGTTCGGGATCGGGTTAGGTTTAGGGTTCGGGTTAGGGTTCGGGTTAGGGTTAGGGTTCGGTTAGGGTTAGGGTTCGGGGTAGGGTTAGGGTTAGGTTAGGAGGTAGGGTTAGGGTTAGGGTTCTGGTTAGGGTTCGGGTTAGGGTTAGGGTTTGGGTTAGGGATAGTGTTAGGGTTCCGGTTTGGTTTAGGGTTAGGGTTAAGGTTAGGGTTAGGGTTCGGATTAGGGTTGGGGTAGGGTTCGGGTTAGGGTTCGGGTTCGGGTTCGTGTTAGGGTTAGGGTTAGGTTTAGGGATCGGGTTAGGGTTAGGGTTAGGGTTATGGTTAGGGTTACGGTTAGGGTTAGGGTTCGGGTTAGGGTTAGGGTAGTGTTCGGTTTAGGGTTAGGTTTAGGGTTATGGTTAGGGTTAGGGTTCGGGTTAGGTTTAGGGTTATGGTTAGGGTTTGGGTTAGGGTTAGGGTTAGGGTTCGGGTTAGGGTTCGGGTTAGGGTTAGGTTTAGGGTTAGGGTTCGGGTTAGGGTTAGGGTTAGGGTTATGGTTCGGTTTAGGGTTAGGGTTAGGGTTAGGGTTAGGGTTCGGGTTAGGGTTAGGGTTAAGGTTCGGGTTAGGGTTAGGGTTAGGGTGAGGGTTCGTGTTCGGTTTAAGGTTAGGGTTTGGGTTAGGGTTCGGGTTCGGGTTCGGGTTAGGGTTAGGGTTAGGTTTCGGGTTAGGGTTAGGGTTAGGGTTAGGGTTCGGGTTATGGTTAGGGTTAGGTTTCGGGTTAGGGTTAGGGTTCGGGTTAGGGTTAGGGTTAGGGTTCGGGTTAGGGTTCGGGTTCGGGTTAGGGTTAGGGTTAGGGTTAGCGATCTGGTTAGTGTTAGGGTTCGGGTTAGGGTTAGGTTTAGGTTTAGGGTTAGGGTTAGTGTTAGGGTTAGGGTTCGGATTAGAGTTAGGGGTAGAGTTCGGGTTAGGGTTCTGGTTCGGGTTAGGGTTAGGGTTAGGTTTAGGGTTAGGTTTGGGTTTAAGGTTAGGGTTAGGGTTAAGTTTCGGGTTAGGGTTAGGGTTAGGGTTCAGGTTAGGGTTCGGGTTAGGGTTAGGGTTAGGGTTTCGGTTAGAGTTAGGATTAGGGTTGGGGTTTGGGTTCGGGTTAGGTTTAGGGTTAGGGTTAGGGTTAGGGTTAAGGTTCGGGGTAGGGTTAGGGTTAAGTTTCGGGTTAGGGTTAGGGTTAGGGTTCGGGTTAGGCTTAGGGTTAGGGTTAGGGTTCGGGTTCGGGTTAGGGTTAGGGTTCGGGTTAGTGTTAGGGTTCCGATTAGGGTTAGGGTTCGGGTTAGGGTTCGGGTTAGGGTTAGGGTTAGGGTTCGGGTTCGGGTTAGCGTTAGTGTTAGTGTTAGAGTTCGGGTTAGGGTTAGGGTTCGGTTTCGGGTTAGGGTTAGGTTTAGGGTTAGGGTTAGGGTTCGAATTAGGGTTAGGGGTAGGGTTCGGGTTAGGGTTCGGGTTTGGGTTAGGGTTAGGGGTAGGGTTAGGTTTAGGGTTCGGGTTAGGGTTAGGTTTAGGGTTAGGGTTAGGGGTTAGGGTTAGTGTTACCGTTCGGGTTAGGGTTAGGGTTAGGGTTAGGGTTAGGGTTCGGGTTAAGGTTAGGGTTAGGGTTAGGATTAGGTTTAGGGTTCGAGTTAGGGTTAGGTTTAGGGTTAGGGTTCGGGTTAGGGTTAGGGTTAGTGTTCAGGTTAGGGTTCGAGTTTGGGTTAGGTTAGGGTTAGGGTTCGGGTTAGGGTTAGGGTTAGGGTTAGGTTTAGGGTTCGGGTTAGGGTTAGGTTTAGGGTTAGGGTTAGGATTAGGGTTAAGGTTCGGTTTAGGGTTAGGGTTAAGGTTCGGGTTAGGGTTAGAGTTTGGGTTAGGTTTCGGGTTAGGGTTAGGGTTCGCGTTAGGTTTAGGGTTCGGGTTAGGGTTACGGTTAGTGTTAGGTTTAGGGTTCGGGTTAGGGTTAGGGTTCGGGTTCGGGTTACGGTTAGGGTTAGGGTTAGGGTTCGGTTTCTGGTTAGGGTTCGGGATAGGTTTAGGGTTCGTGTTATGGTTAGGGTTCGGGTTCGGGTTAGGGTTAGGGTCCGGGTTATGATTAGGGTTAGGGTTCGGGTTAGGGTTAGGGTTCGGGTTAGGGTTAGGGGTAGGGTTAGGGTTCGGGTTAGGGTTCGGGTTCGGGTTAGGGTTAGGGTTAGGGTTAGCGATCTGGTTAGTGTAAGGGTTCGGGTTAGGGTTAGGTTTAGGGTTAGGGTTAGGGTTAGTGTTAGGGTTAGGGTTCGGATTAGAGTTAGGGGTAGGGTTCGGGTTAGGGTTCTGGTTCGGGTTAGGGTTAGGGTTAGGTTTAGGGTTAGGTTTAGGTTTAAGGTTAGGGTTAGGGTTAAGGTTCGGGTTAGGGTTAGGGTTAGGGTTCAGGTTAGGGTTCGGGTTAGGGTTAGGGTTAGGGTTTCGGTTAGGGTTAGGATTAGGGTTGGGGTTTGGGTTCGGGTTAGGTTTAGGGTTAGGGTTAGGGTTAGGGTTAAGGTTCGGGGTAGGGTTAGGGTTAAGTTTCGGGTTAGGGTTAGGGTTAGGGTTCGGGTTAGGGTTAGGGTTAGGGTTAGGGTTAGGGATAGGGTTACGGTTAAGGTTAGGGTTCGGGATAGGGTTAGGGTTAGGGTTCGGTTTAGGGTTAGGGTTAGGGTTATGGTTACGGTTAGTGTTCGGGTTAGGGTTAGGGTTAGGGTTAGTGTTTGGGTTAGGGTTAAGGTTCGGGTTAGGGTTAGGGTTAAGGTTCGGGATAGGGTTAGAGTTTGGGTTAGGTTTCGCGTTAGGGTTAGGGTTCGTGTTAGGGTTAGGGTTCTGGTTAGGGTTAGGGTTAGTGTTAGGGTTAGGGTTCGGGTTAGGGTTAGGGTTCGGGTTCGGGTTACGGTTAGGGTTAGGGTTAGGGTTCGGTTTCGGGTTAGGGTTCGGGATAGGATTAGGGTTCGGTTTAGGGATAGGGTTCGGGTTCTGGTTAGGGTTAGGTTTCGGGTTCGGTTTAGGGTTAGGGTTAGGGTTAGGGTTAGTGTTCGGATTAGGGTTAGCGGTAGGGTACGGGTTAGGGTTCGTGTTCGGGTTAGTGTTAGGGTTAGGATAGGTTTAGGGTTCGGGATACGGTTCGGGTTAGGGTTAGGGTTAGGGTTAGGGTTAGGGTTATGGTTCGGGTTAGGGTTAGGGTTAGGGTTCGGGTTAGTGTTTAGGGTTCGGGTTAGGGTTAGGGTTCGGGTTAGGGTTAGGGTTAGGGTTAGTGTTCGGGTTACGGTTAGGGTTAGGGTTCGGGTTGGGTTCGGGTTAGGTTTAGGGTTAGGGTTCGGGTTCAGGTTAGGGTTAGGGTTCGGGTTAGTGTTCGGGTTAGGGTTAGGGTTCGGGAAGGGTTAGGGTTCGGTTTAGGGTTAGTGTTAGGGTTAGGAGGTAGGGTTAGCGTTAGGGTTCGGGTTAGGTTTAGGGTTAGGGTTAGGGTTAGGGTTTAGGGTTCGGGTTAGTGTTAGGGTTCGGGTTAGGATTAGGGCTAGGGTTAGGGTTAGGGTTCGGGGTCGGTTTAGGGTTAGGGTTAGGATTAAGGTTATGGTTAGTGTTCCGATTAGTGTTAGGTGTAGGGTTCGGGTTAGGGTTCGGGTTCGGGTTAGGGTTAGGGTTAGGGTTAGGATTAGGGTTAGGGTTAGTGTTAGGGGTTAGGGTTAGGGTTAGGGTTCGGGTTAGGGTTAGGGTTACGGTTAGGGTTAGGGTTCAGGGTTAGGGTTAGGGTTCGCGTTAGGGTTCGGGTTAGGTGTCGGGTTAGGGTTAGCGTTAGGGTTCGGTTTAGGGTTACGGTTAGTTCAGGGTTCGGGTTAGGGTTAGGGTTAGGGTTAGGGTTAGGGTTAGGGTTCGGGTTCGGGTTAGGGTTAGGGTTCGGGTTAGGGTTCAGGTTAGGGTTAGGATTCGGGTAAGGCGTTAGGGTTCGGGTTCGGGGTAGGGTTAGGGTTAGGGTTCCGGTTAAGGTTAGGGTTAGGGTTCAGGTTAGGGTTAGGGTTAGGGTTCGGGTTCGGATTAGGGTTAGTGTTAGGGTTAGGGTTCGGGTTCGGGTTCGGGTTAGGGTTCGGGTTAGGGTTAGGGTTCAGGTTAGGGTTAGGGTTAGTGTTAGGGTTAGGGTTCGGGTTAGGGTTAGGGTTCTGGTTCGGGATACGGTTAGGGTTAGGGTTAGGGTTCAGTTTCGGGTTAGGGTTAGGGTTAGGGCTAGGGTTAGGGTCAGGGTTCGGGTTAGGGTTAGGGTTAGGGTTAGTGTTCGGTTTAGGGTTAGGGTTAGGGTTAGGGTTAGGGTTAGGGTTCGGGTTAGGGGTAGGGTTAGGGTTAGGGTTCGGGTTAGGTTTAGGTTCAGGGTTCAGGTTAGGGTTCGGGTTAGGGTTAGGGTTAGGGTTAGGTTTCGGGTTACGGTAAGGGTTAGGGTTAGGGTTCGGGATAGGGTTAGGTTTAGGGTTAGGGTTAGGGTTAGGGTTAAGTTTCGGGGTAGTGTTAGGTTTAAGGTTCGGGTTAGGTTTAGGGTTAGGGTTAGGGTTTGTGTTAGGGTTCGGTTTAGGGTTAGGTTTAGGGTTAGGGTTCGGGTTAGGGTTCGGGTTCGGGTTAGGGTTAGGGTTAGAGTTTGGGTTAGGGTTAGGGTTCGGGTTAGGGTTCGGGTTAGGGTTTGGGATAGGGTTAGGGTTTGGTTTAGGGTTAGGTTTCAGGTTAGGGTTAGGATTCCGGTTAGGGTTAGGGTTAGGGTTCGGTTTCGGGTTAGGGTTAGGGTTCGGGATAGTGTTAGGGTTCGGGTTAGGGTTAGGGTTCGCGTTAGGGTTAGGGTTAGGGTTAGGGTTAGGGTTCAGGTTCGGGTTAGGGTTCGGGTTAGGGTTAGGGTTAGTGTTAGGGTTAGGGTTAGTGTTAGGGTTCAGTTTCGGGTTAGGGTTAGTGTTAGAGTTAGGGTTCGGGTTAGGGTTAGCGTTCGGGTTAAGGGTAGGTTTCGGGTTCGGGTTAGGTTTAGGGTTCGGGTTAGGGTTCGGGTTAGGGTTAGGGTTCGGGTTCGGGTTAGGGTTCGGGTTATGGTTAGGGTTAGGGGTCGGGTTAGGGTTAGGGTTTGGGTTAGGGTTAGGTTTCGGGTTAGGGTTAGGATTCCGGTTAGGGTTAGGGTTAGGTTTCGGGTTTGGGTTAGGGTTACGGTTCGGGATAGTTTAGGGTTCGGGTTAGGGTTAGGGTTCGCGTTAGGGTTAGGGTTAGGGTTAGGGTTCGGGTTCGGGTTAGGGTTCGGGTTAGGGTTAGGGTTAGTGTTAGGGTTAGGGTTAGTGTTAGGGTTCGGTTTCGGGTTAGGGTTAGTGTTAGGGTTAGGTTTCGGGTTAGGGTTAGCGTTCGGTTTAAGGGTAGGGTTCGGGATCGGGTTAGGTTTAGGGTTCGGGTTAGGGTTCGGGTTAGGGTTAGGGTTCGGTTAGGGTTAGGGTTCGGGGTAGGGTTAGGGTTAGGTTAGGAGGTAGGGTTAGGGTTAGGGTTCTGGTTAGGGTTCGGGTTAGGGTTAGGGTTTGGGTTAGGGATAGTGTTAGGGTTCCGGTTTGGTTTAGGGTTAGGGTTAAGGTTAGGGTTAGGGTTCGGATTAGGGTTGGGGTAGGGTTCGGGTTAGGGTTCGGGTTCGGGTTCGTGTTAGGGTTAGTGTTAGGGTTAGGGATCGGGTTAGGGTTAGGGTTAGGGTTATGGTTAGGGTTACGGTTAGGGTTAGGGTTCGGGTTAGGGTTAGGGTAGTGTTCGGTTTAGGGTTAGGTTTAGGGTTATGGTTAGGGTTAGGGTTCGGGTTAGGTTTAGGGTTATGGTTAGGGTTTGGGTTAGGGTTAGGGTTAGGGTTCGGGTTAGGGTTCGGGTTAGGGTTAGGTTTAGGGTTAGGGTTCGGGTTAGGGTTAGGGTTAGGGTTATGGTTCGGTTTAGGGTTAGGGTTAGGGTTAGGGTTAGGGTTCGGGTTAGGGTTAGGGTTAAGGTTCGGGTTAGGGTTAGGGTTAGGGTGAGGGTTCGTGTTCGGTTTAAGGTTAGGGTTTGGGTTAGGGTTCGGGTTCGGGTTCGGGTTAGGGTTAGGGTTAGGTTTCGGGTTAGGGTTAGGGTTAGGGTTAGGGTTCGGGTTATGGTTAGGGTTAGGTTTCGGGTTAGGGTTAGGGTTCGGGTTAGGGTTAGGGTTAGGGTTCGGGTTAGGGTTCGGGTTCGGGTTAGGGTTAGGGTTAGGGTTAGCGATCTGGTTAGTGTTAGGGTTCGGGTTAGGGTTAGGTTTAGGTTTAGGGTTAGGGTTAGTGTTAGGGTTAGGGTTCGGATTAGAGTTAGGGGTAGAGTTCGGGTTAGGGTTCTGGTTCGGGTTAGGGTTAGGGTTAGGTTTAGGGTTAGGTTTGGGTTTAAGGTTAGGGTTAGGGTTAAGTTTCGGGTTAGGGTTAGGGTTAGGGTTCAGGTTAGGGTTCGGGTTAGGGTTAGGGTTAGGGTTTCGGTTAGAGTT
The DNA here is from genome assembly GCA_032313775.1 of Urocyon cinereoargenteus. NCBI lineage: Eukaryota > Metazoa > Chordata > Mammalia > Carnivora > Canidae > Urocyon > Urocyon cinereoargenteus. The sequence goes on along the minus strand of JAVLSZ010000112.1, from coordinate 340,044 downwards.
AGGATTAGGGTTGGGGTTTGGGTTCGGGTTAGGTTTAGGGTTAG
>JAVLSZ010000112.1:277500-337500 GCA_032313775.1 Urocyon cinereoargenteus | reverse complement strand
AGGGTTAGTGTTCGGGTTAGGGTTAGGGTTAGGGTTAGGGTTAGGGTTAGGCTTAGGGTTAGGGTTCGGGTTAGGTTTAGGTTCAGGGTTCAGGTTAGGGTTCGGGTTAGGGTTAGGGTTAGGGTTAGGTTTCGGGTTACGGTAAGGGTTAGGGTTAGGGTTCGGGATAGGGTTAGGTTTAGGGTTAGGGTTAGGGTTAGGGTTAAGTTTCGGGGTAGTGTTAGGGTTAAGGTTCGGGTTAGGTTTAGGGTTAGGTTTAGGGTTAGTGTTAGGGTTCGGTTTAGGGTTAGGTTTAGGGTTAGGGTTCGGGTTAGGGTTCGGGTTCGGGTTAGGGTTAGGGTTAGAGTTCGGGTTAGGGTTAGGGTTCGGGTTAGGGTTCGGGTTAGGGTTTGGGATAGGGTTAGGGTTTGGGTTAGGGTTAGGTTTCAGGTTAGGGTTAGGATTCCGGTTAGGGTTAGGGTTAGGGTTCGGGTTCGGGTTCGGGTTAGGGTTCGGGATAGTGTTAGGGTTCGGGTTAGGGTTAGGGTTCGCGTTAGGGTTAGGGTTAGGGTTAGGGTTAGGGTTCGGGTTCGGGTTAGGGTTCGGGTTAGGGTTAGGGTTAGTGTTAGGGTTAGGGTTAGTGTTATGGTTCAGTTTCGGGTTAGGGTTAGTGTTAGAGTTAGGGTTCGGGTTAGGGTTAGCGTTCGGGTTAAGGGTAGGGTTCGGGTTAGGGTTAGGTTTAGGGTTCGGGTTAGGGTTCGGGTTAGGGTTAGGGTTCGGGTTCGGGTTAGGGTTCGGGTTATGGTTAGGGTTAGGGGTCGGGTTAGGGTTAGGGTTTGGGTTAGGGTTAGGTTTCGGGTTAGGGTTAGGATTCCGGTTAGGGTTAGGGTAAGGTTTCGGGTTCGGGTTAGGGTTAGGGTTCGGGATAGTTTAGGGTTCGGTTTAGGGTTAGGGTTCGCGTTAGGGTTAGGGTTAGGGTTAGGGTTCGGGTTCGGGTTAGGGTTCGGGTTAGGTTAGGGTTAGTGTTAGGGTTAGGGTTAGTGTTAGGGTTCGGTTTCGGGTTAGGGTTAGTGTTAGGGTTAGGTTTCGGGTTAGGGTTAGCGTTCGGGTTAAGGGTAGGGTTCGGGTTCGGGTTAGGTTTAGGGTTCGGGTTAGGGTTCGGGTTAGGGTTAGGGTTCGGTTAGGGTTAGGGTTCGGGGTAGGGTTAGGGTTAGGTTTAGGAGGTAGGGTTAGGGTTAGGTTTCTGGTTAGGGTTAGGGTTAGGGTTAGGGTTAGGGGTTAGGGTTCGGGTTAGGGTTAGGGTTCGGGTTAGGGTTAGGGTTTGGGTTAGGGTTAGTGTTAGGGTTCCGGTTTGGTTTAGGGTTAGGGTTAAGGTTAGGGTTAGGGTTCGGATTAGGGTTGGGGTATGGTTCGGGTTAGGGTTCGGGTTCGGGTTCGTGTTAGGGTTAGGGTTAGGGTTAGGGATCGGGTTAGGGTTAGGGTTAGGGTTAGGGGTTAGGGTTAGGGTTCGGGTTAGGGTTAGGGTTACGGTTAGGGTTAGGGTTCGGGTTAGGGTTAGGGTAGTGTTCGGTTTAGGGTTAGGTTTAGGGTTATGGTTAGGGTTAGGGTTCGGGTTAGGGTTAGGGTTAGGGTTAGGGTTCGGGTTAGGGTTAGGGTTAGGGTTCGGGTTAGGGTTCGGGTTAGGGTTTGGGTTAGGGTTAGGGTTCGGTTTAGGGTTAGGGTTAGGGTTATGGTTCGGTTTAGGGTTAGGGTTAGGGTTAGGGTTAGGGTTCGGGTTAGGGTTAGGGTTAAGGTTCGGGTTAGGGTTAGGGTTAGGGTGAGGGTTCGTGTTCGGTTTAGGGTTAGGGTTTGGGTTAGGGTTCGGGTTCGGGTTCGGGTTAGGGTTAGGGTTAGGTTTCGGGTTAGGGTTAGGGTTAGGGTTAGGGTTCGGGTTATGGTTAGGGTTAGGTTTCGGGTTAGGGTTAGGGTTCGGTTTGGGTTAGAGTTAGGGTTCGGGTTCGGGTTCGGGTTAGGGTTAGGGTTAGCGATCTGGTTAGTGTTAGGGTTCGGGTTAGGGTTAGGTTTAGGTTTAGGGTTAGGATTAGTGTTAGGGTTAGGGTTCGGATTAGAGTTAGGGGTAGAGTTCGGGTTAGGGTTCTGGTTCGGGTTAGGGTTAGGGTTAGGGTTCAGGTTAGGGTTCGGGTTAGGGTTAGGGTTAGGGTTTCGGTTAGGGTTAGGATTAGGGTTGGGGTTTGGGTTCGGGTTAGGTTTAGGGTTAGGGTTAGGGTTAGGGTTAAGGTTCGGGGTAGGGTTAGGGTTAAGTTTCGGGTTAGGGTTAGGGTTAGGGTTGGGGTTAGGCTTAGGGTTAGGGTAAGGGTTAGGGTTCGGGTTAGGGTTAGGGTTCGGGTTAGGGTTAGGTTTAGGGGTCGGGTTAGGGTTAGGGTTAGGTTTCGGTTTCGGGTTAGGGTTCAGGATAGGGTTAGGGTTCGAGTTAGGGTTAGGGTTCGGGTTCGGGTTAGGGTTAGGGTTCGGGTTCGGTTTAGGGTTAGGGTTAGGGTTAGGGTTAGGTTTCGGATTAGGGTTAGGGGTAGGGTACGGGTTAGGGTTCGGGTTCGGGTTAGGGTTAGGGTTAGGGTTAGTGTTCGGGTTACGGTTAGGGTTAGGGTTCGGGTTGGGTTCGGGTTAGGGTTAGTGTTAGGGTTCGGGTTCAGGTTAGGGTTAGAGTTCGGGTTAGTGTTCGGGTTAGGGTTAGGTTTCGGGTTAGGTTTAGGGTTCGGTTTAGGGTTAGTGTTAGGGTTAGGAGGTAGGGTTAGGGTTAGGGTTCGGGTTAGGTTTAGGGTTAGGGTTAGGGTTAGGGGTTAGGGTTCGGGTTAGGGTTAGGGTTCGGGTTCGGGTTAGAGTTAGGGTTAGGATTAGGGTTAGGGTTCGAGTTAGGGTTAGGTTTAGGGTTAGGGTTCGGGTTAGGGTTAGGGTTAGTGTTCAGGTTAGGGTTCGAGTTTGGGTTAGGTTAGGGTTAGGGTTCGGGTTAGGGTTAGGGTTAGGGTTAGGTTTAGGGTTCGGGTTAGGGTTAGGTTTAGGGTTAGGGTTAGGATTAGGGTTAAGGTTCGGTTTAGGGTTAGGGTTAAGGTTCGGGTTAGGGTTAGAGTTTGGGTTAGGTTTCGGGTTAGGGTTAGGGTTCGCGTTAGGTTTAGGGTTCGGGTTAGGGTTACGGTTAGTGTTAGGTTTAGGGTTCGGGTTAGGGTAGGGTTCGGGTTCGGGTTACGGTTAGGGTTAGGGTTAGGGTTCGGTTTCTGGTTAGGGTTCGGGATAGGTTTAGGGTTCGGGTTATGGTTAGGGTTCGGGTTCGGGTTAGGGTTAGGGTCCGGGTTATGGTTAGGGTTAGGGTTCGGGTTAGGTTTAGGGTTCGGGTTAGGGTTAGGGTTAGGGTTAGGGTTCGGGTTAGGGTTCGGGTTCGGGTTAGGGTTAGGGTTAGGGTTAGCGATCTGGTTAGTGTTAGGGTTCGGGTTAGGGTTAGGTTTAGGGTTAGGTTTAGGGTTAGTGTTAGGGTTAGGGTTCGGATTAGAGTTAGGGGTAGGGTTCGGGTTAGGGTTCTGGTTCGGGTTAGGGTTAGGGTTAGGTTTAGGGTTAGGTTTAGGTTTAAGGTTAGGGTTAGGGTTAAGGTTCGGGTTAGGGTTAGGGTTAGGGTTCAGGTTAGGGTTCGGGTTAGGGTTAGGGTTAGGGTTTCGGTTAGGGTTAGGATTAGGGTTGGGGTTTGGGTTCGGGTTAGGTTTAGGGTTAGGGTTAGGGTTAGGGTTAAGGTTCGGGGTAGGGTTAGGGTTAAGTTTCGGGTTAGGGTTAGGGTTAGGGTTCGGGTTAGGCTTAGGGTTAGGGTTAGGGTTAGGGTACGGGTTAGGGTTAGGGTTCGGGTTAGGGTTAGGTTTAGGGTTCGGGTTAGGGTTATGGTTCGGGTTAGGGTTAGGTTTAGGGTTCGGGTTAGGGTTAGGGTTAGGGTTCGGATTAGGGATAGGGTTACGGTTAAGGTTAGGGTTCGGGATAGGGTTAGGGTTAGGGTTCGGTTTAGGGTTAGGGTTAGGGTTATGGTTACGGTTAGTGTTCGGGTTAGGGTTAGGGTTAGGGTTAGTGTTTGGGTTAGGGTTAAGGTTCGGGTTAGGGTTAGGGTTAAGGTTCGGGATAGGGTTAGAGTTTGGGTTAGGTTTCGCGTTAGGGTTAGGGTTCGTGTTAGGGTTAGGGTTCTGGTTAGGGTTAGGGTTAGTGTTAGGGTTAGGGTTCGGGTTAGGGTTAGGGTTCGGGTTCGGGTTACGGTTAGGGTTAGGGTTAGGGTTCGGTTTCGGGTTAGGGTTCGGGATAGGATTAGGGTTCGGGTTAGGGATAGGGTTAGGGTTCGGATTAGGGTTAGGTTTCGGGTTCGGTTTAGGGTTAGGGTTAGGGTTAGGGTTAGTGTTCGGATTAGGGTTAGCGGTAGGGTACGGGTTAGGGTTCGTGTTCGGGTTAGTGTTAGGGTTAGGATAGGTTTAGGGTTCGGGATACGGTTCGGGTTAGGGTTAGGGTTAGGGTTAGGTTTAGGGTTATGGTTCGGGTTAGGGTTAGGGTTAGGGTTCGGGTTAGTGTTTAGGGTTCGGGTTAGGGTTAGGGTTCGGGTTAGGGTTAGGGTTAGGGTTAGTGTTCGGGTTACGGTTAGGGTTAGGGTTCGGGTTGGGTTCGGGTTAGGTTTAGGGTTAGGGTTCGGGTTCAGGTTAGGGTTAGGGTTCGGGTTAGTGTTCGGGTTAGGGTTAGGGTTCGGGAAGGGTTAGGGTTCGGTTTAGGGTTAGTGTTAGGGTTAGGAGGTAGGGTTAGCGTTAGGGTTCGGGTTAGGTTTAGGGTTAGGGTTAGGGTTAGGGTTTAGGGTTCGGGTTAGTGTTAGGGTTCGGGTTAGGATTAGGGCTAGGGTTAGGGTTAGGGTTCGGGTTCGGTTTAGGGTTAGGGTTAGGATTAAGGTTATGGTTAGTGTTCCGATTAGTGTTAGGTGTAGGGTTCGGGTTAGGGTTCGGGTTCGGGTTAGGGTTAGGGTTAGGGTTAGGATTAGGGTTAGGGTTAGTGTTAGGGGTTAGGGTTAGGGTTAGGGTTCGGGTTAGGGTTAGGGTTACGGTTAGGGTTAGGGTTCGGGTTAGGGTTAGGGTTCGCGTTAGGGTTCGGGTTAGGTGTCGGGTTAGGGTTAGCGTTAGGGTTCGGTTTAGGGTTACGGTTAGTTCAGGGTTCGGGTTAGGGTTAGGGTTAGGGTTAGGGTTAGGGTTAGGGTTCGGGTTCGGGTTAGGGTTAGGGTTCGGGTTAGGGTTCAGGTTAGGGTTAGGATTCGGGTAAGGCGTTAGGGTTCGGGTTCGGGGTAGGGTTAGGGTTAGGGTTCCGGTTAAGGTTAGGGTAAGGGTTCAGGTTAGGGTTAGTGTTAGGGTTCGGGTTCGGATTAGGGTTAGTGTTAGAGTTAGGGTTCGGGTTCGGGTTCGGGTTAGGGTTCGGGTTAGGGTTAGGGTTCAGGTTAGGGTTAGGGTTAGTGTTAGGGTTAGGGTTCGGGTTAGGTTTAGGGTTCTGGTTCGGGATACGGTTAGGGTTAGGGTTAGGGTTCAGTTTCGGGTTAGGGTTAGGGTTAGGGCTAGGGTTAGGGTCAGGGTTCGGGTTAGGGTTAGGGTTAGGGTTAGTGTTCGGTTTAGGGTTAGGGTTAGGGTTAGGGTTAGGGTTAGGGTTCGGGTTAGGGTTAGGGTTAGGGTTAGGGTTCGGGTTAGGTTTAGGTTCAGGGTTCAGGTTTGGGTTCGGGTTAGGGTTAGGGTTAGGGTTAGGTTTCGGGTTACGGTAAGGGTTAGGGTTAGGGTTCGGGATAGGGTTAGGTTTAGGGTTAGGGTTAGGGTTAGGGTTAAGTTTCGGGGTAGTGTTAGGTTTAAGGTTCGGGTTAGGTTTAGGGTTAGGTTTAGGGTTAGTGTTAGGGTTCGGTTTAGGGTTAGGTTTAGGGTTAGGGTTCGGGTTAGGGTTCGGGTTCGGGTTAGGGTTAGGGTTAGAGTTCGGGTTAGGGTTAGGGTTCGGGTTAGGGTTCGGGTTAGGGTTTGGGATAGGGTTAGGGTTTGGGTTAGGGTTAGGTTTCAGTTTAGGGTTAGGATTCCGGTTAGGGTTAGGGTTAGGGTTCGGGTTCGGGTTAGGGTTAGGGTTCGGGATAGTGTTAGGGTTCGGGTTAGGGTTAGGGTTCGCGTTAGGGTTAGGGTTAGGGTTAGGGTTAGGGTTCGGGTTCGGGTTAGGGTTCGGGTTAGGGTTAGGGTTAGTGTTAGGGTTAGGGTTAGTGTTAGGGTTCAGTTTCGGGTTAGGGTTAGTGTTAGAGTTAGGGTTCGGGTTAGGGTTAGCGTTCGGGTTAAGGGTAGGTTTCGGGTTCGGGTTAGGTTTAGGGTTCGGGTTAGGGTTCGGGTTAGGGTTAGGGTTCGGGTTCGGGTTAGGGTTCGGGTTATGGTTAGGGTTAGGGGTCGGGTTAGGGTTAGGGTTTGTGTTAGGGTTAGGTTTCGGGTTAGGGTTAGGATTCCGGTTAGGGTTAGGGTTAGGTTTCGGGTTTGGGTTAGGGTTAGGGTTCGGGATAGTTTAGGGTTCGGGTTAGGGTTAGGGTTAGGGTTAGGGTTCGGGTTCGGGTTAGGGTTCGGGTTAGGGTTAGGGTTAGTGTTAGGGTTAGGGTTAGTGTTAGGGTTCGGTTTCGGGTTAGGGTTAGTGTTAGGGTTAGGTTTCGGGTTAGGGTTAGCGTTCGGTTTAAGGGTAGGGTTCGGGTTCGGGTTAGGTTTAGGGTTCGGGTTAGGGTTCGGGTTAGGGTTAGGGTTCGGTTAGGGTTAGGGTTCGGGGTAGTGTTAGGGTTAGGTTTAGGAGGTAGGGTTAGGGTTAGGGTTCTGGTTAGGGTTAGAGTTAGGGTTAGGGTTAGGGTTAGGGGTTAGGGTTCGGGTTAGTGTTAGGGTTCGGGTTAGGGTTAGGGTTTGGGTTAGGGATAGTGTTAGGGTTCCGGTTTGGTTTAGGGTTAGGGTTAAGGTTAGGGTTAGGGTTCGGATTAGGGTTGGGGTAGGGTTCGGGTTAGGGTTCGGGTTCGGGTTCGTGTTAGGGTTAGGGTTAGGGTTAGGGATCGGGTTAGGGTTAGGGTTAGGGTTAGGGGTTAGGGTTAGGGTTAGGGTTATGGTTAGGGTTACGGTTAGGGTTAGGGTTCGGGTTAGGGTTAGGGTAGTGTTCGGTTTAGGGTTAGGTTTAGGGTTATGGTTAGGGTTAGGGTTCGGGTTAGGTTTAGGGTTAGGGTTAGGGTTTGGTTTAGGGTTAGGTTTAGGGTTCGGGTTAGGGTTCGGGTTAGGGTTAGGTTTAGGTTTAGGGTTCGGGTTAGGGTTAGGGTTAGGGTTATGGTTCGGTTTAGGGTTAGGGTTAGGGTTAGGGTTAGGGTTCGGGTTAGGGTTAGGGTTAAGGTTCGGGTTAGGGTTAGGGTTAGGGTGAGGGTTCGTGTTCGGTTTAAGGTTAGGGTTTGGGTTAGGGTTCGGGTTCGGGTTCGGGTTAGGGTTAGGGTTAGGTTTCGGGTTAGGGTTAGGGTTAGGGTTAGGGTTCGGGTTATGGTTAGGGTTAGGTTTCGGGTTAGGGTTAGGGTTCGGGTTAGGGTTAGGGTTAGGGTTCGGGTTAGGGTTCGGGTTCGGGTTAGGGTTAGGGTTAGGGTTAGCGATCTGGTTAGTGTTAGGGTTCGTGTTAGGGTTAGGTTTAGGTTTAGGGTTAGGGTTAGTGTTAGGGTTAGGGTTCGGATTAGAGTTAGGGGTAGAGTTCGGGTTAGGGTTCTGGTTCGGGTTAGGGTTAGGGTTAGGTTTAGGGTTAGGTTTAGGTTTAAGGTTAGGGTTAGGGTTAAGTTTCGGGTTAGGGTTAGGGTTAGGGTTCAGGTTAGGGTTCGGGTTAGGGTTAGGGTTAGGGTTTCGGTTAGAGTTAGGATTAGGGTTGGGGTTTGGGTTCGGGTTAGGTTTAGGGTTAGGGTTAGGGTTAGGGTTAAGGTTCGGGGTAGGGTTAGGGTTAAGTTTCGGGTTAGGGTTAGGGTTAGGGTTCGGGTTAGGCTTAGGGTTAGGGTTAGGGTTAGGGTTCGGGTTAGGGTTAGGGTTCGGGTTAGGGTTAGGTTTAGGGTTCGGGTTAGGGTTAGGGTTAGGGTTAGGGTTCGGGTTAGGGATAGGGTTACGGTTAAGGTTAGGGTTCGGGATAGGGTTAGGGATAGGGTTCGGTTTAGGGTTAGGGTTAGGGTTATGGTTACGGTTAGTGTTCGGGTTAGGGTTAGGGTTAGGGTTAGTGTTTGGGTTAGGGTTAAGGTTCGGGTTAGTGTTAGGGTTAAGGTTCGGGATAGGGTGAGAGTTTGGGTTAGGTTTAGGGTTAGGGTTAGGGTTCGCGTTAGGGTTAGGGATCTGGTTAGGGTTAGTGTTAGTGTTAGGGTTAGGGTTCGGGTTAGGGTTAGGGTTCGGGTTCGGGTTACGGTTAGGGTTAGGGTTAGGGTTCGGTTTCGGGTTAGGGTTCAGGATAGGGTTAGGGTTCGAGTTAGGGTTAGGGTTCGGGTTCGGGTTAGGGTTAGGGTTCGGGTTTGGTTTAGGGTTAGGGTTAGGGTTAGGGTTAGGTTTCGGATTAGGGTTAGGGGTAGGGTACGGGTTAGGGTTCGGGTTCGGGTTAGGGTTAGGGTTAGGGTTAGTGTTCGGGTTACGGTTAGGGTTAGGGTTCGGGTTGGGTTCGGGTTAGGGTTAGGGTTCGGGTTCAGGTTAGGGTTAGAGTTCGGGTTAGTGTTCGGGTTAGGGTTAGGTTTCGGGTTAGGTTTAGGGTTCGGTTTAGGGTTAGTGTTAGGGTTAGGAGGTAGGGTTAGGGTTAGGGTTCGGGTTAGGTTTAGGGTTAGGGTTAGGGTTAGGGGTTAGGGTTCGGGTTAGGGTTAGGGTTCGGGTTAGGGTTAGGGTTAGGGTGAGGGTTAGGGTTCGGGTTCGGGTTAGAGTTAGGGTTAGGATTAAGGTTAGGGTTAGGGTTGGGATTTGTGTTAGGTGTAGGGTTCGGGTTAGGGTTCGGGTTCAAGTTAGGGTTAGGGTTTGGGTTAGGATTCAGGTTTGGTTTAGGGTTCAGTTTAGTGTTAGGGTTAGGGTTCGGGTTCGGGTTAGGGTTAGGGTTCGGGTTAGTGTTAGGGTTAGGGTTCGGGTTAGGGTTAGGGTTAGGGTTATGTTTAGGTTTAGGGTTCGGGTTAGGGTTATGGTTAGGGTTAGGTTCCGGGTTAGGGTTAGGGTTAGGGTTCGGTTTAGGGTTCGGGTTAGGGTTAGGATTAGGGTTAGGGTTCGGGGCAGGGTGAGGGTTAGGGTTAGGGTTCGGTTTAGCGTTAAGGTTAGGGTTAAGGTTAGGGTTAGGGTTCGGGTTAGGGTTAGGGTTAAGGTTCGGGTTAGGATTAGGGTTAGGGTTAGGGTTAGGGTTCGCCCTAGGGTTCGAGTTAGGGGTCGAGTTAGGGTTAGGGTTAGGGTTCGGGTTAGGGTTAGGGTTAGGGTTTGTGTTAGGGTTAGGGTTAGTGTTCGGGTTCGGGTTCGGGTTAGGGTTCGGGATCGGGTTAGGGTTAGGGTTCGGGTTAGGGTTCGGGTTAGGGTTAGGGTTAGGGTTCGGGTTCGGCGTTAGGGTTAGGGTTAGGGTTCGGGTTAGGGTTCGGGTTAGGGTTAGGATTCGGGTAAGGGGTTATGGTTCGGTTTTGGGTTAGGGTTAGTGCTAGGGTTCCGGTTAAGGTTAGGGTTAGGGTTCGGGTTAGGTTTAGGGTTAGGGTTAGGGTTCGGGTTAGGGTTAGGGTTAGGGTACGGGTTAGGGTTCGGGTTAGGGTTAGGGTTAGGGTTAGGGTTGCGGTTAGGGTTAGGGTTCGGGTTAGGGTTAGGGTTAGGGTTAGGGTTCGGATTAGGGTTAGGGATAGGGTTCGGGTTAGGGTTCGGGTACTGGTTAGGGTTAGGGTTAGGGTTAGGTTTAGGGTTCGGGTTAGGGTTAGGGCTGGGGTTAGGGTTAGGGGTTAGTGTTAGGGTTACCGTTCGGTTTAGGGTTAGGTTTAGGGTTAGGGTTAGGGTTCGGGTTAGGGTTAGGTTTAGAGTTCGGGTTAGGGTTAGGGTTAGGGTTAGGGTTAGGGTTAGGGTTATGTTCGGGTTCGGGTTAGGGTTAGGGTTCGGATTAGCGTTAGGGTTCGGGTTAGAGTTAGGGTTAGGGTTCGGGTTCCGGTTAGGGTTAGGGTTCCGGTTAAGGTTAGGGTTAGGGTTAGGGTTCGGGTTAGGGTTAGGGTTCGGGTTCGGGTTAGCGTTAGTGTTAGTGTTAGAGTTCGGGTTAGGGTTAGGGTTCGGTTTCGGGTTAGGGTTAGGTTTAGGGTTAGGGTTAGGGTTCGGATTAGGGTTAGGGGTAGGGTTCGGGTTAGGGTTCGGGTTCCGTTTAGGGTTAGGGGTAGGGTTAGGGTTAGGGTTCGGGTTAGGGTTAGGTTTAGGGTTAGGGTTAGGGGTTAGGGTTAGTGTTACCGTTCGGGTTAGGGTTAGGGTTAGGGTTAGGGTTAGGGTTCGGGTTAGGGTTAGGGTTAGGGTTCGGGTTAGGGTTAGGGTTAGGGTTAGGATTAGGGTTAGGGTTCGAGTTAGGGTTAGGTTTAGGGTTAGGGTTCGGGTTAGTGTTAGGGTTAGGGTTCAGGTTAGGGTTCGAGTTTGGGTTAGGTTAGGGTTAGGGTTCGGGTTAGGGTTAGGGTTAGGGTTAGGTTTAGGGTTCGGGTTAGGGTTAGGTTTAGGGTTAGGGTTAGGGTTAGGGTTAAGGTTCGGTTTAGGGTTAGGGTTAAGGTTCGGGTTAGGGTTAGAGTTTGGGTTAGGTTTCGGGTTAGGGTTAGGGTTCGCGTTAGGGTTAGGGTTCCGGTTAGGGTTAGGGTTAGTGTTAGGTTTAGGGTTCGGGTTAGGGTTAGGGTTCGGGTTCGGGTTACGGTTAGGGTTAGGGTAAGGGTTCGGTTTCGGGTTAGGGTTCGGGATAGGGTTAGGGTTCGTGTTAGGGTTAGGGTTCGGGTTCGTGTTAGGGTTAGGGTCCGGGTTCGGTTTAGGGTTAGGGTTAGGGTTAGGGTTAGGTTTAGGGTTAGGTTTCGGATTAGGGTTAGCGGTAGGGTACGGGTTAGGTTTCGGGTTCGGGTTAGTGTTAGGTTTAGGGTTAGGGTTAGGGTTCGGGTTACGGTTAGGGTTAGGGTTAGGGTTTAGGGTTAGGGTTAGGGTTCGGGTTAGGGTTAGGGTTAGGGTTAGGGTTAGGGTTCGGGTTAGGGTTAGGTTTATGGTTCGGTTTAGTGTTAGGGTTAGGGTTAGGTTTAGGGTTCGGGTTAGGGTTAGGGTTAGGGTTAGTGTTCGGGTTACGGTTAGGGTTAGGGTTCGGGTTGGGTTCGGGTTAGGGTTAGGGTTAGGGTTCGGGTTCAGGTTAGGGTTAGGGTTCGGGTTAGTGTTCGGGTTAGGGTTAGGTTTCGGGTTAGGTTTAGGGTTCGGTTTAGGGTTAGTGTTAGGGTTAGGAGGTAGGGTTAGTGTTAGGGTTCGGGTTAGGGTTAGGGTTAGGGTTAGGGTTAGGGGTTAGGGTTCGGGTTAGGGTTAGGGTTCGAGTTAGGGTTAGGGTTAGGGTTAGGGTTAGGGTTCGGGTTCGGGTTAGAGTTAAGGTTAGGATTAAGGTTAGGGTTAGGGTTCGGATTAGTGTTAGGTGTAGGGTTCGGGTTAGGGTTCGGGTTCAAGTTAGGGTTAGGGTTAGGGTTAGGGTTCAGGTTTGGTTTAGGGTTCGGTTTAGTGTTAGGGTTAGGGTTCGGGTTCGGGTTAGGGTTAGGGTTCGGGTTAGTGTTAGGGTTAGGGTTCGGGTTAGGGTTAGGGTTATGGTTAGGTTTAGGGTTCGGGTTAGGGTTAGGGTTAGGGTTAGGGTTAGGGTTCGGTTTAGGGTTCGGGTTAGGGTTAGGATTAGGGTTAGGGTTCGGGACAGGGTGAGGGTTAGGGTTAGGGTTCGGTTTAGCGTTAGGGTTAGGGTTAATGTTAGGGTTAGGGTTCGGGTTAGGGTTAGGGTTAAGGTTCGGGTTAGGATTAGGGTTAGGGTTAGGGTTAGGGTTCGCGTTAGGGTTCGAGTTAGGGTTCGGGTTAGGGTTAGGGTTAGGGTTCGGGTTAGGGTTAGGGTTAGGGTTAGGGTTCGGGTTAGTGTTAGGGTTTGTGTTAGGGTTAGGGTTAGCGTTCGGGTTCGGGATAGGGTTAGGTTTCGGGATCGGGTTAGGGATAGGTTTCGGGTTAGGGTTCGGGTTAGGGTTAGTGTTAGGGTTCGGGTTCGGCGTTAGGGTTAGGGTTCGGGTTAGGGTTCGGGTTAGGGTTAGGATTCGGGTAAGGGGTTATGGTTCGGGTTTGTGTTAGGGTTAGTGTTAGGGTTCCGGTTAAGGTTAAGGTTAGGGTTCGGGTTAGGGTTAGGGTTAGGGTTAGGGTTCGGGTTAGGGTTAGTGTTAGGGTACGGGTTAGGGTTCGGGTTAGGGTTAGCGTTAGGGTTAGGGTTAGGGTTGCGGTTAGGGTTAGGGTTCGGGTTAGGGTTAGGGTTAGGGTTAGGGTTAGGGTTAGGGTTAGGTTTAGGTTTCGGATTAGGGTTAGGGGTAGGGTTCGGGTACGGGTTAGGGTTAGGGTTAGGGTTAGGTTTAGGGTTCGGGTTAGGGTTCGGGTTAGGGTTAGGGTTCAGGTTAGGGTTAGGGTTAGTGTTAGGGTTAGGGTTCGGGTTAGGGTTAGGGTTCTGGTTCGGGTTACGGTTAGGGTTAGGGTTAGGGTTCAGTTTCGGGTTAGGGTTAGGGTTAGGGCTAGGGTTAGGGTCAGGGTTCGGGTTAGGGTTAGGGTTAGGGTTAGTGTTCGGGTTAGGGTTAGGGTTAGGGTTAGGGTTGGGCTTAGGGTTAGGGTTCGGGTTAGGTTTAGGTTCAGGGTTCAGGTTAGGGTTCGGGTTAGGGTTAGGGTTAGGGTTAGGTTTCGGGTTACGGTAAGGGTTAGGGTTAGGGTTCGGGATAGGGTTAGGTTTAGGGTTAGGGTTAGGGTTAGGGTTAAGTTTCGGGGTAGTGTTAGGGTTAAGGTTCGGGTTAGGTTTAGGGTTAGGTTTAGGGTTAGTGTTAGGGTTCGGTTTAGTGTTAGGTTTAGGGTTAGGGTTCGGGTTAGGGTTCGGGTTCGGGTTAGGGTTAGGGTTAGAGTTCGGGTTAGGGTTAGGGTTCGGGTTAGGGTTCGGGTTAGGGTTTGGGATAGGGTTAGGGTTTGGGTTAGGGTTAGGTTTCAGGTTAGGGTTAGGATTCCGGTTAGGGTTAGGGTTAGGGTTCGGGTTCGGGTTCGGGTTAGGGTTCGGGATAGTGTTAGGGTTCGGGTTAGGGTTAGGGTTCGCGTTAGGGTTAGGGTTAGGGTTAGGGTTAGGGTTCGGGTTCGGGTTAGGGTTCGGGTTCGGGTTAGGGTTAGTGTTAGGGTTAGGGTTAGTGTTAGGGTTCAGTTTCGGGTTAGGGTTAGTGTTAGAGTTAGGGTTCGGGTTAGGGTTAGCGTTCGGGTTAAGGGTAGGGTTCGGGTTAGGGTTAGGTTTAGGGTTCGGGTTAGGGTTCGGGTTAGGGTTAGGGTTCGGGTTCGGGTTAGGGTTCGGGTTAAGGTTAGGGTTAGGGGTCGGGTTAGGGTTAGGGTTTGGGTTAGGGTTAGGTTTCGGGTTAGGGTTAGGATTCCGGTTAGGGTTAGGGTAAGGTTTCGGGTTCGGGTTAGGGTTAGGGTTCGGGATAGTTTAGGGTTCGGGTTAGGGTTAGTGTTCGCGTTAGGGTTCGGGTTAGGGTTAGGGTTCGGGTTCGGGTTAGGGTTCGGGTTAGGGTTAGGGTTAGTGTTAGGGTTAGGGTTAGTGTTAGGGTTCGGTTTCGGGTTAGGGTTAGTGTTAGGGTTAGGTTTTGGGTTAGGGTTAGCGTTCGGGTTAAGGGTAGGGTTCGGGTTCGGGTTAGGTTTAGGGTTCGGGTTAGGGTTCGGGTTAGGGTTATGGTTCGGTTAGGGTTAGGGTTCGGGGTAGGGTTAGGGTTAGGTTTAGGAGGTAGGGTTACGGTTAGGTTTCTGGTTAGGGTTAGGGTTAGGGTTAGGGTTAGGGGTTAGGGTTCGGGTTAGGGTTAGGGTTCGGGTTAGGGTTAGGGTTTGGGTTAGGGTTAGTGTTAGGGTTCCGGTTTGGTTTAGGGTTAGGGTTAAGGTTAGGGTTAGGGTTCGGATTAGGGTTGGGGTAGGGTTCGGGTTAGGGTTCGGTTTAAGGTTCGGGTTAGGGTTAGGGTTAGGGTGAGGGTTCGGTTTAGGGTTAGGGTTAGGGTTATGGTTCGGTTTAGGGTTAGGGTTAGGGTTAGTGTTAGGGTTCGGGTTAGGGTTAGGTTTAAGGTTCGGGTTAGGGTTAGGGTTAGGGTGAGGGTTCGTGTTCGGTTTAGGGTTAGGGTTTGGGTTAGGGTTCGGGTTCGGGTTCGGGTTAGGGTTAGGGTTAGGTTTCGGGTTAGGGTTAGGGTTAGGGTTAGGGTTCGGGTTATGGTTAGGGTTAGGTTTCGGGTTAGGGTTAGGGTTCGGTTTGGGTTAGGGTTAGGGTTCGGGTTAGGGTTCGGGTTCGGTTTAGGGTTAGGGTTAGGGTTAGCGATCTGGTTAGTGTTAGGGTTCGGGTTAGGGTTAGGTTTAGGTTTAGGGTTAGGGTTAGTGTTAGGGTTAGGGTTCGGATTAGAGTTAGGGGTAGAGTTCGGGTTAGGGTTCTGGTTCGGGTTAGGGTTAGGGTTAGGGTTCAGGTTAGGGTTCGGGTTAGGGTTAGGGTTAGGGTTTCGGTTAGGGTTAGGATTAGGGTTGGGGTTTGGGTTCGGGTTAGGTTTAGGGTTAGGGTTAGGGTTAGGGTTAAGGTTCGGGGTAGGGTTAGGGTTAAGTTTCGGGTTAGGGTTAGGGTTAGGGTTGGGGTTAGGCTTAGGGTTAGGGTTAGGGTTAGGGTTCGGGTTAGGGTTAGGGTTCGGGTTAGGGTTAGGTTTAGGGTTCGGGTTAGGGTTAGGGTTAGGTTTCGGTTTCGGGTTAGGGTTCAGGATAGGGTTAGGGTTCGAGTTAGGGTTAGGGTTCGGGTTCGGTTTAGGGTTAGGGTTCGGGTTCGGTTTAGGGTTAGGGTTATGGTTAGGGTTAGGTTTCGGGTTAGGGTTAGGGGTAGGGTACGGGTTAGGGTTCGGTTTCGGGTTAGGGTTAGGGTTAGGGTTAGTGTTCGGGTTACGGTTAGGGTTAGGGTTCGGGTTGGGTTCGGGTTAGGGTTAGTGTTAGGGTTCGGGTTCAGGTTAGTGTTAGAGTTCGGGTTAGTGTTCGGGTTAGGGTTAGGTTTCGGGTTAGGTTTAGGGTTCGGTTTAGGGTTAGTGTTAGGGTTAGGAGGTAGGGTTAGGGTTAGGGTTCGGGTTAGGTTTAGGGTTAGGGTTAGGGTTAGGGGTTAGGGTTCGGATTAGGGTTAGGGTTCGGGTTCGGGTTAGAGTTAGGGTTAGGATTAAGGTTAGGGTTAGGGTTGGGATTAGTGTTAGGTGTAGGGTTCGGGTTAGGGTTCGGGTTCAAGTTAGAGTTAGGGTTAGGGTTAGGGTTCAGGTTTGGTTTAGGGTTCAGTTTAGTGTTAGGGTTAGGGTTCGGGTTCGGGTTAGGGTTAGGGTTCGGGTTAGTGTTAGGGTTAGGGTTCGGGTTAGGGTTAGGGTTAGGGTTATGGTTAGGTTCAGGGTTCGGGTTAGGGTTAGGGTTAGGGTTAGGTTTCGGGTTAGGGTTAGGGTTAGGGTTCGGTTTAGGGTTCGGGTTAGGGTTAGGATTAGGGTTAGGGTTCGGGGCAGGGTGAGGGTTAGGGTTAGGGTTCGGTTTAGCGTTAGGGTTAGGGTTAAGGTTAGGGTTAGGGTTCGGGTTAGGGTTAGGGTTAAGGTTCGGGTTAGGATTAGGGTTAGGGTTAGGGTTAGGGTTCGCGTTAGGGTTCGAGTTAGGGGTCGAGTTAGGGTTAGGGTTAGGGTTCGGGTTAGGGTTAGGGTTAGGGTTAGGGTTTGTGTTAGGGTTAGGGTTAGTGTTCGGGTTCGGGTTCGGGTTAGGGTTCGGGATCGGGTTAGGTTTAGGGTTCGGGTTAGGGTTCGGGTTAGGGTTAGGGTAGGGTTCGGGTTCGGCGTTAGGGTTAGGGTTAGGGTTCGGGTTAGGGTTCGGGTTAGGGTTAGGTTTCGGGTAAGGGGTTATGGTTCGGGTTTGGGTTAGGGTTAGTGCTAGGGTTCCGGTTAAGGTTAGGTTTAGGGTTCGGGTTAGGTTTAGGGTTAGGGTTAGGGTTCGGGTTAGGGTTAGGGTTAGGGTACGGGTTAGGGTTCGGGTTAGGGTTAGGGTTAGGGTTAGGGTTAGGGTTGCGGTTAGGGTTAGGGTTCGGGTTAGGGTTAGGGTTAGGGTTAGGGTTAGGGTTCGGATTAGGGTTAGGGATAGGGTTCGGGTTAGGTTTCGGGTACGGGTTAGGGTTAGGGTTAGGGTTAGGTTTAGGGTTCGGGTTAGGGTTAGGGCTGGGGTTAGGGTTAGGTGTTAGTGTTAGGGTTAACGTTCGGGTTAGGGTTAGGTTTAGGGTTAGGGTTAGGGTTCGGGTTAGGGTTAGGTTTAGGGTTCGGGTTAGGGTTAGGGTTAGGGTTAGGGTTAGGGTTAGGGTTATGTTCGGGTTAGGGTTAGGGTTAGGGTTCGGATTAGCGTTAGTGTTCGGGTTAGAGTTAGGGTTAGGGTTCGGGTTCCGGTTAGGGTTAGGATTCCGGTTAAGGTTAGGGTTAGGGTTCGGGTTAGGGTTAGGGTTAGGGTTCGGGTTCGGGTTAGCGTTAGTGTTAGTGTTAGAGTTCGGGTTAGGGTTAGGGTTCGGTTTCGGGTTAGGGTTAGGGTTAGGGTTAGGGTTCGGATTAGGGTTAGGGGTAGGGTTCGGGTTAGGGTTCGGGTTCGGGTTAGGGTTAGGGGTAGGGTTAGGGTTGGGGTTCGGGTTAGGGTTAGGTTTAGGGTTAGGGTTAGGGGTTAGGGTTAGTGTTACTGTTCGGGTTAGGGTTAGGGTTAGGGTTAGGGTTAGAGTTCGGGTTAGGGTTAGGGTTAGGGTTCGTGTTAGGGTTAGGGTTAGGGTTAGGATTAGGGTTAGGGTTCGAGTTAGGGTTAGGTTTAGGGTTAGGGTTCGGGTTAGGTTTAGGGTTAGTGTTCAGGTTAGGGTTCGAGTTTGGGTTAGGTTAGGGTTAGGGTTCGGGTTAGGGTTAGGGTTAGGGTTAGGGTTAGGTTTAGGGTTCGTGTTAGGGTTAGGTTTAGGGTTAGGGTTAGGGTTAGGGTTAAGTTTCGGTTTAGGGTTAGGGTTAAGGTTCGGGTTAGGGTTAGAGTTTGGGTTAGGTTTCGGGTTAGGGTTAGGGTTCGCGTTAGGGTTAGGGTTCCGGTTAGGGTTAGGGTTAGTGTTAGGTTTAGGGTTCGGGTTAGGGTTAGGGTTCGGGTTCGGGTTACGGTTAGGGTTAGGGTTAGGGTTCGGTTTCGGGTTAGGTTTCGGGATAGGGTTAGGGTTCGGGTTAGGGTTAGGGTTCGGGTTCGTGTTAGGGTTAGGGTCCGGGTTCGGTTTAGGGTTAGGGTTAGGGTTAGTGTTAGGTTTCGGATTAGGGTTAGCGGTAGGGTTCGGGTTAGGGTTCGGGTCGGTTTAGTGTTAGGTTTAGGGTTAGGGTTAGGGTTCGGGTTACGGTTAGGGTTAGGGTTAGGGTTTAGGGTTAGGGTTAGGGTTCGGGTTAGGGTTAGGGTTAGGGTTAGGGTTACGGTTAGGGTTCGGGTTAGGGTTAGGTTTATGTTTCGGTTTAGTGTTAGGGTTAGGGTTAGTTTTAGTGTTCGGGTTAGGGTTAGGGTTAGGGTTAGTGTTCGGGTTACGGTTAGGGTTAGGGTTCGGGTTGGGTTCGGGTTAGGGTTAGGGTTAGGGTTCGGGTTCAGGTTAGGGTTAGGGTTCGGGTTAGTTTTCGGGTTAGGGTTAGGTTTCGGGTTAGGTTTAGGGTTCGGTTTAGGGTTAGTGTTAGGGTTAGGAGGTAGGGTTAGGGTTAGGGTTCGGGTTAGGGTTAGGGTTAGGGTTAGGGTTAGGGTTATGGGTTAGGGTTCGGGTTAGCGTTAGGGTTCGGGTTAGGGTTAGGGTTAGGGTTAGGGTTAGGGTTAGGGTTCGGGTTCGGGTTAGAGTTAAGGTTAGGATTAAGGTTAGGGTTAGGGTTCGGATTAGTGTTAGGTGTAGGGTTCGTGTTAGGGTTCGGGTTCAAGTTAGGGTTAGGGTTAGGGTTAGGGTTCAGGTTTGGTTTAGGGTTCGGTTTAGTGTTAGGGTTAGGGTTCGGGTTCGGGTTAGGGTTAGGGTTCGGGTTAGTGTTAGGGTTAGGGTTCGGGTTAGGGTTAGGGTTAGGGTTATGGTTAGGTTTAGGGTTCGGGTTAGGGTTAGGGTTAGGGTTAGGGTTAGGGTTCGGTTTAGGGTTCGGGTTAGGGTTAGGATTAGGGTTAGGGTTCGGGACAGGGTGAGGGGTAGGGTTAGGGTTCGGTTTAGCGTTAGGGTTAGGGTTAAGGTTAGGGTTAGGGTTCGGGTTAGGGTTAGGGTTAAGGTTCGGGTTAGGATTAGGGTTAGGGTTAGGGTTAGGGTTCGCGTTAGGGTTCGAGTTAGGGGTCGGGTTAGGGTTAGGGTTAGGGTTCGGGTTAGGGTTAGGGTTAGGGTTAGGGTTCGGGTTAGTGTTAGGGTTTGTGTTAGGGTTAGGGTTAGTGTTCGGGTTCGGGATAGGGTTAGGTTTCGGGATCGGGTAAGGGATAGGGTTCGGGTTAGGGTTCGGGTTAGGGTTAGTGTTAGGGTTCGGGTTCGGCGTTAGGGTTAGGGTTAGGGTTCGGGTTAGGGTTCGGGTTAGGGTTAGGATTCGGGTAAGGGGTTATGGTTCGGGTTTGGGTTAGGGTTAGTGTTAGGGTTCCGGTTAAGGTTAAGGTTAGGGTTCGGGTTAGGGTTAGGGTTAGGGTTAGGGTTCGGGTTAGGGTTAGTGTTAGGGTACGGGTTAGGGTTCGGGTTAGGGTTAGCGTTAGGGTTAGGGTTAGGGTTGCGGTTAGGGTTAGGGTTCGGGTTAGGGTTAGGGTTAGGGTTAGGTTTCGGATTAGGGTTAGGGGTAGGGTTCGGGTACGGGTTAGGGTTAGGGTTAGGGTTAGGTTTAGGGTTCGGGTTAGGGTTAGGGTTGGGGTTAGGGTTAGGGGTTAGTGTTAAGGTTATCGTTCGGGTTAGGGTTAGGGTTAGGGTTAGGTTTAGGGTTAGGGTTAGGGTTCGGGTTAGGGTTAGGTTTAGGGTTCGGGTTAGGGTTAGGTTTAGGGTTAGGGTTCGGGTTAGGGTTAGGGTTCGGGTTAGGGTTAGGGTTCGGGTTAGCGTTAGGGTTCGGGTTAGGGTTAGGGTTAGGGTTCGGGTTCCGGTTAGGGTTAGGGTTCCGGTTAAGGTTAGGGTTAGGGTTCGGTTTAGGGTTAGGGTTAGGGTTCGGGTTCGGGTTAGCGTTAGTGTTAGTGTTAGAGTTCGGGTTAGGGTTAGGGTTCGGTTTTGGGTTAGGGTTAGTGTTAGGGTTCGGATTAGGGTTAGGGGTAGGGTTCGGGTTAGGGTTCGGGTTACGGTAAGGGTTAGGGTTAGGGTTCGGGTTAGCGTTAGCTTTAGGGTTAGGGTTAGTGTTATGGTTAGGGTTAGGTTAGGGTTCGGGTTAGGGTTAGGTTTCGGGTTAGGGTTCGAGTTAGGGTTCGGGCTCGGGTTAGGGTTAGGGTTAGGGTTAGGGTTAGGGTTAGGGGTTAGGGTTCGGGTTAGGGTTAGGGTTAGGGTTATGGTTACGGTTTGTGTTCGGGTTAGGGTTAGGGTTAGGGTTAGTGTTTGGGTTAGGGTTAAGGTTCGGGATAGGGTTAGAGTTTGGGTTAGGTTTCGGGTTAGGGTTAGGGTTCGCGTTAGGGTTAGGGTTCTGGTTAGGGTTAGTGTTAGTGTTAGGGTTAGGGTTCGGGTTAGGGTTAGGGTTCGGTTTCGGGTTACGGTTAGGGTTAGGGTTAGGGTTCGGTTTCGGGTTAGGGTTCAGGATAGGGTTAGGGTTCGAGTTAGGGTTAGGGTTCGGGTTCGGGTTAGGTTTAGGGTTCGGGTTCGGTTTAGGGTTAGGGTTAGGGTTAGGGTTAGGTTTCGGATTAGGGTTAGGGGTAGGGTACGGGTTAGGGTTCGGGTTCGGGTTAGGGTTAGGGTTAGGGTTAGTGTTCGGGTTACGGTTAGGGTTAGGGTTCGGGTTGGGTTCGGGTTAGGGTTAGGGTTAGGGTTCGGGTTCAGGTTAGGGTTAGAGTTCGGGTTAGTGTTCGGGTTTGGGTTAGGTTTCGGGTTAGGTTTAGGGTTCGGTTTAGGGTTAGTGTTAGGGTTAGGAGGTAGGGTTAGGGTTAGGGTTCGGTTAGGTTTAGGGTTAGGGTTAGGGTTAGGGGTTAGGGTTCGGGTTAGGGTTAGGGTTCGGGTTAGGGTTAGGGTTAGGGTTAGGGTTAGGGTTCGGGTTCGGGTTAGAGTTAGGGTTAGGATTAAGGTTAGGTTTAGGGTTGGGATTAGTGTTAGGTGTAGGGTTCGGGTTAGGGTTCGGGTTCAAGTTAGGGTTAGGGTTAGGGTTAGGGTTCAGGTTTGGTTTAGGGTTCAGTTTAGTGTTAGGGTTAGGGTTTGGGTTCGGGTTAGGGTTAGGGTTCGGGTTAGTGTTAGGGTTAGGGTTCGGGTTAGGGTTAGGGTTAGGGTTATGGTTAGGTTTAGGGTTCGGGTTAGGGTTAGGGTTAGGGTTAGGTTTCGGGTTAGGGTTAGGGTTAGGGTTCGGTTTAGGGTTCGGGTTAGGGTTAGGATTAGGGTTAGGGTTCGGGGCAGGGTGAGGGTTAGGGTTAGGGTTCGGTTTAGCGTTAGGGTTAGGGTTAAGGTTAGGGTTAGGGTTCGGGTTAGGGTTAGGGTTAAGGTTCGGGTTAGGATTAGGGTTAGGGTTAGGGTTAGGTTTCGAGTTAGGGTTCGAGTTAGGGGTCGAGTTAGGGTTAGGGTTAGGGTTCGGGTTAGGGTTAGGGTTAGGGTTAGGGTTTGTGTTAGGGTTAGGGTTAGTGTTCGGGTTCGGGTTCGGGTTAGGGTTTGGGATCGGGTTAGGGTTAGGGTTCGGGTTAGGGTTCGGGTTAGGGTTAGGGTTAGGGTTCGGGTTCGGCGTTAGGGTTAGGGTTAGGGTTCGGGTTAGGGTTCGGGTTAGGGTTAGGATTCGGGTAAGGGGTTATGGTTCGGGTTTGGGTTAGGGTTAGTGCTAGGGTTCCGGTTAAGGTTAGGGTTAGGGTTCGGGTTAGGTTTAGGGTTAGGGTTAGGGTTCGGGTTAGGGTTAGGGTTAGGGTACGGGTTAGGGTTCGGGTTAGGGTTAGGGTTAGGGTTAGGGTTAGGGTTGCGGTTAGGGTTAGGGTTCGGGTTAGGGTTAGGGTTAGGGTTACTGTTCGGATTAGGGTTAGGGATAGGGTTCGGGTTAGGGTTCGGGTACGGGTTAGGGTTAGGGTTAGGGTTAGGTTTAGGGTTCGGGTTAGGGTTAGGGCTGGGGTTAGGGTTAGGCGTTAGTGTTAGGGTTACCGTTCGGGTTAGGGTTAGGTTTAGGGTTAGGGTTAGGGTTCGGGTTAGGGTTAGGTTTAGGGTTCGGGTTAGGGTTAGGGTTAGGGTTAGGGTTACGGTTAGGGTTAGGGTTATGTTCGGGTTAGGGTTAGGGTTAGGGTTCGGATTAGCGTTAGTGTTCGGGTTAGAGTTAGGGTTAGGGTTCGGGTTCCGGTTAGGGTTAGGGTTCCGGTTAAGGTTAGGGTTAGGGTTCGGGTTAGGGTTAGGGTTAGGGTTCGGGTTCGGGTTAGCGTTAGTGTTAGTGTTAGAGTTCGGGTTAGGGTTAGGGTTCGGTTTCGGGTTAGGGTTAGGGTTAGGGTTAGGGTTAGGTTTCGGATTAGGGTTAGGGGTAGGGTTCGGGTTAGGGTTCGGGTTCGGGTTAGGGTTAGGGGTAGGGTTAGGGTTAGGGTTCGGGTTAGGGTTAGGTTTAGGGTTAGGGTTAGGGGTTAGGGTTAGTGTTACCGTTCGGGTTAGGGTTAGGGTTAGGGTTAGGGTTAGGGTTCGGTTTAGGGTTAGGGTTAGGGTTCGGGTTAGGGTTAGGGTTAGGTTTAGGATTAGGGTTAGGGTTCGAGTTAGGGTTAGGTTTAGGGTTAGGGTTCGGGTTAGGGTTAGGGTTAGTGTTCAGGTTAGGGTTCGAGTTTGGGTTAGGTTAGGGTTAGGGTTCGGGTTAGGGTTAGGGTTAGGGTTAGGTTTAGGGTTCGGGTTAGGGTTAGGTTTAGGGTTAGGGTTAGGGTTAGGGTTAGGGTTGCGGTTAGGGTTAGGGTTCGGGTTAGGGTTAGGGTTAGGGTTAGGTTTCGGATTAGGGTTAGGGGTAGGGTTCGGGTACGGGTTAGGGTTAGGGTTAGGGTTAGGTTTAGGGTTCGGGTTAGGGTTAGGGTTGGGGTTAGGGTTAGGGGTTAGTGTTAAGGTTATCGTTCGGGTTAGGGTTAGGGTTAGGGTTAGGTTTAGGGTTAGGGTTAGGGTTCGGGTTAGGGTTAGGTTTAGGGTTCGGGTTAGGGTTAGGTTTAGGGTTAGGGTTAGGGTTAGGGTTAGGGTTCGGGTTAGGGTTAGGGTTCGGGTTAGCGTTAGGGTTCGGGTTAGGGTTAGGGTTAGGGTTCGGGTTCCGGTTAGGGTTAGGGTTCCGGTTAAGGTTAGGGTTAGGGTTCGGTTTAGGGTTAGGGTTAGGGTTCGGGTTCGGGTTAGCGTTAGTGTTAGTGTTAGAGTTCGGGTTAGGGTTAGGGTTCGGTTTTGGGTTAGGGTTAGTGTTAGGGTTCGGATTAGGGTTAGGGGTAGGGTTCGGGTTAGGGTTCGGGTTACGGTAAGGGTTAGGGTTAGGGTTCGGGTTAGCGTTAGCTTTAGGGTTAGGGTTAGTGTTATGGTTAGGGTTAGGTTAGGGTTCGGGTTAGGGTTAGGTTTCGGGTTAGGGTTCGAGTTAGGGTTCGGGCTCGGGTTAGGGTTAGGGTTAGGGTTAGGGTTAGGGTTAGGGGTTAGGGTTCGGGTTAGGGTTAGGGTTAGGGTTATGGTTACGGTTTGTGTTCGGGTTAGGGTTAGGGTTAGGGTTAGTGTTTGGGTTAGGGTTAAGGTTCGGGATAGGGTTAGAGTTTGGGTTAGGTTTCGGGTTAGGGTTAGGGTTCGCGTTAGGGTTAGGGTTCTGGTTAGGGTTAGTGTTAGTGTTAGGGT
Source organism: Urocyon cinereoargenteus (assembly GCA_032313775.1). Lineage (NCBI taxonomy): Eukaryota > Metazoa > Chordata > Mammalia > Carnivora > Canidae > Urocyon > Urocyon cinereoargenteus. The sequence goes on along the minus strand of JAVLSZ010000112.1, from coordinate 314,307 downwards.
TAGGGTTCGGGTTAGGGTTAGGGTTCGGTTTCGGGTTACGGTTAGGGTTAGGGTTAGGGTTCGGTTTCGGGTTAGGGTTCAGGATAGGGTTAGGGTTCGAGTTAGGTTTAGGGTTCGGGTTCGGGTTAGGTTTAGGGTTCGGGTTCGTTTTAGGGTTAGGGTTAGGGTTAGGGTTAGGTTTCGGATTAGGGTTAGGGGTAGGGTACGGGTTAGGGTTCGGGTTCGGGTTAGGGTTAGGGTTAGGGTTAGTGTTCGGGTTACGGTTAGGGTTAGGGTTCGGGTTGGGTTCGGGTTAGGGTTAGGGTTAGGGTTCGGGTTCAGGTTAGGGTTAGAGTTCGGGTTAGTGTTCGGGTTTGGGTTAGGTTTCGGGTTAGGTTTAGGGTTCGGTTTAGGGTTAGTGTTAGGGTTAGGAGGTAGGGTTAGGGTTAGGGTTCGGTTAGGTTTAGGGTTAGGGTTAGGGTTAGGGGTTAGGGTTCGGGTTAGGGTTAGGGTTCGGGTTAGGGTTAGGGTTAGGGTTAGGGTTAGGGTTCGGGTTCGGGTTAGAGTTAGGGTTAGGATTAAGGTTAGGTTTAGGGTTGGGATTAGTGTTAGGTGTAGGGTTCGGGTTAGGGTTCGGGTTCAAGTTAGGGTTAGGGTTAGGGTTAGGGTTCAGGTTTGGTTTAGGGTTCAGTTTAGTGTTAGGGTTAGGGTTTGGGTTCGGGTTAGGGTTAGGGTTCGGGTTAGTGTTAGGGTTAGGGTTCGGGTTAGGGTTAGGGTTAGGGTTATGGTTAGGTTTAGGGTTCGGGTTAGGGTTAGGGTTAGGGTTAGGTTTCGGGTTAGGGTTAGGGTTAGGGTTCGGTTTAGGGTTCGGGTTAGGGTTAGGATTAGGGTTAGGGTTCGGGGCAGGGTGAGGGTTAGGGTTAGGGTTCGGTTTAGCGTTAGGGTTAGGGTTAAGGTTAGGGTTAGGGTTCGGGTTAGGGTTAGGGTTAAGGTTCGGGTTAGGATTAGGGTTAGGGTTAGGGTTAGGTTTCGAGTTAGGGTTCGAGTTAGGGGTCGAGTTAGGGTTAGGGTTAGGGTTCGGGTTAGGGTTAGGGTTAGGGTTAGGGTTTGTGTTAGGGTTAGGGTTAGTGTTCGGGTTCGGGTTCGGGTTAGGGTTTGGGATCGGGTTAGGGTTAGGGTTCGGGTTAGGGTTCGGGTTAGGGTTAGGGTTAGGGTTCGGGTTCGGCGTTAGGGTTAGGGTTAGGGTTCGGGTTAGGGTTCGGGTTAGGGTTAGGATTCGGGTAAGGGGTTATGGTTCGGGTTTGGGTTAGGGTTAGTGCTAGGGTTCCGGTTAAGGTTAGGGTTAGGGTTCGGGTTAGGTTTAGGGTTAGGGTTAGGGTTCGGGTTAGGGTTAGGGTTAGGGTACGGGTTAGGGTTCGGGTTAGGGTTAGGGTTAGGGTTAGGGTTAGGGTTGCGGTTAGGGTTAGGGTTCGGGTTAGGGTTAGGGTTAGGGTTACTGTTCGGATTAGGGTTAGGGATAGGGTTCGGGTTAGGGTTCGGGTACGGGTTAGGGTTAGGGTTAGGGTTAGGTTTAGGGTTCGGGTTAGGGTTAGGGCTGGGGTTAGGGTTAGGCGTTAGTGTTAGGGTTACCGTTCGGGTTAGGGTTAGGTTTAGGGTTAGGGTTAGGGTTCGGGTTAGGGTTAGGTTTAGGGTTCGGGTTAGGGTTAGGGTTAGGGTTAGGGTTACGGTTAGGGTTAGGGTTATGTTCGGGTTAGGGTTAGGGTTAGGGTTCGGATTAGCGTTAGTGTTCGGGTTAGAGTTAGGGTTAGGGTTCGGGTTCCGGTTAGGGTTAGGGTTCCGGTTAAGGTTAGGGTTAGGGTTCGGGTTAGGGTTAGGGTTAGGGTTCGGGTTCGGGTTAGCGTTAGTGTTAGTGTTAGAGTTCGGGTTAGGGTTAGGGTTCGGTTTCGGGTTAGGGTTAGGGTTAGGGTTAGGGTTAGGTTTCGGATTAGGGTTAGGGGTAGGGTTAGGGTTAGGGTTCGGGTTAGGGTTAGGTTTAGGGTTAGGGTTAGGGGTTAGGGTTAGTGTTACCGTTCGGGTTAGGGTTAGGGTTAGGGTTAGGGTTAGGGTTCGGTTTAGGGTTAGGGTTAGGGTTCGGGTTAGGGTTAGGGTTAGGTTTAGGATTAGGGTTAGGGTTCGAGTTAGGGTTAGGTTTAGGGTTAGGGTTCGGGTTAGGGTTAGGGTTAGTGTTCAGGTTAGGGTTCGAGTTTGGGTTAGGTTAGGGTTAGGGTTCGGGTTAGGGTTAGGGTTAGGGTTAGGTTTAGGGTTCGGGTTAGGGTTAGGTTTAGGGTTAGGGTTAGGGTTAGGGTTAAGGTTCGGTTTAGGGTTAGGGTTAAGTTTCGGGTTAGGGTTAGAGTTTGGTTTAGGTTTCGGGTTAGGTTTAGGGTTCGCGTTAGGGTTAGGGTTCCGGTTAGGGTTAGGGTTAGTGTTAGGTTTAGGGTTCGGGTTAGGGTTAGGGTTCGGGTTCGGGTTACGGTTAGGGTTAGGGTTAGGGTTCGGTTTCGGGTTAGGGTCCGGTATAGGGTTAGGGTTTGGGTTAGGGTTAGGGTTCGGGTTCGTGTTAGGTTTAGGTTCCGGGTTCGGTTTAGGGTTAGGGTTAGGGTTAGGTTTCGGATTAGGGTTAGCGGTAGGGTACGGGTTAGGGTTCGGGTTAGTGTTAGGTTTAGGGTTAGGGTTAGGGTTCGGGTTACGGTTAGGTTTAGGGTTAGGGTTTAGGGTTAGGGTTAGGGTTCGGGTTCGGGTTAGGGTTAGGGTTAGGGTTCGGGTTAGGGTTAGGTTTATGGTTCGGTTTAGTGTTAGGGTTAGGGTTAGGTTTAGGGTTCGGGTTAGGGTTAGGGTTAGGGTTAGTGTTCGGGTTACGGTTAGGGTTAGGTTTCGGGTTGGGTTCGGGTTAGGGTTAGGGTTAGGGTTCGGGTTCAGGTTAGGGTTAGCGTTCGGGTTAGTGTTCGGGTTAGGGTTAGGTTTCGGGTTAGGTTTAGGGTTCGGTTTAGGGTTAGTGTTAGGGTTAGGTGGTAGGGTTAGGGTTAGGGTTCGGGTTAGGGTTAGGGTTAGGGTTAGGTGTTAGGGTTCGGGTTAGGGTTAGGGTTCGGGTTAGGGTTAGGGTTAGGGTTAGGGTTAGGGTTCGGGTTCGGGTTAGAGTTAAGGTTAGGATTAAGGTTAGGGTTAGGGTTCGGATTAGTGTTAGGTGTAGGGTTCGGGTTAGGGTTCGGGTTCAAGTTAGAGTTAGGGTTAGGGTTAGGGTTCGGGTTAGGGTTAGGGTTAGGGTTAGGGTTAGGGTTAGGTTTCGGATTAGGGTTAGGGATAGGGTTCGGGTACGGGTTAGGGTTAGGTTTAGGGTTAGGTTTAGGGTTCGGGTTAGGGTTAGGGTTGGGGTTAGGGTTAGGGGTTAGTGTTAGGGTTATCGTTCGGGTTAGGGTTAGGGTTAGGGTTAGGGTTAGGGTTCGGGTTAGGGTTAGGTTTAGGGTTCGGGTTAGGGTTAGGTTTAGGGTTAGGGTTAGGGTTAGGCTTAGGGTTCGGGTTAGGGTTAGGGTTCGGGTTATCATTAGGGTTCGGGTTAGGGTTAGGGTTAGGGTTCGGGTTCCGGGTAGGGTTAGGGTTCCGGTTAAGGTTAGGGTTAGGGTTCGGTTTAGGGTTAGGGTTAGGGTTCGGGTTCGGGTTAGCGTTAGTGTTAGTGTTAGAGTTCGGGTTAGGGTTAGGGTTCGGTTTTGGGTTAGGGTTATGGTTAGGGTTCGGATTAGGGTTAGGGGTAGGGTTCGGGTTAGGGTTCGGGTTAGGGTTAGGGTTAGGGGTAGGGTTAGGGTTAGGGTTAGGGTTAGGGTTCGGGTTAGGGTTAGGGTTAGGGTTCGGGTTAGGGTGAGTGTTAAGGTTAGGGTTAGGTTTCGGGTTAGGGTTAGGGTTAGGGTTAGGGTTCGGGGTAGTGTTAGGGTTAGGGTTCAGGTTAAGTTTCGGGTTAGGGTTAGGTTTAGGGTTAGGGTTCGCTTTAGGTTTAGGGTTACGGTTAGGGTTCGGGTTAGGGTTAGGTTTAGGTTTAGGGTTAGGGTTAGGGTTAAGGTTCGGGGTAGGGTTAAGGTTAAGTTTCGGGTTAGGGTTAGGGTTAGGGTTAGGGTTCGCGTTAGGGTTCGGGTTAGGTGTCGAATTAGGGTTAGCGTTAGGGTTCGGTTTAGGGTTACGGTTAGGTCAGGGTTCGGGTTAGGGTTAGGGTTAGAGTTAGGGTTCGGGTTCGGGTTAGGGTTAGGGTTCGGGTTAGGGTTCGGGTTAGGGTTAGGATTCGGGTAAGGGGTTAGGGTTCGGGTTCGGGGTAGGGTTAGGGTTAGGGTTCCGGTTAAGGTTAGGGTTAGGGTTCAGGTTAGGGTTAGGGTTAGGGTTCGGGTTCGGATTAGGGTTAGTGTTAGAGTTAGGGTTAGGGTTAGGGTTAGGTGTCGAATTAGGGTTAGCGTTAGGGTTCGGTTTAGGGTTACGGTTAGGTCAGGGTTCGGGTTAGGGTTAGGGTTAGAGTTAGGGTTCGGGTTCGGGTTAGGGTTAGGGTTCGGGTTAGGGTTCGGGTTAGGGTTAGGATTCGGGTAAGGGGTTAGGGTTCGGGTTCGGGGTAGGGTTAGGGTTAGGGTTCCGGTTAAGGTTAGGGTTAGGGTTCAGGTTAGGGTTAGGGTTAGGGTTAGGATTCGGGTTAGGTTTAGGTTTAGGGTTCAGGTTAGGGTTCGTGTTAGGGTTAGGTTTAGGGTTAGGTTTCGGGTTACGGTAAGGGTTAGGGTTAGGGTTCGGGTTAGCGTTAGGTTTAGGGTTAGGGTTAGGGTTAGGGTTAGGGTTAGGGTTAGGGTTCGGGTTAGGGTTAGGTTTCGGGTTAGGGTTCGAGTTAGGGTTCGGGTTCGGGTTAGGGTTAGGGTTAGAGTTCGGGTTAGGGTTAGGGTTCGGGTTAGGGTTCGGGTTAGGGTTCGGGTTAGGTTTAGGGTTTGGGTTAGGGTTAGGGTTCGGGTTAGGGTTAGGATTCCGGTTAGGGTTACGGTTAGTGTTCGGGTTAGGGTTCGGGTTAGGGTTCGGGTTAGGGTTAGGATTCCGGTTAGGGTTAGGGTTAGGGTTAGGGTTAGGATTCCGGTTAGGGTTAGGGTTAGGGTTAGGATTCCGGTTAGGGTTAGGGTTAGGGTTCGGGTTAGGGTTCGGGTTAGGGTTCGGGTTAGGGTTAGGATTCCGGTTTGGGTTAGGGTTAGGGTTCGGGATAGGGTTCGTGTTAGGGTTCGGGTTAGGTTTAGGGTTTGGCTTAGGGTTAGGGTTCTGGTTAGGGTTAGGATTCCGGTTAGGGTTAGGGTTAGGGTTCGGGTTCGGGTTAGGGTTAGGGTTCGGGTTAGTGTTAGGGTTCGGGTTAGGGTTAGGGTTCGGGTTAGGGTTAGGGTTAGGGTTAGTGCACGGGTTAGGGTTAGGGTTAGGGTTCGGGTTAGCGTTAGGTTTCGGGTTAGGGTTAGGTTTAGGGTTCGGGTTCCGGTTAGGGTTAGGGTTCCGGTTAAGGTTAGGGTTAGGGTTCGGGTTAGGGTTAGGGTTAGGGTTCGGGTTCGGGTTAGCGTTAGTGTTAGTGTTAGAGTTCGGGTTAGGGTTAGGGTTCGGTTTCGGGTTGTGGTTAGGGTTAGGGTTAGGGTTAGGGTTCGGATTAGGGTTAGGGGTAGGGTTCGGGTTAGGGTTCGGGTTCGGGTTAGGGTTAAGGGTAGGGTTAGGGTTAGGGTTCGGGTTAGGTTTAGGTTTAGGGTTAGGGTTAGGGGTTAGGGTTAGTGTTACCGTTCGGGTTAGGGTTAGGTTTAGGGTTATGTTTAGGGTTCGGGTTAGGGTTAGGGTTAGGGTTCGGGTTAGGGTTAGGGTTAGGGTTAGGATTAGGCTTAGGGTTCGAGGTAGGGTTAGGTTTAGGGTTAGGGTTCGGGTTAGGGTTAGGGTTAGTGTTCAGGTTAGGGTTCGATTTTGGGTTAGGTTAGGGTTAGGGTTCTGGTTAGGGTTAGGGTTAGGGTTAGGTTTAGGGTTCGGGTTAGGGGTTAGGGTTAGTGTTACCGTTCGGTTTAGGGTTAGGTTTAGGGTTATGGTTAGGGTTCGGGTTAGGGTTAGGGTTAGGGTTCGGGTTAGGGTTAGGGTTAGGGTTAGGATTAGGGTTAGGGTTCGAGTTAGGGTTAGGTTTAGGGTTAGGTTTCGGGTTAGGGTTAGGGTTAGTGTTCAGGTTAGGGTTCGAGTTTGGGTTAGGTTAGGGTTAGGGTTCGGGTTAGGGTTCGGGTTAGGGTTAGGTTTAGGGTTAGGGTTAGGGTTAGGTTTAGGGTTAGGGTTAGGGTTAGGGTTAAGGTTCGGTTTAGGGTTAGGGTTAAGGTTCGGGTTAGGGTTAGAGTTTGGGTTAGGTTTCGGGTTAGGGTTAGGGTTCGCGTTAGGGTTAGGGTTCGGATTAGGGTTAGGGTTAGTGTTAGGTTTAGGGTTCGGGTTAGGGTTAGGGTTCGGGTTCGGGTTACGGTTAGTGTTAGGGTTAGGGTTCGGTTTCGGGTTAGGGTTCGGGATAGGGTTAGGGTTCGGGTTAGGGTTAGGGTTCGGGTTCGGGTTAGGGTTAGGGTCCGGGTTCGGTTTAGGGTTAGGGTTAGGGTTAGGGTTAGGTTTCGGATTAGGGTTAGGGGTAGGGTACGGGTTAGGTTTCGGGTTCGGGTTAGTGTTAGGTTTAGGGTTAGGGTTAGGGTTCGGGTTACGGTTAGGGTTAGGGTTAGGGTTTAGGGTTATTGTTAGGGTTCGGGTTAGGGTTAGGGTTCGGGTTAGGGTTAGGGTTAGGGTTCGGGTTAGGGTGAGTGTTAAGGTTAGGGTTAGGTTTCGGGTTAGGGTTAGGGTTAGGGTTAGGGTTCGGGGTAGTGTTAGGGTTAGGGTTCAGGTTAAGTTTCGGGTTAGGGTTAGGTTTAGGGTTAGGGTTCGCTTTAGGTTTAGGGTTACGGTTAGGGTTCGGGTTAGGGTTAGGTTTAGGTTTAGGGTTAGGGTTAGGGTTAAGGTTCGGGGTAGGGTTAGGGTTAAGTTTCGGGTTAGGGTTAGGGTTAGGGTTAGGGTTCGCGTTAGGGTTCGGGTTAGGTGTCGAATTAGGGTTAGCGTTAGGGTTCGGTTTAGGGTTACGGTTAGGTCAGGGTTCGGGTTAGGGTTAGGGTTAGAGTTCGGGTTCGGGTTCGGGTTAGGGTTAGGGTTCGGGTTAGGGTTCGGGTTAGGGTTAGGATTCGGGTAAGGGGTTAGGGTTCGGGTTCGGGGTAGGGTTAGGGTTAGGGTTCCGGTTAAGGTTAGGGTTAGGGTTCAGGTTAGGGTTAGGGTTAGGGTTCGGGTTCGGATTAGGGTTAGTGTTAGAGTTAGGGTTAGGGTTAGGGTTAGGTGTCGAATTAGGGTTAGCGTTAGGGTTCGGTTTAGGGTTACGGTTAGGTCAGGGTTCGGGTTAGGGTTAGGGTTAGAGTTAGGGTTCGGGTTCGGGTTAGGGTTAGGGTTCGGGTTAGGGTTCGGGTTAGGGTTAGGATTCGGGTAAGGGGTTAGGGTTCGGGTTCGGGGTAGGGTTAGGGTTAGGGTTCCGGTTAAGGTTAGGGTTAGGGTTCAGGTTAGGGTTAGGGTTAGGGTTAGGATTCGGGTTAGGTTTAGGTTTAGGGTTCAGGTTAGGGTTCGTGTTAGGGTTAGGTTTAGGGTTAGGTTTCGGGTTACGGTAAGGGTTAGGTTTCGGGTTAGGGTTAGCGTTAGGTTTAGGGTTAGGGTTAGGGTTAGGGTTAGGGTTAGGGTTAGGGTTCGGGTTAGGGTTAGGTTTCGGGTTAGGGTTCGAGTTAGGGTTCGGGTTCGGGTTAGGGTTAGGGTTAGAGTTCCTGTTAGGGTTAGGGTTCGGGTTAGGGTTCGGGTTAGGGTTCGGGTTAGGTTTAGGGTTTGGGTTAGGGTTAGGGTTCGGGTTAGGGTTAGGATTCCGGTTAGGGTTACGGTTAGTGTTCGGGTTAGGGTTCGGGTTAGGGTTCGGGTTAGGGTTAGGATTCCGGTTAGGGTTAGGGTTAGGGTTCGGGTTAGGGTTAGGGTTAGGTTTAGGTTTAGGGTTCGGGTTAGGGTTAGGTTTAGGGTTAGGGTTAGGATTAGGGTTAAGGTTCGGTTTAGAGTTAGGGTTAAGGTTCGGGTTAGGGTTAGAGTTTGGGTTAGGTTTCGGGTTAGGGTTAGGGTTCGCGTTAGGTTTAGGGTTCGGGTTAGGGTTAGGGTTAGTGTTAGGTTTAGGGTTCGGGTTAGGGTTAGGGTTCGGGTTCGGGTTACGGTTAGGGTTAGGGTTAGGGTTCGGTTTCTGGTTAGGGTTCGGGATAGGTTTAGGGTTCGGGTTATGGTTAGGGTTCGTGTTCGGGTTAGGGTTAGGGTCCGGGTTCGGTTTAGGGTTAGGGTTAGGGTTAGGGTTAGGTTTCGGATTAGGGTTAGGGGTGGGGTACGGGTTAGGGTTCGGGTTTGGGTTAGTGTTAGGTTTAGGGTTAGGGTTAGGGTTCGGGTTACGGTTAGGGTTAGGGTTAGGGTTTAGTGTTAGGGTTAGGGTTCGGGTTAGGGTTAGGGTTAGGGTTAGGGTTAGGGTTCGGGTTAGGGTTAGGTTTATGGTTCGGGTTAGTGTTAGGGTTAGGGTTAGGTTTAGGGTTCGGGTTAGGGTTAGGGTTAGGGTTAGTGTTCGGGTTACGGTAAGGGTTAGGGTTCGGGTTGGGTTCGGGTTAGGGTTAGGGTTAGGGTTCGGGTTCAGTTTAGGGTTAGGGTTCGGGTTAGTGTTCAGGTTAGGGTTAGGTTTCGGGTTAGGTTTAGGGTTCGGTTTAGGGTTAGTGTTAGGGTTAGGAGGTAGGGTTAGGGTTAGGGTTCGGGTTAGGGTTAGGGTTAGGGGTTAGGGTTCGGGTTAGGGTTAGGGTTCGGGTTAGGGTTAGGGTTAGGATTAGGGTTAGGGTTGGGGTTCGTGTTCGGGTTAGAGTTAGGGTTAGGTTTAAGGTTAGGGTTAAGGTTCGGATTAGTGTTAGGTGTAGGGTTCGGGTTAGGGTTCGGGTTCAAGTTAGGGTTAGGGTTAGGGTTAGGGTTCAGGTTTGGTTTAGGGTTCGGTTTAGTGTTAGGGTTAGGGTTCGGGTTCGGGTTAGGGTTAGGGTTCGGGTTAGTGTTAGGGTTAGGGTTCGGGTTAGGGTTAGGGTTAGGGTTATGGTTAGGTTTAGGGTTCGGGTTAGGGTTAGGGTTAGGGTTAGGGTTCGGGTTAGGGTTAGGGTTAGGGTTCGGTTTAGGGTTCGGGTTAGGGTTAGGATTAGGGTTAGGGTTCGGGACAGGGTGAGGGTTAGGGTTAGGGTTCGGTTTAGCGTTAGGGTTAGGGTTAAGGTTAGGGTTAGGGTTCGGGTTATGGTTAGGGTTAAGGTTCGGGTTAGGATTAGGGTTACGGTTAGGGTTAGGGTTCGCGTTAGGGTTCGAGTTAGGGGTCGGGTTAGGGTTAGGGTTCGGGTTAGGGTTAGGGTTAGGGTTAGGGTTCGGGTTAGTGTTAGGGTTTGTGTTAGGTTTAGGGTTAGTGTTCGGGTTCGGGTTAGGGTTAGGTTTCGGGATCGGGTTAGGGTTAGGGTTCGGGTTAGGGTTCAGGTTAGGGTTAGGGTTAGGGTTCGGGTTCGGCGTTAGGGTTAGGGTTCGGGTTAGGGTTCGGGTTAGGGTTAGGATTCGCGTAAGGGGTTATGGTTCGGGTTTGGGTTAGGGTTAGTGTTAGGGTTCCGGTTAAGGTTAGGGTTAGGTTTCGGGTAAGGGTTAGGGTTAGGGTTAGGGTTCGGGTTAGGGTTAGTGTTAGGGTACGGGTTAGGGTTCGGGTTAGGGTTAGGGTTAGGGTTAGGGTTAGGTTTGAGGTTAGGGTTAGGGTTCGGGTTAGGGTTAGGGTTAGGGTTAGGGTTAGGGTTAGGGGTTAGGGGTAGGGTTATCGTTCGGGTGAGGGTTAGGGTTAGGGTTAGGGTTAGGGTTCGGGTTAGGGTTAGGTTTAGGGTTCGGGTTAGGGTTAGGTTTAGGGTTAGGGTTAGGGTTAGTGTTAGAGTTCGGGTTAGGGTTAGGGTTCGGTTTCGGGTTAGGGTTAGGGTTAGGGTTAGGGTTAGGGTTAGGGTCAGGGTTCGGATTAGGGTTAGGGGTAGGTTTCGGGTTAGGGTTCGGTTTAGGGTTAGGGTTAGGGGTAGGGTTAGGGTTAGGGTTCGGGTTAGGGTTAGGTTTAGGGTTAGGGTTAGGGGTTAGGGTTAGTGTTTCCTTTCGGTTTACGGTTAGGGTTAGGGTTCCGGTTGGGTTCGGGTTAGGGTTAGGGTTAGGGTTCGGGTTCAGGTTAGGGTTAGGGTTCGGGTTAGTGTTCGGGTTAGGGTTCGGGTTAGGGTTAGGGTTAGGGTTCGGTTTAGGGTGAGTGTTAAGGTTAGGGTTAGGGTTCGGGTTAGGGTTAGGGTTAGGGTTAGGGTTCGGTGTAGTGTTAGGGTTAGGGTTCAGGTTAGGGTTCGGGTTAGGGTTAGGTTTAGTGTTAGGGTTCGGGTTAGGTTTAGGGTTAGGGTTAGGGTTCGGGTTAGGGTTAGGTTTAGGTTTAGGGTTAGGGTTAGGGTTAAGGTTCGGGGTAGGTTTAGGGTTAAGGTTCGGGTTCGGGTTAGGGTTAGGGTTAGGGTTCGCGTTAGGGTTCGGGTTAGGTGTCGAGTTAGGGTTAGCGTTAGGGTTCGGTTTAGGGTTACGGTTAGTTCAGGGTTCGGGTTAGGGTTAGGGTTAGGGTTAGGGTTAGAGTTAGGGTTCGGGTTCGGGTTAGGGTTAGGGTTCGGGTTAGGGTTCGGGTTAGGGTTAGGATTCGGGTAAGAGGTTAGGGTTCGGGTTCGGGGTAGGGTTAGGGTTAGGGTTCCGGTTAAGTTTAGGGTTAGGGTTCAGGTTAGGTTTAGGGTTAGGGTTCAGGTTCGGATTAGGGTTAGTGTTAGGGTTAGGGTCGGGTTCGGGTTAGGGTTCGGGTTAGGGTTAGGGTTCGGGTTAGGGTTAGGGTTAGTGTTAGGGTTAGGGTTCGGGTTAGGGTTAGGGTTCGGGTTCGGGTTACGGTTAGGGTTAGGGTTAGGGTTCAGTTTCGGGTTAGGGTTAGGGTTAGGGTTAGGGTTAGGTTCAGGGTTCGGGTTAGGGTTAGGGTTAGGGTTAGTGTTCGGGTTAGGGTTAGGGTTAGGGTTAGGGTTAGGGTTAGGGTTCGGGTTAGGGTTAGGGTTAGTGTTAGGGTTCGGGTTAGGTTTAGGTTTAGGGTTCAGGTTAGGGTTCGGGTTAGGGTTAGGGTTAGGTTTAGGTATCGGATTACGGTAAGGGTTAGGGTTAGGGTTCGGTTTAGCGTTAGGTTTAGGGTTAGGGTTAGGGTTAGGGTTAAGTTTCGGGGTAGGGTTAGGGTTAAGGTTCGGGTTAGGGTTAGGGTTAGGGTTAGGTTTAGGGTTCGGGTTAGGGTTAGGTTTCGGGTTAGGGTTCGGGTTAAGGTTCGGTTTCGGGTTAGGGTTAGGGTTAGAGTTCGGGTTAGGGTTAGGGTTCGGGTTAGGGTTCGGGTTAGGGTTCGGGTTAGGTTTAGGGTTTGGGTTAGGGTTAGGGTTCGGGTTAGGGTTAGGATTGCGGTTAGGGTTAAGGTTAGGGTTCGGGTTAGGGTTCGGGTTAGGGTTCGGGTTAGGGTTAGGGTTCGGGTTAGTGTTAGGGTTAGGGTTCGGGTTAGGGTTAGGGTTAGGGTTATGGTTAGGTTTAGGGTTCGGGTTAGGGTTAGGGTTAGGGTTAGGGTTCGGGTTAGGGTTAGGGTTAGGGTTCGGTTTAGGGTTCGGGTTAGGGTTAGGATTAGGGTTAGGGTTCGGGACAGGGTGAGGGTTAGGGTTAGGGTTCGGTTTAGCGTTAGGGTTAGGGTTAAGGTTAGGGTTAGGGTTCGGGTTAGGGTTAGGGTTAAGGTTCGGGTTAGGATTAGGGTTAGGGTTAGGGTTAGGGTTCGCGTTAGGGTTCGAGTTAGTGGTCGGGTTAGGGTTAGGGTTCGGGTTAGGGTTAGGGTTAGGGTTAGGGTTCGGGTTAGTGTTAGGGTTAGGGTTAGGGTTAGGGTTAGGGTTCGGATTAGGGTTAGGGTTCGGGTTAGGGTTAGGGTTAGGGTTAGTGTTCGGGTTAGGGTTAGGGTTCGGGTTCGGGTTAGGGTTAGGTTTCGGGATCGGGTTAGGGTTAGGGTTCGGGTTAGGGTTCGGGTTAGGGTTAGGGTTAGGGTTCGGGTTCGGCGTTAGGGTAAGGGTTCAGGTTAGGGTTCGGGTTAGGGTTAGGACTCGCGTAAGGGGTTATGGTTCGGGTTTGGTTTAGGGTTAGTGTTAGGGTTCCGGTTAAGGTTAGGGTTAGGGTTCGGGTAAGGGTTAGGGTTAGGGTTAGGGTTCGGGTTAGGGTTAATGTTAGGGTACGGGTTAGGGTTCGGGTTAGGGTTAGGTTTAGGGTTAGGGTTAGGTTTGAGGTTAGGGTTAGGGTTCGGGTTAGGGTTAGGGTTAGGGTTAGGGTTAGGGTTAGGGGTTAGGGGTAGGGTTATCGTTCGGGTGAGGGTTAGGGTTAGGGTTAGGGTTAGGGTTCGGGTTAGGGTTAGGTTTAGGGTTCGGGTTAGGGTTAGGTTTAGGGTTAGGGTTAGGGTTAGTGTTAGAGTTCGGGTTAGGGTTAGGGTTCGGTTTCGGGTTAGGGTTAGGGTTCGGGTTAGTGTTCAGGTTAGGGTTAGGTTTCCTGTTAGGGTTAGGGTTCGGGTTAGGGTTCGGGTTAGGGTTCGGGTTAGGTTTAGGGTTTGGGTTAGGGTTAGGGTTCGGGTTAGGGTTAGGATTCCGGTTAGGGTTACGGTTAGTGTTCGGGTTAGGGTTCGGGTTAGGGTTCGGGTTAGGGTTAGGATTCCGGTTAGGGTTAGGGTTAGGGTTCGGGTTAGGGTTAGGGTTAGGTTTAGGTTTAGGGTTCGGGTTAGGGTTAGGTTTAGGGTTAGGGTTAGGATTAGGGTTAAGGTTCGGTTTAGAGTTAGGGTTAAGGTTCGGGTTAGGGTTAGAGTTTGGGTTAGGTTTCGGGTTAGGGTTAGGGTTCGCGTTAGGTTTAGGGTTCGGGTTAGGGTTAGGGTTAGTGTTAGGTTTAGGGTTCGGGTTAGGGTTAGGGTTCGGGTTCGGGTTACGGTTAGGGTTAGGGTTAGGGTTCGGTTTCTGGTTAGGGTTCGGGATAGGTTTAGGGTTCGGGTTATGGTTAGGGTTCGTGTTCGGGTTAGGGTTAGGGTCCGGGTTCGGTTTAGGGTTAGGGTTAGGGTTAGGGTTAGGTTTCGGATTAGGGTTAGGGGTGGGGTACGGGTTAGGGTTCGGGTTTGGGTTAGTGTTAGGTTTAGGGTTAGGGTTAGGGTTCGGGTTACGGTTAGGGTTAGGGTTAGGGTTTAGTGTTAGGGTTAGGGTTCGGGTTAGGGTTAGGGTTAGGGTTAGGGTTAGGGTTCGGGTTAGGGTTAGGTTTATGGTTCGGGTTAGTGTTAGGGTTAGGGTTAGGTTTAGGGTTCGGGTTAGGGTTAGGGTTAGGGTTAGTGTTCGGGTTACGGTAAGGGTTAGGGTTCGGGTTGGGTTCGGGTTAGGGTTAGGGTTAGGGTTCGGGTTCAGTTTAGGGTTAGGGTTCGGGTTAGTGTTCAGGTTAGGGTTAGGTTTCGGGTTAGGTTTAGGGTTCGGTTTAGGGTTAGTGTTAGGGTTAGGAGGTAGGGTTAGGGTTAGGGTTCGGGTTAGGGTTAGGGTTAGGGGTTAGGGTTCGGGTTAGGGTTAGGGTTCGGGTTAGGGTTAGGGTTAGGATTAGGGTTAGGGTTGGGGTTCGTGTTCGGGTTAGAGTTAGGGTTAGGTTTAAGGTTAGGGTTAAGGTTCGGATTAGTGTTAGGTGTAGGGTTCGGGTTAGGGTTCGGGTTCAAGTTAGGGTTAGGGTTAGGGTTAGGGTTCAGGTTTGGTTTAGGGTTCGGTTTAGTGTTAGGGTTAGGGTTCGGGTTCGGGTTAGGGTTAGGGTTCGGGTTAGTGTTAGGGTTAGGGTTCGGGTTAGGGTTAGGGTTAGGGTTATGGTTAGGTTTAGGGTTCGGGTTAGGGTTAGGGTTAGGGTTAGGGTTCGGGTTAGGGTTAGGGTTAGGGTTCGGTTTAGGGTTCGGGTTAGGGTTAGGATTAGGGTTAGGGTTCGGGACAGGGTGAGGGTTAGGGTTAGGGTTCGGTTTAGCGTTAGGGTTAGGGTTAAGGTTAGGGTTAGGGTTCGGGTTATGGTTAGGGTTAAGGTTCGGGTTAGGATTAGGGTTACGGTTAGGGTTAGGGTTCGCGTTAGGGTTCGAGTTAGGGGTCGGGTTAGGGTTAGGGTTCGGGTTAGGGTTAGGGTTAGGGTTAGGGTTCGGGTTAGTGTTAGGGTTTGTGTTAGGTTTAGGGTTAGTGTTCGGGTTCGGGTTAGGGTTAGGTTTCGGGATCGGGTTAGGGTTAGGGTTCGGGTTAGGGTTCAGGTTAGGGTTAGGGTTAGGGTTCGGGTTCGGCGTTAGGGTTAGGGTTCGGGTTAGGGTTCGGGTTAGGGTTAGGATTCGCGTAAGGGGTTATGGTTCGGGTTTGGGTTAGGGTTAGTGTTAGGGTTCCGGTTAAGGTTAGGGTTAGGTTTCGGGTAAGGGTTAGGGTTAGGGTTAGGGTTCGGGTTAGGGTTAGTGTTAGGGTACGGGTTAGGGTTCGGGTTAGGGTTAGGGTTAGGGTTAGGGTTAGGTTTGAGGTTAGGGTTAGGGTTCGGGTTAGGGTTAGGGTTAGGGTTAGGGTTAGGGTTAGGGGTTAGGGGTAGGGTTATCGTTCGGGTGAGGGTTAGGGTTAGGGTTAGGGTTAGGGTTCGGGTTAGGGTTAGGTTTAGGGTTCGGGTTAGGGTTAGGTTTAGGGTTAGGGTTAGGGTTAGTGTTAGAGTTCGGGTTAGGGTTAGGGTTCGGTTTCGGGTTAGGGTTAGGGTTAGGGTTAGGGTTAGGGTTAGGGTCAGGGTTCGGATTAGGGTTAGGGGTAGGTTTCGGGTTAGGGTTCGGTTTAGGGTTAGGGTTAGGGGTAGGGTTAGGGTTAGGGTTCGGGTTAGGGTTAGGTTTAGGGTTAGGGTTAGGGGTTAGGGTTAGTGTTTCCTTTCGGTTTACGGTTAGGGTTAGGGTTCCGGTTGGGTTCGGGTTAGGGTTAGGGTTAGGGTTCGGGTTCAGGTTAGGGTTAGGGTTCGGGTTAGTGTTCGGGTTAGGGTTCGGGTTAGGGTTAGGGTTAGGGTTCGGTTTAGGGTGAGTGTTAAGGTTAGGGTTAGGGTTCGGGTTAGGGTTAGGGTTAGGGTTAGGGTTCGGTGTAGTGTTAGGGTTAGGGTTCAGGTTAGGGTTCGGGTTAGGGTTAGGTTTAGTGTTAGGGTTCGGGTTAGGTTTAGGGTTAGGGTTAGGGTTCGGGTTAGGGTTAGGTTTAGGTTTAGGGTTAGGGTTAGGGTTAAGGTTCGGGGTAGGTTTAGGGTTAAGGTTCGGGTTCGGGTTAGGGTTAGGGTTAGGGTTCGCGTTAGGGTTCGGGTTAGGTGTCGAGTTAGGGTTAGCGTTAGGGTTCGGTTTAGGGTTACGGTTAGTTCAGGGTTCGGGTTAGGGTTAGGGTTAGGGTTAGGGTTAGAGTTAGGGTTCGGGTTCGGGTTAGGGTTAGGGTTCGGGTTAGGGTTCGGGTTAGGGTTAGGATTCGGGTAAGAGGTTAGGGTTCGGGTTCGGGGTAGGGTTAGGGTTAGGGTTCCGGTTAAGTTTAGGGTTAGGGTTCAGGTTAGGTTTAGGGTTAGGGTTCAGGTTCGGATTAGGGTTAGTGTTAGGGTTAGGGTCGGGTTCGGGTTAGGGTTCGGGTTAGGGTTAGGGTTCGGGTTAGGGTTAGGGTTAGTGTTAGGGTTAGGGTTCGGGTTAGGGTTAGGGTTCGGGTTCGGGTTACGGTTAGGGTTAGGGTTAGGGTTCAGTTTCGGGTTAGGGTTAGGGTTAGGGTTAGGGTTAGGTTCAGGGTTCGGGTTAGGGTTAGGGTTAGGGTTAGTGTTCGGGTTAGGGTTAGGGTTAGGGTTAGGGTTAGGGTTAGGGTTCGGGTTAGGGTTAGGGTTAGTGTTAGGGTTCGGGTTAGGTTTAGGTTTAGGGTTCAGGTTAGGGTTCGGGTTAGGGTTAGGGTTAGGTTTAGGTATCGGATTACGGTAAGGGTTAGGGTTAGGGTTCGGTTTAGCGTTAGGTTTAGGGTTAGGGTTAGGGTTAGGGTTAAGTTTCGGGGTAGGGTTAGGGTTAAGGTTCGGGTTAGGGTTAGGGTTAGGGTTAGGTTTAGGGTTCGGGTTAGGGTTAGGTTTCGGGTTAGGGTTCGGGTTAAGGTTCGGTTTCGGGTTAGGGTTAGGGTTAGAGTTCGGGTTAGGGTTAGGGTTCGGGTTAGGGTTCGGGTTAGGGTTCGGGTTAGGTTTAGGGTTTGGGTTAGGGTTAGGGTTCGGGTTAGGGTTAGGATTGCGGTTAGGGTTAAGGTTAGGGTTCGGGTTAGGGTTCGGGTTAGGGTTCGGGTTAGGGTTAGGGTTCGGGTTAGTGTTAGGGTTAGGGTTCGGGTTAGGGTTAGGGTTAGGGTTATGGTTAGGTTTAGGGTTCGGGTTAGGGTTAGGGTTAGGGTTAGGGTTCGGGTTAGGGTTAGGGTTAGGGTTCGGTTTAGGGTTCGGGTTAGGGTTAGGATTAGGGTTAGGGTTCGGGACAGGGTGAGGGTTAGGGTTAGGGTTCGGTTTAGCGTTAGGGTTAGGGTTAAGGTTAGGGTTAGGGTTCGGGTTAGGGTTAGGGTTAAGGTTCGGGTTAGGATTAGGGTTAGGGTTAGGGTTAGGGTTCGCGTTAGGGTTCGAGTTAGTGGTCGGGTTAGGGTTAGGGTTCGGGTTAGGGTTAGGGTTAGGGTTAGGGTTCGGGTTAGTGTTAGGGTTAGGGTTAGGGTTAGGGTTAGGGTTCGGATTAGGGTTAGGGTTCGGGTTAGGGTTAGGGTTAGGGTTAGTGTTCGGGTTAGGGTTAGGGTTCGGGTTCGGGTTAGGGTTAGGTTTCGGGATCGGGTTAGGGTTAGGGTTCGGGTTAGGGTTCGGGTTAGGGTTAGGGTTAGGGTTCGGGTTCGGCGTTAGGGTAAGGGTTCAGGTTAGGGTTCGGGTTAGGGTTAGGACTCGCGTAAGGGGTTATGGTTCGGGTTTGGTTTAGGGTTAGTGTTAGGGTTCCGGTTAAGGTTAGGGTTAGGGTTCGGGTAAGGGTTAGGGTTAGGGTTAGGGTTCGGGTTAGGGTTAATGTTAGGGTACGGGTTAGGGTTCGGGTTAGGGTTAGGTTTAGGGTTAGGGTTAGGTTTGAGGTTAGGGTTAGGGTTCGGGTTAGGGTTAGGGTTAGGGTTAGGGTTAGGTTTCGGATTAGGGTTAGGGGTAGGGTTCGGGTTAGGGTTCGGGTACGGGTTAGGGTTAGGGTTAGGGTTAGGTTTAGGGTTCGGGTTAGGGTTAGGGTTGGGGTTAGGGTTAGGGGTTAGTGTTAGGGTTATCGTTCGGGTGAGGGTTAGGGTTAGGGTTAGGGTTAGGGTTCGGGTTAGGGTTAGGGTTCGGGTTCGGGTTACGGTTAGGGTTAGGGTTAGGGTTCAGTTTCGGGTTAGGGTTAGGGTTAGGGTTAGGGTTAGGTTCAGGGTTCGGGTTAGGGTTAGGGTTAGTGTTCAGGTTAGGGTTAGGGTTAGGGTTAGGGTTAGGGTTAGGGTTCGGGTTAGGGTTAGGTTTAGGGTTCAGGTTAGGGTTCGGGTAAGGGTTAGGGTTAGGTTTCGGGTTACGGTAAGGGTTAGGGTTAGGGTTCGGGTTAGGATTAAGTTGCGGGGTAGGGTTAGGGTTAATGTTCGGGTTAGGGTTAGGGTTAGGGTTAGGGTTAGGTTTCGGGTTAGGGTTAGGTTTCGGGTTAGGGTTCGGGTTAGGGTTCGGGTTCGGGTTAGGGTTAGGTTTAGAGTTCGGGGTAGGGTTAGGGATCGGGTTAGGGTTCGGGTTAGGGTTCGGGTTAGGTTTAGGGTTTGGGTTAGGGTTAGGGTTCGGGTTAGGGTTAGGATTCCGGTTAGGGTTAGGGTTAGGGTTCGGGTTAGGGTTCGGGTTAGGGTTCGGGTTAGGGTTAGGATTCCGGTTAGGGTTAGGGTTAGGGTTAGGGTTAGGATTCCGGTTAGGTTTAGGGTTAGTGTTAGGATTCCGTTTAGGGTTAGGGTTAGGGTTCGGGTTAGGGTTCGGTTTAGGGTTAGGATTCCGGTTAGGGTTAGGGTTAGGGTTCGGGTTAGGGTGCGGGTTAGGGTTCGGGTTAGGTTTAGGGTTTGGGTTAGGGTTAGGGTTCGGGTTAGGGTTAGGATTCCGGTTAGGGTTAGGGTTAGGGTTCGGGTTCGGGTTAGGGTTAGGGTTCGGGTTAGTGTTAGGGTTCGGATTAGGGTTAGGGTTCGGGTTAGGGTTAGGGTTAGGGTTAGTGTTCGGGTTAGGGTTAGGGTTAGGATTCGGGTTAGCGTTAGGGTTCGAGTTAGGGTTAGGGTTAGGGTTCGGGTTCCGGTTAGGGTTAGGGTTCCGGTTAAGGTTAGGGTTAGGGTTCGGTTTAGGGTTAAGGTTAGGGTTCGGGTTCGGGTTAGCGTTAGTGTTAGTGTTAGAGTTCGGGTTAGGGTTAGGGTTCGGTTTCGGGTTAGGGTTAGGGTTAGGGTTAGGGTTAGGGTTCGAATTAGGGTTAGGGGTAGGGTTCGGGTTAGGGTTCGGGTTCGGGTTAGGGTTAGGGGTAGGGTTAGGTTTAGGGTTCGTGTTAGGGTTAGGTTTAGGGTTAGGGTTAGGGGTTAGGGTTAGTGTTACCGTTCGGGTTAGGGTTAGGGTTAGGGTTAGGGTTAGGGTTCGGGGTAAGGTTAGGGTTAGGGTTAGGATTAGGGTTAGGGTTCGAGTTAGGGTTAGGTTAGGGTTAGGGTTAGGGTTAGGGTTAGGGTTAGTGTTCAGGTTAGGGTTAGGGTTAGGGTTAGGGTTAGGGTTAGGGTTAGGGTTAGGGTTCGAGTTTGGGTTAGGTTAGGGTTAGGGTTCGGGTTCGGGTTAGGGTTAGGGTTAGGTTTAGGTTTAGGGTTCGGGTTAGGGTTAGGGTTAGGGTTAGGGTTAGGGTTAGGGTTAGGGTTAGTGTTCAGGTTAGGTTTCGAGTTTGGGTTAGGTTAGGGTTAGGGTTCGGGTTAGGGTTAGGGTTAGGTTTAGGTTTAGGGTTCGGGTTAGGGTTAGGTTTAGGGTTAGGGTTAGGATTAGGGTTAAGGTTCGGTTTAGGGTTAGGGTTAAGGTTCGGGTTAGGGTTAGAGTTTGGGTTAGGTTTCGGGTTAGGGTTAGGGTTCGCGTTAGGTTTAGGGTTCGGGTTAGGGTTAGGGTTAGTGTTAGGTTTAGGGTTCGGGTTAGGGTTAGGGTTCGGGTTCGGGTTACGGTTAGGGTTAGGGTTAGGGTTCGGTTTCTGGTTAGGGTTCGGGATAGGTTTAGGGTTCGGGTTATGGTTAGGGTTCGGGTTCGGGTTAGGGTTAGGGTCCGGGTTCGGTTTAGGGTTAGGGTTAGGGTTAGGGTTAGGTTTCGGATTAGGGTTAGGGGTGGGGTACGGGTTAGGGTTCGGGTTCGGGTTAGTGTTAGGTTTAGGGTTAGGGTTAGGGTTCGGGTTACGGTTAGGGTTAGGGTTAGGGTTTAGGGTTAGGGTTAGGGTTCGGGTTAGGGTTAGGGTTAGGGTTAGGGTTAGGGTTCGGGTTAGGGTTAGGTTTATGGTTCGGGTTAGTGTTAGGGTTAGGGTTAGGTTTAGGGTTCGGGTTAGGGTTAGGGTTAGGGTTAGTGTTCGGGTTACGGTAAGGGTTAGGGTTCGGGTTGGGTTCGGGTTAGGGTTAGGGTTAGGGTTCGGGTTCAGTTTAGGGTTAGGGTTCGGGTTAGTGTTCAGGTTAGGGTTAGGTTTTCGGGTTAGGTTTAGGGTTCGGTTTAGGGTTAGTGTTAGGGTTAGGAGGTAGGGTTAGGGTTAGGGTTCGGGTTAGGGTTAGGGTTAGGGGTTAGGGTTCGGGTTAGGGTTAGGGTTCGGGTTAGGGTTAGGGTTAGGATTAGGGTTAGGGTTGGGGTTCGTGTTCGGGTTAGAGTTAGGGTTAGGTTTAAGGTTAGGGTTAAGGTTCGGATTAGTGTTAGTTGTAGGGTTCGGGTTAGGGTTCGGGTTCAAGTTAGGGTTAGGGTTAGGGTTAGGGTTCAGGTTTGGTTTAGGGTTCGGTTTAGTGTTAGTGTTAGGGTTCGGGTTCGGGTTAGGGTTAGGGTTCGGGTTAGTGTTAGGGTTAGGGTTCGGGTTAGGGTTAGGGTTAGGGTTATGGTTAGGTTTAGGGTTCGGGTTAGGGTTAGGGTTAGGGTTAGGGTTCGGGTTAGGGTTAGGGTTAGGGTTCGGTTTAGGGTTCGGGTTAGGGTTAGGATTAGGGTTAGGGTTCGGGACAGGGTGAGGGTTAGGGTTAGGGTTCGGTTTAGCGTTAGGGTTAGGGTTAAGGTTAGGGTTAGGGTTCGGGTTAGGGTTAGGGTTAAGGTTCGGGTTAGGATTAGGGTTACGGTTAGGGTTAGGGTTCGCGTTAGGGTTCGAGTTAGGGGTCGGGTTAGGGTTAGGGTTCGGGTTAGGGTTAGGGTTAGGGTTAGGGTTCGGGTTAGTGTTAGGGTTTGTGTTAGGGTTAGGGTTAGGGTTCGGTTTCGGGTTAGGGTTAGGTTTCGGGATCGGGTTAGGGTTAGGGTTCGGGTAAGGGTTCAGGTTAGGGTTAGGGTTAGGGTTCGGGTTCGGCGTTAGGGTTAGGGTTCGGGTTAGGGTTCGGGTTAGGGTTAGGATTCGCGTAAGGGGTTATGGTTCGGGTTTGGGTTAGGGTTAGTGTTAGGGTTCCGGTTAAGGTTAGGGTTAGGGTTCGGGTAAGGGTTAGGGTTAGGGTTAGGGTTCGGGTTAGGGTTAGTGTTAGGGTACGGGTTAGGGTTCGGGTTAGGGTTAGGGTTAGGGTTAGGGTTAGGTTTGAGGTTAGGGTTAGGGTTCGGGTTAGGGTTAGGGTTAGGGTTAGGGTTAGGTTTCGGATTAGGGTTAGGGGTAGGGTTCGGGTTAGGGTTCGGGTACGGGTTAGGGTTAGGGTTAGGGTTAGGTTTAGGGTTCGGGTTAGGGTTAGGGTTGTGGTTAGGGTTAGGGGTTAGTGTTAGGGTTATCGTTCGGGTGAGGGTTAGGGTTAGGGTTAGGGTTAGGGTTCGGGTTAGGGTTAGGTTTAGTGTTCGGGTTAGGGTTAGGTTTAGGGTTAGGGTTAGGGTTAGTGTTAGAGTTCGGGTTAGGGTTAGGGTTCGGTTTCGGGTTAGGGTTAGGGTTAGGGTTAGGGTTAGGGTTAGGGTCAGGGTTCGGATTAGGGTTAGGGGTAGGTTTCGGGTTAGGGTTCGGGTTAGGGTTAGGGTTAGGGGTAGGGTTAGGGTTAGGGTTCGGGTTAGGGTTAGGTTTAGGGTTAGGGTTAGAGGTTAGGGTTAGTGTTTCCATTCGGTTTACGGTTAGGGTTAGGGTTCCGGTTGGGTTCGGGTTAGGGTTAGGGTTAGGGTTCGGGTTCAGGTTAGGGTTAGGGTTCGGGTTAGTGTTCGGGTTAGGGTTCGGGTTAGGGTTAGGGTTAGGGTTCGGTTTAGGGTGAGTGTTAAGGTTAGGGTTAGGGTTCGGGTTAGGGTTAGGGTTAGGGTTAGGGTTCGGTGTAGTGTTAGGGTTAGGGTTCAGGTTAGGGTTCGGGTTAGGGTTAGGTTTAGGGTTAGGGTTCGGGTTAGGTTTAGGGTTAGGGTTAGGGTTCGGGTTAGGGTTAGGTTTAGGTTTAGGGTTAGGGTTAGGGTTAAGGTTCGGGGTAGGGTTAGGGTTAAGGTTCGGGTTCGGGTTAGGGTTAGGGTTAGGGTTCGCGTTAGGGTTCGGGTTAGGTGTCGAGTTAGGGTTAGCGTTAGGGTTCGGTTTAGGGTTACGGTTAGGTCAGGGTTCGGGTTAGGGTTAGGGTTAGGGTTAGGGTTAGAGTTAGGGTTCGGGTTCGGGTTAGGGTTAGGGTTCGGGTTAGGGTTCGGGTTAGGGTTAGGATTCGGGTAAGAGGTTAGGGTTCGGGTTCGGGGTAGGGTTAGGGTTAGGGTTCCGGTTAAGTTTAGGGTTAGGGTTCAGGTTAGGTTTAGGGTTAGGGTTCAGGTTCGGATTAGGGTTAGTGTTAGGGTTAGGGTCGGGTTCGGGTTAGGGTTCGGGTTAGGGTTAGGGTTCGGGTTAGGTTTAGGGTTAGTGTTAGGGTTAGGGTTCGGGTTAGGGTTAGGGTTCGGGTTCGGGTTACGGTTAGGGTTAGGGTTAGGGTTCAGTTTCGGGTTAGGGTTAGGGTTAGGGTTAGGTTCAGGGTTCGGGTTAGGGTTAGGGTTAGGGTTAGTGTTCGGGTTAGGGTTAGGGTTAGGGTTAGGGTTAGGGTTAGGGTTCGGGTTAGGGTTAGGGTTAGTGTTAGGGTTCGGGTTAGGTTTAGGTTTAGGGTTCAGGTTAGGGTTCGGGTTAGGGTTAGGGTTAGGGTTAGGTATCGGATTACGGTAAGGGTTAGGGTTAGGGTTCGGGTTAGCGTTAGGTTTAGGGTTAGGGTTAGGGTTAGGGTTAAGTTTCGGGGTAGGGTTAGGGTTAAGGTTCGGGTTAGGGTTAGGGTTAGGGTTAGGTTTAGGGTTCGGGTTAGGGTTAGGTTTCGGGTTAGGGTTCGGGTTAGGGTTCGGTTTCGGGTTAGGGTTAGGGTTAGAGTTCGGTTTAGGGTTAGGGTTCGGGTTAGGTTTCGGGTTAGGGTTCGGGTTAGGTTTAGGGTTTGGGTTAGGGTTAGGGTTCGGGTTAGGGTTAGGATTGCGGTTAGGGTTAGGGTTAGGGTTCGGGTTAGGGTTCGGGTTAGGGTTCGGGTTAGGGTTAGGATTCCGGTTAGGGTTAGGGTTAGGGTTAGGGTTAGGATTCCGGTTAGGGTTAGGGTTAGGTTTAGGATTCCGTTTAGGGTTAGGGTTAGGGTTAGGGTTAGGATTCCGGTTAGGGTTAGGGGTAGGGTTAGGATTCCGGTTAGGGTTAGGGTTAGGGTTCGGGTTAGGGTTCGGGTTAGGGTTCGGGTTAGGTTTAGGGTTTGGGTTAGGGTTAGGGTTCGGGTTAGGGTTAGGATTCCGGTTAGGGTTAGGGTTAGGGTTCGGGTTAGGGTTCGGGTTAGGGTTCGGGTTAGGGTTAGGATTCCGGTTAGGGTTAGGGTTAGGGTTAGGGTTAGGATTCCGGTTAGGGTTAGGGTTAGGGTTAGGATTCCGGTTAGGGTTAGAGTTAGGGTTCGGGTTAGGGTTCGGGTTAGGGTTAGGATTCCGGTTAGGGTTAGGGTTAGGGTTCGGGTTAGGGTGCGGGTTAGGGTTCGGGTTAGGTTTAGGGTTTGGGTTAGGGTTAGGGTTCGGGTTAGGGTTAGGATTCCGGTTCGGGTTAGGGTTAGGGTTCGGGTTCGGGTTAGGGTTAGGGTTTCGGGTTAGTGTTAGGGTTCGGATTAGGGTTAGGGTTCGGGTTAGGGTTAGGGTTAGGGTTAGTGTTCGGGTTAGGGTTAGGGTTAGGGTTCGGGTTAGCGTTAGGGTTCGGGTTAGGTTTAGGGTTAGGGTTCGGGTTCCGGTTAGGGTTAGGGTTCCGGTTAAGGTTAGGGTTAGGGTTCGGGTTAGGGTTAGGGTTAGGGTTCGGGTTCGGGTTAGCGTTAGTGTTAGTGTTAGAGTTCGGGTTAGGGTTAGGGTTCGGTTTCGGGTTAGGGTTAGGGTTAGGGTTAGGGTTAGGGTTAGGGTTCGAATTAGGGTTAGGGGTAGGGTTCGGGTTAGGGTTCGGGTTCGGGTTAGGGTTAGGGGTAGGGTTAGGTTTAGGGTTCGGGTTAGGGTTAGGTTTAGGGTTAGGGTTAGGGGTTAGGGTTAGTGTTACCGTTCGGGTTAGGGTTAGGGTTAGGGTTAGGGTTAGGTTTCGGGGTAAGGTTAGGGTTAGGGTTAGGATTAGGGTTAGGTTTCGAGTTAGGGTTAGGTTTAGGGTTAGGGTTCGGGTTAGGGTTAGGGTTAGTGTTCAGGTTAGGGTTCGAGTTTGGGTTAGGTTAGGGTTAGGGTTCGGGTTAGGGTTAGGGTTAGGGTTAGGTTTAGGTTTCGGGTTAGGGTTAGGTTTAGGGTTAGGGTTAGGATTAGGGTTAAGGTTCGGTTTAGGGTTAGGGTTAAGGTTCGGGTTAGGGTTAGAGTTTGGGTTAGGTTTCGGGTTAGGGTTAGGGTTCGCGTTAGGTTTAGGGTTCCGGTTAGGGTTAGGGTTAGTGTTAGGTTTAGGGTTCGGGTTAGGGTTAGGGTTCGGGTTCGGGTTACGGTTAGGGTTAGGGTTAGGGTTCGGTTTCTGGTTAGGGTTCGGGATAGGTTTAGGGTTCGGGTTATGGTTAGGGTTCGGGTTCGGGTTAGGGTTAGGGTCCGGGTTCGGTTTAGGGTTAGGGTTAGGGTTAGGGTTAGGTTTCGGATTAGGGTTAGGGGTGGGGTACGGGTTAGGGTTCGGGTTTGGGTTAGTGTTAGGTTTAGGGTTAGGGTTAGGGTTCGGGTTACGGTTAGGGTTAGGGTTAGGGTTTAGGGTTAGGGTTAGGGTTCGGGTTAGGGTTAGGGTTAGGGTTTGGGTTAGGGTTCGGGTTAGGGTTAGGTTTATGGTTCGGGTTAGTGTTAGGTTTAGGGTTAGGTTTAGGGTTCGGGTTAGGGTTAGGGTTAGGGTTAGTGTTCGGGTTACGGTAAGGGTTAGGGTTCGGGTTGGGTTCGGGTTAGGGTTAGGGTTAGGATTCGGGTTCAGTTTAGGGTTAGGGTTCGGGTTAGTGTTCGGGTTAGGGTTAGGTTTCGGGTTAGGTTTAGGGTTCGGTTTAGGGTTAGTGTTAGGGTTAGGAGGTAGGGTTAGGGTTAGGGTTCGGGTTAGGGTTAGGGTTAGGGGTTAGGGTTCGGGTTAGGGTTAGGGTTCGGGTTAGGGTTAGGGTTAGGATTAGGGTTAGGGTTAGGGTTCGTGTTCGGGTTAGAGTTAGGGTTAGGTTTAAGGTTAGGGTTAAGGTACGGATTAGTGTTAGGTGTAGGGTTCGGGTTAGGGTTCGGGTTCAAGTTAGGGTTAGGGTTAGGATTAGGGTTCAGGTTTGGTTTAGGGTTCGGTTTAGTGTTAGGGTTAGGGTTCGGGTTCGGGTTAGGGTTAGGGTTCGGGTTAGTGTTAGGGTTAGGGTTCGGGTTAGGGTTAGGGTTAGGGTTATGGTTAGGTTTAGGGTTCGGGTTAGGGTTAGGGTTAGGGTTAGGGTTCGGGTTAGGGTTAGGGTTAGGGTTCGGTTTAGGGTTCGGGTTAGGGTTAGGATTAGGGTTAGGGTTCGGGACAGGGTGAGGGTTAGGGTTAGGGTTCGGTTTAGCGTTAGGGTTAGGGTTAAGGTTAGGGTTAGGGTTCGGGTTAGGGTTAGGGTTAAGGTTAGGGTTAGGGTTCGCGTTAGGGTTCGAGTTAGGGGTCGGGTTAGGGTTAGGGTTCGGGTTAGGGTTAGGGTTAGGGTTAGGGTTCGGGTTAGTGTTAGGGTTTGTGTTAGGGTTAGGGTTAGGGTTCGGGTTCGGGTTAGGGTTAGGTTTCGGGATCGGGTTAGGGTTAGGGTTCGGGTTAGGGTTCGGGTTAGGGTTAGGGTTAGGGTTAGGGTTCGGGTTCGGCGTTAGGGTTAGGGTTCGGGTTAGGGTTTGGGTTAGGGTTAGGATTCGCGTAAGGGGTTATGGTTCGGGTTTGGTTTAGGGTTAGTGTTAGGGTTCCGGTTAAGGTTAGGGTTAGGGTTCGGGTAAGGGTTAGGGTTAGGGTTAGGTTTCGGGTTAGGGTTAGTGTTAGGGTACGGGTTAGGGTTCGGGTTAGGGTTAGGGTTAGGGTTAGGGTTAGGTTTGAGGTTAGGGTTAGGGTTCGGGTTAGGGTTAGGGTTAGGTTTAGGGTTAGGTTTCGGATTAGGGTTAGGGGTAGGGTTCGGGTTAGGGTTCGGGTACGGGTTAGGGTTAGGGTTAGGGTTAGGTTTAGGGTTCGGGTTAGGGTTAGGGTTGGGGTTAGGGTTAGGGGTTAGTGTTAGGGTTATCGTTCGGGTGAGGGTTAGGGTTAGGGTTAGGGTTAGGGTTCGGGTTAGGGTTAGGTTTAGGGTTCGGGTTAGGGTTAGGTTTAGGGTTAGGGTTAGGGTTAGGGTTAGTGTTAGAGTTCGGGTTAGGGTTAGGGTTCGGTTTCGGGTTAGGGTTAGGGTTAGGGTTAGGGTTAGGGTCAGGGTTCGGATTAGGGTTAGGGGTAGGTTTCGGGTTAGGGTTCGGGTTAGGGTTAGGGTTAGGGGTAGGGTTAGGGTTAGGGTTCGGGTTAGGGTTAGGGTTAGGGTTAGGGTTAGAGTTAGGGTTCGGGTTCGGGTTAGGGTTAGGGTTCGGGTTAGGGTTCGGGTTAGGGTTAGGATTCGGGTAAGGGGTTAGGGTTCTGGTTCGCGGTAGGGTTAGGTTTAGGGTTCCGGTTAAGGTTAGGGTTAGGGTTCAGGTTAGGGTTAGGGTTAGGGTTCGGGTTTGGATTAGGGTTAGTGTTAGGGTTAGGGTTCGGGTTCGGGTTAGGGTTCGGGTTAGGGTTAGGATTCGGGTTAGGGTTAGGGTTAGTGTTAGGGTTAGGTTTCGGGTTAGGGTTAGGGTTCGGGTTCGGGTTACGGTTAGGGTTAGGGTTAGGGTTCAGTTTCGGGTTAGGGTTAGGGTTAGGGTTAGGGTTAGGGTTAGGTTCAGGGTTCGGGTTAGGGTTAGGGTTAGTGTTCGGGTTAGGGTTAGGGTTAGGGTTAGGGTTAGGGTTCGGGTTAGGGTTAGGGTTAGGGTTAGGGTTCGGGTTAGGTTTAGGTTTAGGGTTCAGGTTAGGGTTCGGGTTAGGGTTAGGGTTAGTTTTCGGGTTACGGTAAGGGTTAGGGTTAGGGTTCGGATTAGGGTTAAGTTGCGGGGTAGGGTTAGGGTTAATGTTCGGGTTAGGGTTAGGGTTAGGGTTAGGGTTAGGGTTAGGGTTCGGGTTAGGGTTAGGTTTCGGGTTAGGGTTCGGGTTAGGGTTCGGGTTCGGGTTAGGGTTAGGTTTAGAGTTCGGGGTAGGGTTAGGGTTCGGGTTAGGGTTCGGGTTAGGGTTCGGGTTAGGTTTAGGGTTTGGGTTAGGGTTAGGGTTCGGGTTAGGGTTAGGATTCCGGTTAGGGTTAGGGTTAGGGTTCGGGTTAGGGTTCGGGTTAGGGTTCGGGTTAGGGTTAGGATTCCGGTTAGGGTTAGGTTTAGGGTTAGGGTTAGGATTCCGGTTAGGGTTAGGGTTAGTGTTAGGATTCCGGTTAGGGTTAGGGTTAGGGTTCGGGTTAGGGTTCGGGTTAGGGTTAGGATTCCGGTTAGGGTTAGGGTTAGGGTTCGGGTTAGGGTGCGGGTTAGGGTTCGGGTTAGGTTTAGGGTTAGGGTTAGGGTTAGGGTTAGGGTTAGGGTTAGGGTTCGGGTTCAGGTTAGGGTTAGGGTTCGGGTTAGTGTTCGGGTTAGGGTTCGGGTTAGGGTTCGGGTTAGGTGTCGAGTTAGGGTTAGCGTTAGGGTTCGGTTTAGGGTTACGGTTAGGTCAGGGTTCGGGTTAGGGTTAGGGTTAGGGTTAGGGTTAGGGTTAGAGTTAGGTTTCGGGTTCGGGTTAGGGTTAGGGTTCGGGTTAGGGTTCGGGTTAGGGTTAGGATTCGGGTAAGGGGTTAGGGTTCGGGTTCGGGGTAGGGTTAGGGTTAGGGTTCCGGTTAGGTTAGGGTTAGGGTTCAGGTTAGGTTTATGGTTAGGTTTCGGATTCGGATTAGGGTTAGTGTTAGGGTTAGGGTTCGGGTTCGGGATAGGGTTCGGGTTAGGGTTAGGGTTCGGGTTAGGGTTAGGGTTAGTGTTAGGGTTAGGGTTCGGGTTAGGGTTAGGGTTCGGGTTCGGGTTACGGTTAGGGTTAGGGTTAGGGTTCAGTTTCGGTTTAGGGTTAGGGTTAGGGTAAGGGTTAGGTTCAGGGTTCGGGTTAGGGTTAGGGTTAGGGTTAGTGTTCGGGTTAGGGTTAGGGTTAGGGTTAGGGTTAGGGTTCGGGTTAGGGTTAGGGTTAGTGTTAGGGTTCGGGTTAGGTTTAGGTTTAGGGTTCAGGTTAGGGTTCGGGTTAGGGTTAGGGTTAGGGTTAGGTATCGGATTACGGTAAGGGTTAGGGTTAGGGTTCGGGTTAGCGTTAGGTTTAGGGTTAGGGTTAGGGTTAGGGTTAAGTTTCGGGGTAGGGTTAGGGTTAAGGTTCGGGTTAGGGTTAGGGTTAGGGTTAGGTTTAGGGTTCGGGTTAGGGTTACGTTTCGGGTTAGGGTTCGGGTTAGGGTTCGGTTTCGGGTTAGGGTTATGGTTAGAGTTCGGGTTAGGGTTAGGGTTCGGGTTAGGGTTCGGGGTAGGGTTCGGGTTAGGTTTAGGGTTTGGGTTAGGGTTAGGGTTCGGGTTAGGGTTAGGATTGCGGTTAGGGTTAGGGTTAGGGTTCGGGTTAGGGTTCGGGTTAGGGTTCGGGTTAGGGTTAGGATTCCGGTTAGGATTAGGGTTAGGGTTAGGGTTAGGATTCCGGTTAGGGTTAGGGTTAGTGTTAGGATTCCGGTTAGGGTTAGGGTTAGGGTTCGGGTTAGGGTTCGGGTTAGGGTTAGGATTCCGGATAGGGTTAGGGTTAGGGTTCGGGTTAGGGTTCGGGTTAGGGTTCGGGTTAGGTTTAGGGTTTGAGTTAGGGTTAGGGTTCGGGTTAGGGTTAGGATTCCGGTTAGGGTTAGGTTTAGGGTTCGGGTTCGGGTTAGGGTTAGGGTTCGGGTTAGTGTTAGGGTTCGGGTTAGGGTTAGGGTTCGGGTTAGGGTTAGGGTTAGGGTTAGGGTTCGGGTTCGGGTTAGGGTTAGGGTTCGGGTTAGGGTTAGGGTTAGTGTTAGGTTTAGGGTTAGGGTTAGGGTTCTGGTTCGGTTTAGGTTTAGTGTTAGGGTTAGGGATCGCGTTCGAGTTAGGGTTCGGTTTCGGGTTAGTGTTAGGGTTCGGGTTCGGGTTAGGGTTAGTGTTAGGGTTAGGGTTCGGGTTAGGGTTAGCGTTCGGGTTAGGGGTAGGGTTCGGTTTCGGGTTAGGTTTAGGGTTCGTGTTAGGGTTCGGGTTAGGGTTAGGGTGCGGTTAGGGTTAGGGTTCGGGTTAGGTTTAGGGTTTGGGTTAGGGTTAGGGGTTAGGGTTCGGGTTAGGGTTAGGGTTCGGGTTATGGTTAGGGTTTGGGTTAGGGTTAGGGTTAGGGTTCCGGTTTGGGTTAGTGTTAGGGTTAAGGTTAGGGTTCGGGTTAGGGTTAGTGTTAGGGTTAGGGGTTAGGGTTAGGGTTCGGGTTAGGGTTAGGGTTATGGTTAGGGTTAGGGTTCGGGTTAGGGTTAGGGTAGTGTTCGGGTTAGGGTTAGGGTTAGGGTTATGGTTAGGGTTAGGGTTCGGGTTAGGGTTAGGGTAAGGGTTAGGGTTCGGGTTAGGGTTAGGGTTAGGGTTCGGGTTAGGGTTAGGGTTAGGGTTAGGGTTAGGGTTCGGGTTAGGGTTAGGGTTAGGGTTATGGTTCGGTTTAGGGTTAGGGTTAGGGTTAGGGTTAGGGTTCGGGTTAGGGTTAGGGTTAGGGTTCGGGTTAGGGTTAGGTTTCGGGTTAGGGTTAGGGTTAGGGTTCGGGTTAGGGTTCGGGTTTGGGTTAGGGTTAGGGTTAGCGATCTGGTTAGTGTTAGGGTTCGGGTTAGGGTTAGGGTTAGCGTTAGGGTTAGGGTTAGTGTTAGGGTTAGGGTTCGGATTCGGTTTAGGGTTAGGGTTAGGGTTAGGGTTAGTGTTCGGATTAGGGTTAGCGGTAGGGTATGGGTTAGGGTTCGTGTTCGCGTTAGTGTTAGGGTTAGGGTTAGGGTTCGGGTAAGGGTTAGGGTTCGGTTTAGGGTTAGTGTTAGGGTTAGGAGGTAGGGTTAGGGTTAGGGTTCGGGTTAGGTTTAGGGTTAGGGTTAGGGTTAGGTGTTAGGGTTCGGGTTAGTGTTAGGGTTCGGGATAGGGTTAGGGTTAGGGTTAGGGTTAGGTTTAGGGTTCGGGTTCGGGTTAGCATTAGGGTTAGGATTAAGGTTAGGGTTAGGGTTCGGATTAGTGTTAGGTGTAGGGTTCGGGTTAGGGTTCGGGTTCGGGTTAGGGTTAGAGTTAGGTTTAGGGTTAGGGTTAGTGTTAGGGGTTAGGGTTAGGTTTAGGGTTCGGGTTAGGGTTAGGGTTATGGTTAGGGTTAGGGTTCGGGTTAGGGTTCGGGTTAGTGTTAGCGTTAGGGTTCGGGTTAGGGTTAGGGTTAGGGTTATGGTTAGGGTTAGGGTTCGGGTTAGGGTTAGGGTTAGGGTTAGTGTTCAGGTTAGGGTTAGGGTTAGGGTTCGGGTTAGGGTTTGGGTTAGGGTTAGGATTAGGGTTAGGGTTCGGGGCAGTGTGAGGGTTAGGGTTAGGGTTCGTTTTAGGGTTAGGGTTAGGGTTAATGTTAGGGTTAGGTTTCGGGTTATGGTTAGGGTTAAGGTTCGGGTTAGGATTAGGGTTAGGGTTAGGGTTAGGGTTCGCGTTAGGGTTCGGGTTAGGGGTCGGGTTAGGGTTAGGGTTAGGGTACGGTTTAGGGTTAGGGTTAGGGTTAGGGTTCGGTTTAGTGTTAGGGTTTGGGTTAGGGTTAGGGTTAGGGTTCGGGTTCGGGTTAGGGTTAGGGTTCGGGATCGGGTTAGGGTTAGGGTTAGGGCTCGGGTTAGGGTTCGGGTTAGGGTTAGGGTTAGGGTTCGGGTTCGGGGTGAGGGTTAGGGTTAGGGTTCGGGTTAGGGTTCGGGTTAGGGTTAGGATTCGGGTAAGGGGTTATGGTTCAGGTTCGGGTTAGGGTTAGTGTTAGGGTTCCGGTTAAGTTTAGGGTTAGGGTTCGGGTTAGGGTTAGTGTTAGGGTTAGGGTTCGGGTTAGGGTTAGGGTTAGGTTTCGGGTTAGGGTTCGGGTTAGGGTTAGGGTTAGGGTTAGGGTTAGGGTTCCGGTTAGGGTTAGGGTTAGGGTTAGGGTTAGGGTTAGGGTTCGGATTAGGGTTAGGGGTAGGGTTCGGGTTAGGGTTCGGGTACGGGTTAGGGTTAGGGTTACGGTTAGGGTTAGGGTTCGGGTTAGGTTTAGGGTTAGGGTTAGGGTTAGGGTTAGGGTTAGGGTTAGGGGTTACTGTTAGGGTTACCGTTCGGGTTAGGGTTAGGGTTAGGGTTAGGGTTAGGTTTCGGTTTAGGGTTAGGTTTAGGGTTCGGGTTAGGGTTAGGGTTAGTGTTAGGGTTAGGGTTAGGTTTAGGGTTAGTGTTCGGGTTATGGTTAGGGTTAGGGTTCGGGTTGGGTTCGGGTTAGGGTTAGGGTTAGGGTTCGGGTTCAGGTTAGGGTTAGGGTTCGGGTTAGTGTTCGGGTTAGGTTTAGGGTTAGGGTTAGGTTTAGGTGTTAGGGTTCGGGTTAGTGTTAGGGTTCGGGATAGGGTTAGGGTTCGGGTTAGGGTTAGGGTTCGGGTTCGGGTTAGGGTTAGGGTTAGGATTAAGGTTAGGGTTAGGGTTCAGATTAGTGTTACGTGTAGGGTTCGGTTTAGGGTTCGGGTTCGGGTTAGGGTTAGGGTTAGGGTTAGGGTTAGGGTTAGTGTTAGGGGTTAGGGTTAGGGTTAGGGTTCGGGTTAGGGTTAGGGTTAGGGTTATGGTTAGGGTTAGGGTTCGGGTTAGGGTTAGGGTTAGGGTTAGGGTTCGGGTTAGGGTTAGGGTTAGGGTTCGGGTTAGGGTTCGGGTTAGGGTTAGGATTAGGGTTAGGGTTCGGGGCAGGGTGAGGGTTAGGGTTAGGGTTCGTTTTAGGGTTAGGTTTAGGGTTAATGTTAGGGTTAGGTTTCGGGTTAGGGTTAGGGTTAAGGTTCGGGTTAGGATTAGGGTTAGGGTTAGGGTTAGGGTTCGCGTTAGGGTTCGGGTTAGGGGTCGGGTTAGGGTTAGTGTTAGGGTACGGTTTAGGGTTAGGGTTAGGGTTAGGGTTAGGGTTAGCGTTCTGGTTAGTGTTAGGGTTCGGGTTAGAGTTAGGGTTAGGGATAGGGTTAGGGTTCGGATTAGGTTTAGGGGTAGGGTTCGGGTTAGGGTTCCGGTTCGGGTTAGGGTTAGGGTTAGGGTTATGGTTAGGGTTAAGTTTAGGGTTAGGGTTAGGGTTAGGGTTAGAGTTAGGGTTAGGGTTAGGGTTCGGGTTAGTGTTCGGGTTAGGGTTAGGTTTAGGGTTAGGGTTCGGGCTCGGGGTTAGTGTTATGGTTAGGGTTCGAGTTAGGGTTCGGGTTAGGGTTAGGATTCGGGTAAGGGGTTAGGGTTCGGGTTCGGGTTAGGGTTAGGGTTAGGGTTCCGGTTAAGGTTAGGGTTAGGTTTCTGTTTAGGGTTAGGGTTAGGTTTAGGGTTAGGGTTCGGGATAGGTTTAGGGTTAGTGTTCGGGTTAGGGTTCGGGTTAGGGTTAGGGTTAGGGTTAGGGTTAGGGTTAGGGTTCGGGTTAGGGTTAGGGTTAGGGTTAGGGTTAGGGTTAGGGTTCGGATTAGGGTTAGGGGTAGGGTTCGGTTTAGGGTTCGGGTTCGGGTTAGGGTTAGGGTTAGGGTTCGGGTTAGGGTTAGGGTTTGGGTTAGGGGTTAGGGTTAGGGTTACCGTTCGGGTTAGGGTTAGGGTTAGGTTTAGGGTTAGGGTTAGTGTTAGGTTTAGGGTTATGGTTCGGGTTAGGGTTAGGGTTAGGGTTAGGGTTAGGGTTAGGGTTCGGGTTAGGGTTAGGGTTAGGGTTATGGTTCGGGTTAGGGTTAGGTTTAGTGTTCGGGTTACGGTTAGGGATAGGGTTCGGGTTGGTTTCGGCTTAGGGTTAGGGTTAGGGTTCAGGTTCAGGTTAGGGTTAGGGTTCGGGTTAGTGTTCGGGTTAGGGTTAGGGTTCGGGTTAGGGTTAGGGTTCGGTTTAGGGTTAGTGTTAGGGTTAGGAAGTAGGGTTAGGGTTAGGGTTCGGGTTAGGTTTAGGGTTAGGGTTAGGGTTAGGGGTTAGGGTTCGGGTTAGTGTTAGGGTTCGGGTTAGGGTTAGGGTTAGTGTTAGGGTTAGGGTTCGGGTTCGGGTTAGGGTTAGGGTTCGGATTAGTGTTAGGGTTCGGATTAGGGTTAGGGTTCGGGTTAGGGTTAGGGTTAGGGTTAGTGTTCGGGTTAGGGTTAGGGTTAGGGTTCGGGTTAGCGTTAGGGTTCGGGTTAGGGTTAGGGTTAGGGTTCGGGTTCCGGTTAGGGTTAGGGTTAGGGTTAGTGTTCGGGTTAGGGTTAGGATTAAGTTTAGGGTTAGGGTTCGGATTAGTGTTTGGTGTAGGGTTCGGGTTAGGGTTCGGGTTAGGGTTAGGATTAGGGTTAGGGTTCGGTTTAGGGTAGGGTTAGGGTTAGGGTTCGTGTTAGGGTTAGGGTTAGGGTTCGGGTTAGGGATCGGGTTAGGGTTAGGATTCGGGTTAGGGTTCGGGGCAGGGTATGGGTTAGGGTTAGGGTTAGGGTTAGCGTTCTGGTTAGTGTTAGGGTTCGGGTTAGGGTTAGGTTTAGGGTTAGGTTTAGGATTCGGATTAGGGTTAGGGGTAGGGTAAGGGTTAGGGTTCCGTTCGGGTTAGGGTTAGGGTTAGGGTTAGGGTTAGGGTTAGGGTTAAGTTTAGGGTTAGGGTTAGGGTTCGGGTTAGGGTTAGGTTTAGGGTTCAGGTTAGGGTTCGGGTTAGTGTTAGGGTTAGGGTGAGGGTTCCGGTTAGGGTTAGGGTTAGGGTTAGGGTTAGCGTTCGGGTTAGGTTTAGGGTTAGGGTTAGGGTTTGGTTTAGTGTTAGGGTTAGGGTTAGGGTTAGGGTTAGGGTTCGGGTTAGGGTTAGGGTTCGGGTTAGGGTTAGGATTCGGTTAAGGGGTTAGGGTTTGGGTTCGGGTTAGGGTTAGGGTTAGGGTTCCGGTTAAGGTTAAGGTTAGGGTTAGGGTTCGGGTTAGGGTTAGGGTTAGTGTTAGTGTTCGGGTTACGGTTAGGGTTAGGGTTCCGGTTGGGTTCGGGTTAGGGTTAGGGTTAGGGCTCGGGTTCAGGTTAGGGTTAGGGTTCGGGTTAGTGTTCGGGTTAGGGTTAGGTTTCGGGTTAGGTTTAGGGTTCGGTTTAGGGATAGGGTTAGGGTTAGGAGGTAGGTTTAGGGTTAGGGTTAGGGTTAGGGTTAGTGTTAGGGTTCGGGTTAGTGTTAGGGTTAGGTTTCGGGTTAGGGTGAGTGTTAAGGTTAGGGTTAGGGTTCGGGTTAGGGTTAGGGTTAGGGTTAGAGTTCGGGGTAGTGTTAGGGTTAGGGTTCAGGTTAGGGTTCGGGTTAGGGTTAGGGTTCGGTTTAGGGTTAGGGTTCGGTTTAGGGTTAGTGTTAGGGTTAGGAAGTAGGGTTAGGGTTAGGGTTCGGGTTAGGGTTAGGGTTAGTGTTAGGGTTAGGGTTCGGGTTCGGGTTAGGGTTAGGGTTAGGATTAAGGTTAGGGTTAGGGTTCGGATTAGTGTTTGGTGTAGGGTTCGGGTTAGGGTTCGGGTTAGGGTTAGGATTAGGGTTAGGGTTCGGTTTAGGGTAGGGTTAGGGTTAGGGTTCGTGTTAGGGTTAGGGTTAGGGTTCGGGTTAGGGATCGGGTTAGGGTTAGGATTCGGGTTAGGGTTCGGGGCAGGGTATGGGTTAGGGTTAGGGTTAGGGTTAGCGTTCTGGTTAGTGTTAGGGTTCGGGTTAGGGTTAGGTTTAGGGTTAGGTTTAGGGTTCGGATTAGGGTTAGGGGTAGGGTAAGGGTTAGGGTTCCGTTCAGGTTAGGGTTAGGGTTAGGGTTAGGGTTAGGGTTAAGTTTAGGGTTAGGGTTAGGGTTCGGGTTAGGGTTCGGGTTAGGGTTCGGGTTAGGGTTAGGATTCCGGATAGGGTTAGGGTTAGGGTTCGGGTTAGGGTTCGGGTTAGGGTTCGGGTTAGGGTTAGGTTTCGGGTTAGGGTTAGGGTTAGGATTCCGGTTAGGGTTAGGGTTAGGGTTCGGGTTAGGGTTCGGGTTAGGGTTCGGGTTAGGGTTAGGATTCCGGATAGGGTTAGGGTTAGGGTTCGGGTTAGGGTTCGGGTTAGGGTTCGGGTTAGGTTTAGGGTTTGAGTTAGGGTTAGGGTTCGGGTTAGGGTTAGGATTCCGGTTAGGGTTAGGTTTAGGGTTCGGGTTCGGGTTAGGGTTAGGGTTCGGGTTAGTGTTAGGGTTCGGGTTAGGGTTCGGGTTAGGGTTAGGGTGCGGTTAGGGTTAGGGTTCGGGTTAGGTTTAGGGTTTGGGTTAGGGTTAGGGGTTAGGGTTCGGGTTAGGGTTAGGGTTCGGGTTAGGGTTAGGGTTTGGGTTAGGGTTAGGGTTAGGGTTCCGGTTTGGGTTAGTGTTAGGGTTAAGGTTAGGGTTCGGGTTAGGGTTAGTGTTAGGGTTAGGGGTTAGGGTTAGGGTTCGGGTTAGGGTTAGGGTTATGGTTAGGGTTAGGGTTCGGGTTAGGGTTAGGGTAGTGTTCGGGTTAGGGTTAGGGTTAGGGTTATGGTTAGGGTTAGGGTTCGGGTTAGGATTAGGGTAAGGGTTAGGGTTCGGGTTAGGGTTAGGGTTAGGGTTCGGGTTAGGGTTCGGGTTAGGGTTAGGGTTAGGGTTAGGGTTCGGGTTAGGGTTAGGGTTAGGGTTATGGTTCGGTTTAGGGTTAGGGTTAGGGTTAGGGTTAGGGTTCGGGTTAGGGTTAGGGTTAGGGTTCGGGTTAGGGTTAGGTTTCGGGTTAGGGTTAGGGTTAGGGTTCGGGTTAGGGTTCGGGTTTGGGTTAGGGTTAGGGTTAGCGATCTGGTTAGTGTTAGGGTTCGGGTTAGGGTTAGGGTTAGCGTTAGGGTTAGGGTTAGTGTTAGGGTTAGGGTTCGGATTCGGTTTAGGGTTAGGGTTAGGGTTAGGGTTAGTGTTCGGATTAGGGTTAGCGGTAGGGTATGGGTTAGGGTTCGTGTTCGCGTTAGTGTTAGGGTTAGGGTTAGGGTTCGGGTAAGGGTTAGGGTTCGGTTTAGGGTTAGTGTTAGGGTTAGGAGGTAGGGTTAGGGTTAGGGTTCGGGTTAGGTTTAGGGTTAGGGTTAGGGTTAGGTGTTAGGGTTCGGGTTAGTGTTAGGGTTCGGGATAGGGTTAGGGTTAGGGTTAGGGTTAGGGTTAGGGTTCGGGTTCGGGTTAGCATTAGGGTTAGGATTAAGGTTAGGGTTAGGGTTCGGATTAGTGTTAGGTGTAGGGTTCGGGTTAGGGTTCGGGTTCGGGTTAGGGTTAGAGTTAGGTTTAGGGTTAGGGTTAGTGTTAGGGGTTAGGGTTAGGTTTAGGGTTCGGGTTAGGGTTAGGGTTACGGTTAGGGTTAGGGTTCGGGTTAGGGTTCGGGTTAGTGTTAGCGTTAGGTTTCGGGTTAGGGTTAGGGTTAGGGTTATGGTTAGGGTTAGGGTTCGGGTTAGGGTTAGGGTTAGGGTTAGTGTTCAGGTTAGGGTTAGGGTTAGGGTTCGGGTTAGGGTTTGGGTTAGGGTTAGGATTAGGGTTAGGGTTCGGGGCAGTGTGAGGGTTAGGGTTAGGGTTCGTTTTAGGGTTAGGTTTAGGGTTAATGTTAGGGTTAGGTTTCGGGTTAGGGTTAGGGTTAAGGTTCGGGTTAGGATTAGGGTTAGGGTTAGGGTTAGGGTTCGCGTTAGGGTTCGGGTTAGGGGTCGGGTTAGGGTTAGGGTTAGGGTACGGTTTAGGGTTAGGGTTAGGGTTAGGGTTCGGTTTAGTGTTAGGGTTTGGGTTAGGGTTAGGGTTAGGGTTCGGGTTCGGGTTAGGGTTAGGGTTCGGGATCGGGTTAGGGTTAGGGTTAGGGCTCGG
>JAVLSZ010000112.1:265000-272500 GCA_032313775.1 Urocyon cinereoargenteus | reverse complement strand
GTTAGGGTTAGGGTTCGGGTTAGGGATCGGGTTAGGGTTAGGATTCGGGTTAGGGTTCGGGGCAGGGTATGGGTTAGGGTTAGGGTTAGGGTTAGCGTTCTGGTTAGTGTTAGGGTTCGGGTTAGGGTTAGGTTTAGGGTTAGGTTTAGGATTCGGATTAGGGTTAGGGGTAGGGTAAGGGTTAGGGTTCCGTTCGGGTTAGGGTTAGGGTTAGGGTTAGGGTTAGGGTTAGGGTTAAGTTTAGGGTTAGGGTTAGGGTTCGGGTTAGGGTTAGGTTTAGGGTTCAGGTTAGGGTTCGGGTTAGTGTTAGGGTTAGGGTGAGGGTTCCGGTTAGGGTTAGGGTTAGGGTTAGGGTTAGCGTTCGGGTTAGGTTTAGGGTTAGGGTTAGGGTTTGGTTTAGTGTTAGGGTTAGGGTTAGGGTTAGGGTTAGGGTTCGGGTTAGGGTTAGGGTTCGGGTTAGGGTTAGGATTCGGTTAAGGGGTTAGGGTTTGGGTTCGGGTTAGGGTTAGGGTTAGGGTTCCGGTTAAGGTTAAGGTTAGGGTTAGGGTTCGGGTTAGGGTTAGGGTTAGTGTTAGTGTTCGGGTTACGGTTAGGGTTAGGGTTCCGGTTGGGTTCGGGTTAGGGTTAGGGTTAGGGTTCGGGTTCAGGTTAGGGTTAGGGTTCGGGTTAGTGTTCGGGTTAGGGTTAGGTTTCGGGTTAGGTTTAGGGTTCGGTTTAGGGATAGGGTTAGGTTTAGGAGGTAGGTTTAGGGTTAGGGTTAGGGTTAGGGTTAGTGTTAGGGTTCGGGTTAGTGTTAGGGTTAGGTTTCGGGTTAGGGTGAGTGTTAAGGTTAGGGTTAGGGTTCGGGTTAGGGTTAGGGTTAGGGTTAGAGTTCGGGGTAGTGTTAGGGTTAGGGTTCAGGTTAGGGTTCGGGTTAGGGTTAGGGTTCGGTTTAGGGTTAGGGTTCGGTTTAGGGTTAGTGTTAGGGTTAGGAAGTAGGGTTAGGGTTAGGGTTCGGGTTAGGGTTAGGGTTAGTGTTAGGGTTAGGGTTCGGGTTCGGGTTAGGGTTAGGGTTAGGATTAAGGTTAGGGTTAGGGTTCGGATTAGTGTTTGGTGTAGGGTTCGGGTTAGGGTTCGGGTTAGGGTTAGGATTAGGGTTAGGGTTCGGTTTAGGGTAGGGTTAGGGTTAGGGTTCGTGTTAGGGTTAGGGTTAGGGTTCGGGTTAGGGATCGGGTTAGGGTTAGGATTCGGGTTAGGGTTCGGGGCAGGGTATGGGTTAGGGTTAGGGTTAGGGTTAGCGTTCTGGTTAGTGTTAGGGTTCGGGTTAGGGTTAGGTTTAGGGTTAGGTTTAGGGTTCGGATTAGGGTTAGGGGTAGGGTAAGGGTTAGGGTTCCGTTCGGGTTAGGGTTAGGGTTAGGGTTAGGGTTAAGTTTAGGGTTAGGGTTAGGGTTCGGGTTAGGGTTAGGTTTAGGGTTCAGGTTAGGGTTCGGGTTAGTGTTAGGGTTAGGGTGAGGGTTCCGGTTAGGGTTAGGGTTAGGGTTAGCGTTCGGGTTAGGTTTAGGGTTAGGGTTAGGGTTTGGTTTAGTGTTAGGGTTAGGGTTAGGGTTAGGGTTAGGGTTCGGGTTAGGGTTAGGGTTCGGGTTAGGGTTAGGATTCGGTTAAGGGGTTAGGGTTTGGGTTCGGGTTAGGGTTAGGGTTAGGGTTCCGGTTAAGGTTAGGGTTAGGGTTCGGGTTAGGGTTAGGGTTAGTGTTAGTGTTCGGGTTACGGTTAGGGTTAGGGTTCCGGTTGGGTTCGGGTTAGGGTTAGGGTTAGGGTTCGGGTTCAGGTTAGGGTTAGGGTTCGGGTTAGTGTTCGGGTTAGGGTTAGGTTTCGGGTTAGGTTTAGGGTTCGGTTTAGGGATAGGGTTAGGGTTAGGAGGTAGGTTTAGGGTTAGGGTTAGGGTTAGGGTTAGTGTTAGGGTTCGGGTTAGGGTTAGGGTTAGGGTTCGGGTTAGGGTGAGTGTTAAGGTTAGGGTTAGGGTTCGGGTTAGGGTTAGGGTTAGGGTTAGAGTTCGGGGTAGTGTTAGGGTTAGGGTTCAGGTAAGGGTTCGGGTTAGGGTTCGGTTTAGGGTTAGGGTTCGGGTTAGGTTTAGGGTTAGGGTTAGGGTTCGGGTTAGGGTTAGGTTTAGGTTTAGGGTTAGGGTTAGGGTTAAAGTTCGGGGTAGGGTTAGGGTTAAGGTTCGGGTTAGGGTTAGGGTTAGGGTTAGGGTTCGCGTTAGGGTTCGGGTTAGGTGTCGAGTTAGGGTTAGCGTTAGTGTTCGGTTTAGGGTTACAGTTAGGTCAGGGTTCGGGTTAGGGTTAGGGTTAGGGTTAGGGTTAGAGTTAGGGTTCGGGTTAGGATTAGGATTCGGGTAAGGGGTTAGGGTTCGGGTTCGGGTTCGGTTTAGGGTTAGGGTTCCGGTTAAGGTTAGGGTTAGGGTTCAGATTAGGGTTAGAGTTAGGGTTCGGGTTCGGATTAGGGTTAGTGTTAGGGTTATGGTTCGGTTTCGGGTTAGGGTTCGGATTAGGGTTAGGGTTCGGGTTAGGGTTAGGGTTAGTGTTAGGGTTAGGGTTCGGGTTAGGGTTAGGGTTCGGTTCGGGTTACGGTTAGGGTTAGGGTTAGGGTTCAGTTTCGTGTTAGGGTTAGGGTTAGGGTTAGGTTCAGGGTTCGGGTTAGGGTTAGGGTTAGGGTTAGTGTTCGGGTTAGGGTTAGGGTTAGGGTTAGGGTTAGGGTTCGGGTTAGGGTTAGGGTTAGGTTTAGGGTTCGGGTTAGGTTTAGGTTTAGGGTTCAGTTTAGGGTTCGGGTTAGGGTTAGTGTTAGGGTTAGGTTTCGGGTTACGGTAAGGGTTAGGGTTTGGGTTCGGGTTAGGGTTAAGTTTCGGGGTAGGGTTAGGGTTAAGGTTCGGGTTAGGGTTAGGGTTAAGGTTAGGTTTAGGGTTCGGGTTAGGGTTAGGTTTCGGGTTAGGGTTCGGGTTAGGGTTCGGGTTCGGGTTAGGGTTAGGGTTAGAGTTTTGGTTAGGGTTAGGTTTCGGGGTAGGGTTCGGGTTAGGGTTCGGGTTAGGTTTAGGGTTTGGGTTAGGGTTAGGTTTCGGGTTAGGGTTAGGATTCCGGTTAGGGTTAGGGTTAGGGTTCGGGTTAGGGTTCGGGTTAGGGTTAGGATTCCGGTTAGGGTTAGGGTTAGGGTTAGGATTAGGATTCCGGTTAGGGTTAGGGTTAGGGTTAGGATTCCGGTTAGGGTTAGGGTTAGGGTTCGGGTTAGGGTTCGGGTTAGGGTTAGGATTCCGGTTAGGGTTAGTGTTAGGGTTCGGGTTAGGGTGCGGGTTAGGGTTCGTGTTAGGTTTAGGGTTTGGGTTAGGGTTAGGGTTCGGGTTAGGGTTAGGATTCCGGTTAGGGTTAGGGTTAGGGTTCGGGTTCGGGTTAGGGTTAGGGTTCGGATTAGTGTTAGGGTTCGGATTAGGGTTAGGGTTCGGGTTAGGGTTAGGGTTAGGGTTAGTGTTCGGGTTAGGGTTAGGGTTAGGGTTCGGGTTAGCGTTAGGGTTCGGGTTAGGGTTAGGGTTAGGGTTCGGGTTCCGGTTAGGTTTAGGGTTCCGGTTAAGGTTAGGGTTAGGGTTCGGGTTAGGGTTAGGGTTAGGGTTCGGGTTCGGGTTAGCGTTAGTGTTAGTGTTAGAGTTCGGGTTAGGGTTAGGGTTCGGTTTCGGGTTAGGGTTAGGGTTAGGGTTCGGGTTAGGGTTAGGTTTAGGGTTAGGGTTAGGGGTTAGGGTTAGTGTTACCGTTCTGGTTAGGGTAAGGGTTAGGGTTAGGGTTAGGGTTCGGGTTAAGGTTAGGTTTAGTGTTAGGATTAGGGTTATTGTTCGAGTTAGGGTTAGGTTTAGGGTTAGGGTTCGGGATAGGGTTAGGGTTAGTGTTCAGGTTAGGGTTCGAGTTTGGGTTAGGTTAGGGTTAGGGTTCGGGTTAGGGTTAGGTTTAGGGTTAGGTTTAGGGTTCGGGTTAGGGTTAGGTTTAGGGTTAGGGTTAGGATTAGGGTTAAGGTTCGGTTTAGGTTAAGGGTTAAGGTTCGGGTTAGGGTTAGAGTTTGGGTTAGGTTTCGGGTTAGGGTTAGGGTTCGCGTTAGGGTTAGGGTTCGGGTTAGGGTTAGGGTTAGTGTTAGGTTTAGGGTTCGGGTTAGGGTTAGGGTTCGGGTTCGGGTTACGGTTAGGGTTAGGGTTAGGGTTCGGTTTCTGGTTAGGGTTCGGGATAGGGTTAGGGTTCGGGTTACGGTTAGGGTTCGGGTTCGGGTTAGGGTTAGGGTCCGGGTTCGGTTTAGGGTTAGGGTTAGGGTTAGGGTTAGGTTTCGGATTAGGGTTAGGGGTGGGGTACGGGTTAGTGTTCGGGTTCGGGTTAGTGTTAGGTTTAGGGTTAGGGTTAGGGTTCGGGTTACGGTTAGGGTTAGTGTTAGGGTTTAGAGTTAGGGTTAGGGTTCGGGTTAGGGTTAGGGTTAGGGTTAGGGTTCGGGTTCGGGTTAGGGTTAGGTTTATGGTTCGGGTTAGTGTTAGGGTTAGGGTTAGGTTTAGGGTTCGGGTTAGGGTTAGGGTTAGGGTTAGTGTTCGGGTTACGTTTAGGGTTAGGGTTCGGGTTGGGTTCGGGTTAGGGTTAGGGTTAGGGTTCGGGTTCAGGTTAGGGTTAGGGTTCGGGTTAGTGTTCGGGTTAGGGTTAGGTTTCGGGTTAGGTTTAGGGTTCGGTTTAGGGTTAGTGTTAGGGTTAGGAGGTAGGGTTAGGGTTAGGGATCGGGTTAGGGTTAGGGTTAGGGTTAGGGGTTAGGGTTCGGGTTAGGTTTAGGGTTCGGGTTAGGGTTAGGGTTAGGATTAGGGTTAGGGTTAGGGTTCGTGTTCGGGTTAGAGTTAGGGTTAGGTTTAAGGTTAGGGTTAGGTTTCGGATTAGTGTTAGGTGTAGGGTTCGGGTTAGGGTTCGGGTTCAAGTTAGGGTTAGGGTTAGGGTTAGGGTTCAGGTTTAGTTTAGGGTTCGGTTTAGTGTTAGGGTTAGGGTTCGGGTTCGGGTTAGGGTTAGGGTTCGGGTTAGTGTTAGGGTTAGGGTTCGGGTTAGGGTTAGGGTTAGGGTTATGGTTAGGTTTAGGGTTCGGGTTAGGGTTAGGGTTAGGGTTAGGGTTCGGGTTAGGGTTAGGGTTACGTTTCGGTTTAGGGTTCGGGTTAGGGTTAGGATTAGGGTTAGGGTTCGGGACAGGGTGAGGGTTAGTGTTAGGGTTCGGTTTAGCGTTAGGGTTAGGGTTAAGGTTAGGGTTAGGGTTTGGGTTAGGGTTAGGGTTAAGGTTCGGGTTAGGATTAGGGTTAGGGTTAGGGTTCGCGTTAGGGTTCGAGTTAGGGGTGGGTTAGGGTTAGGTTTAGGGTTCTGGTTAGGGTTAGGGTTAGGGTTAGGGTTCGGGTTAGTGTTAGGGTTTGTGTTAGGGTTAGGGTTAGGGTTCGGGTTCGGGTTAGGGTTAGGTTTCGGGATCGGGTTAGGGTTAGGGTTCAGGTTAGGGTTCGAGTTTGGGTTAGGTTAGGGTTAGGGTTCGGGTTAGGGTTAGGGTTAGGGTTAGGTTTAGGGTTCGGTTTAGGGTTAGGTTTAGGGTTAGGGTTAGGATTAGGGTTAAGGTTCGGTTTAGGGTTAGGGTTAAGGTTCGGGTTAGGGTTAGAGTTTGGGTTAGGTTTCGGGTTAGGGTTAGGGTTCGCGTTAGGGTTAGGGTTCGGGTTAGGGTTAGGGTTGGTGTTAGGTTTAGGGTTCGGGTTAGGGTTAGGGTTCGGTTTCGGGTTACGGTTAGGGTTAGGGTTAGGGTTCGGTTTCTGGTTAGGGTTCGGGATAGGGTTAGGGTTCGGGTTACGGTTAGGGTTCGGGTTCGGGTTAGGGTTAGGGTCCGGGTTCGGTTTAGGGTTAGGGTTAGGGTTAGGGTTAGGTTTCGGATTAGGGTTAGGGGTGGGGTACGGGTTAGGGTTCGGGTTTGGGTTAGTGTTAGGTTTAGGGTTAGGGTTAGTGTTCGGGTTACGGTTAGGGTTAGGGGTAGGGTTTAGGGTTAGGGTTAGGGTTCGCGTTAGGTTTAGGGTTAGGGTTAGGGTTAGGGTTCGGGTTAGGGTTAGGTTTATGGTTCGGGTTAGTGTTAGGGTTAGGGTTAGGTTTAGGGTTCGGGTTAGGGTTAGGGTTAGGGTTAGTGTTCGGGTTACGGTTAGGGTTAGGGTTCGGGTTAGGATCGGGTTAGGGTTAGGGTTAGGGTTCGGGTTCAGGTTAGGGTTAGGGTTCGGGTTAGTGTTCGTGTTAGGGTTAGGTTTCGGGTTAGGTTTAGGGTTCGGTTTAGGGTTAGTGTTAGGGTTAGGAGGTAGGGTTAGGGTTAGGGTTCGGGTTAGGGTTAGGGTTAGGTTTAGGGGTTAGGGTTCGGGTTAGGGTTAGGGTTCGGGTTAGGGTTAGGGTTAGGATTAGGGTTAGGGTTAGGGTTCGTGTTCGGGTTAGAGTTAGGGTTAGGTTTAAGGTTAGGGTTAGGGTTCGGATTAGTGTTAGGTGTAGGGTTCGGGTTAGGGTTCGGGTTCAAGTTAGGGTTAGGGTTAGGGTTAGGGTTCAGGTTTGGTTTAGGGTTCGGTTTAGTGTTAGGGTTAGGGTTCGGGTTCGGGTTAGGGTTAGGGTTCGGGTTAGTGTTAGGGTTAGGGTTCGGGTTAGGGTTAGGGTTAGGGTTATGGTTAGGTTTAGGGTTCGGGTTAGGGTTAGGGTTAGGGTTAGGGTTCGGGTTAGGGTTAGGGTAACGGTTCGGTTTAGGGTTCGGGTTAGGGTTAGGATTAGGGTTAGGGTTCGGGACAGGGTGAGGGTTAGGGTTAGGGTTCGGTTTAGCGTTAGGGTTAGGGTTAAGGTTAGGGTTAGGGTTCGGGTTAGGGTTAGGGTTAAGGTTCGGGTTAGGATTAGGGTTAGGGTTAGGGTTAGGGTTCGCGTTAGGGTTCGAGTTAGGGGTCGGGTTAGGGTTAGGGTTAGGGTTCGGGTTAGGGTTAGGGTTAGGGTTAGGGTTCGGGTTAGTGTTAGGGTTTGTGTTAGGGTTAGGGTTAGGGTTCGGTTTCGGGTTCGGCGTTAGGTTTAGGGTTCGGGTTAGGGTTCAGGTTAGGGTTAGGATTCGGGTAAGGGGTTATGGTTCGGGTTTGGGTTAGGGTTAGTGTTAGGGTTCCGGTTAAGGTTAGGGTTAGGGTTCGGGTTAGGGTTAGGGTTAGGGTTAGGGTTCGGGTTAGGGTTAGTGTTAGGGTACGGGTTAGGGTTCGGGTTAGGGTTAGGGTTAGGGTTAGGGTTTGGGTTGCGGTTAGGGTTAGGGTTCGGGTTAGGGTTAGGGTTAGGGTTAGGTTTCGGATTAGGGTTAGGGGTAGGGTTCGGGTTAGGGTTCGGGTACGGGTTAGGGTTAGGGTTAGGTTTAGGGTTCGGGTTAGGGTTAGGGTTGGGGTTAGGGTTAGGGGTTAGTGTTAGGGTTATCGTTCGGGTGAGTGTTAGGGTTAGGGTTAGGGTTAGGGT
>JAVLSZ010000112.1:255000-257500 GCA_032313775.1 Urocyon cinereoargenteus | reverse complement strand
GTTAGGGGTTAGGGTTCGGGTTAGGGTTTGGGTTAGGGTTCGGGTTCGGGTTAGGGATAGGGTTATGGTTAGGGTTAGGGTTAGGGTTTGTGTTAGGGTTAGGGTTAGGTTTCGGGTTAGGGTTAGGGTTAGGGTTCGTGTTAGTGTTCGAGTTAGGGTTAGGGTTAGGTTTAGGGTTAGGGTTCGGGTTAGGGTTAGGGTTAGGGTTCAGGTTAGGATTAGGGTTCGGGTTAGGTTTAGGTGTTAGGGTTAGGGTTAGGGTTCGGGTTAGGGTTAGGGTTAGGGTTAGGGTTCGGT
Organism: Urocyon cinereoargenteus; assembly: GCA_032313775.1. Classification (NCBI taxonomy): domain Eukaryota; kingdom Metazoa; phylum Chordata; class Mammalia; order Carnivora; family Canidae; genus Urocyon; species Urocyon cinereoargenteus. Next base: position 257,203 of record JAVLSZ010000112.1, on the reverse strand, counting down.
TTAGGCTTAGGTTTAGGGTTCGGGTTAGGGTTATGTTTAGGGTTAGTGTTCGGGTTAGGGTTAGGGTTAGGGTTCGGGTTAGGGTTAGGTTTCAGGTTAGGGTTAGGGTTAGGGTTAGGGTTAGGGTTAGGTTTAGATTTCGGGTTAGGGTTAGGGTTAGGGTTCGGGTTAGGGTTAGGGTTCGGGTTAGGATTAGGGTTAGGGTTATGGTTAGGGTTAGGGTTACGGTTCGGGTAGGGTTAGGTTTATGGTTAGGGTTACGGTTAGGTTTCGGGTTAGGGTTAGGGTTATGGTTAGGATTAGGGTTAGGGTTCGGATTCGGGTTAGGGTTCGGTTTCGGGTTAGTGTTAGGGTTAGGGTTCGGGTTAGGTTTCGGCTTAGGGTCAGGGTTCGGGTTAGGGTTAGGGTTAGGGTTAGGGTTCGGGTTAGCTTTAGGTTTAGGGTTAGGGTTTGGGATAGGGTTAGGGTTCGGTTTCGGGTTAGGGTTTGGGTTCGGGTTCAGGTTAGGGGTTAGGGTTCGGGTTAGGGTTTGGGTTAGGGTTCGGGTTAGGGTTAGGGATAGGGTTATGGTTAGGGTTAGGGTTAGGGTTTGTGTTATGGTTAGGGTTAGGTTTCGGGTTCGGGTTAGGGTTAGGGTTCGGGTTATGGTTTGGGTTAGGGTTAGGATTAGGGTTCGGGTTAGGGTTCGGGTTAGTGTTCGGGTTAGGGTTCGGGTTAGGGTTCGGGTTCGGGTTAGGGTTCGGGTTAGGGTTCGGGTTAGGGTTCGGGTTCGGGTTAGGGTTCGGGTTCGAGTTAGGGTTCGGGTTAGGGTTTGGGTTAGGGTTAGGGTTAGGGTTAGGGTTCGGGTTAGGGTTAGGGTTAGGGTTAGGGTTCGGGTTAGGGTTAGGTTTAGATTTCGGGTTAGGGTTAGGGTTAGGGTTCGGGTTAGGGTTAGGGTTCGGGTTAGGATTAGGGTTAGGGTTATGGTTAGGGTTAGGGTTACGGTTCGGGTAGGGTTAGGTTTATGGTTAGGGTTACGGTTAGGTTTCGGGTTAGGGTTAGGGTTATGGTTAGGATTAGGGTTAGGGTTCGGATTCGGGTTAGGGTTCGGTTTCGGGTTAGTGTTAGGGTTAGGGTTCGGGTTAGGTTTCGGCTTAGGGTCAGGGTTCGGGTTAGGGTTAGGGTTAGGGTTAGGGTTCGGGTTAGCTTTAGGTTTAGGGTTAGGGTTTGGGATAGGGTTAGGGTTCGGTTTCGGGTTAGGGTTTGGGTTCGGGTTCAGGTTAGGGGTTAGGGTTCGGGTTAGGGTTTGGGTTAGGGTTCGGGTTAGGGTTAGGGATAGGGTTATGGTTAGGGTTAGGGTTAGGGTTTGTGTTATGGTTAGGGTTAGGTTTCGGGTTAGGGTTAGGGTTAGGGTTCGGGTTATGGTTTGGGTTAGGGTTAGGATTAGGGTTCGGGTTAGGGTTCGGGTTAGTGTTCGGGTTAGGGTTCGGGTTAGGGTTCGGGTTCGGGTTAGGGTTCGGGTTAGGGTTCGGGTTAGGGTTCGGGTTCGGGTTAGGGTTCGGGTTCGAGTTAGGGTTCGGGTTAGGGTTTGGGTTAGGGTTAGGGTTAGGGTTAGGGTTCGGGTTAGGGTTAGGGTTAGGGTTAGGGTTCGGGTTAGGGTTAGGGTTCGGGTTCAGATTAGGTTAGGGTTAGGGTTAGGGTTAAGGTTCGGGTTCGGGTTAGGGGCGGGTTAGGGTTAGGGTTAGGGTTAGGGTTCGGGTTAGGGTTCGGGTTAGGGTTAGGTTTAGGGTTAGGGTTCGGGTTAGGGTTAGGGTTAGGGTTCGGGTTCGGGTTCGGAGTAGTGTTAGGTTTCGGGTTCGGGTTCGGGTTCGGGTTAGGGTTTAGGGTTCGGTTTAGGGTTAGGGTTAGGGTTCGGGTTAGGGTTAGGGTTAGGGTTAGGGTTAGGGTTTGTGTTAGGGTTAGGTTTAGGTTTTGGGTTAGGGTTAGGGTGAGGGTTCGTGTTAGGTTTCGGGTTAGGGTTAGGATTAGGTTTCGGGTTAGGGTTCGGTTTAGGGTTCGGGTTAGGGTTCGGGTTAGGGTTCGGGTTCGGGTTAGGGTTAGGGTTAGGGTTAGGGTTCGGGTTAGGGTTAGGGTTAGGTTTAGGGTTCGGGTTCGGGTTAGGGTTAGGGTTAGGGTTAGGATTAGGGTTAGGGTTCGGGTTCGGGTTAGGGTTCGGTTTCGGGTT
>JAVLSZ010000112.1:250000-252500 GCA_032313775.1 Urocyon cinereoargenteus | reverse complement strand
GTTCGGGTTAGGTTTCGGGTTAGGGTTAGGTTTCGGGTTAGGGTTCGGGTTCGGTTTAGGGTTCGGGTTCGGGTTAGGTTTAGGGTTAGGGTTCGGGTTAGGGTTAGGGTTAGGTTTAGGGTTAGGGTTCGGGTTAGGGTTAGGGTTAGGGTTAGGATTAGGGTTAGGGTTCGGATTCGGGTTAGGGTTCGGTTTCGGGTTAGTGTTAGGGTTAGGGTTCGGGTTAGGTTTCGGCTTAGGGTCAGGGTTCGGGTTAGGGTTAGGGTTAGGGTTAGGGTTCGGGTTAGCTTTAGGTTTAGGGTTAGGGTTTGGGATAGGGTTAGGGTTCGGTTTCGGGTTAGGGTTCGGGTTCGGGTTCAGGTTAGGGGTTAGGGTTCGGGTTAGGGTTTGGGTTAGGGTTCGGGTTAGGGTTAGGGATAGGGTTATGGTTAGGGTTAGGGTTAGGGTTTGTGTTAGGGTTAGGGTTAGGTTTCGGGTTAGGGTTAGGGTTAGGGTTCGGGTTAGGGTTTGGGTTAGGGTTAGGATTAGGGTTCGGGTTAGGGTTCGGGTTAGTGTTCGTGTTAGGGTTCGGGTTAGGGTTAGGGTTCGGGTTAGGGTTCGGGTTAGGGTTCGGGTTAGGGTTCGGGTTCGGGTTAGGGTTCGGGTTCGAGTTAGGGTTCGGGTTAGGGTTTGGGTTAGGGTTAGGGTTAGGGTTAGGGTTCGGGTTAGGGTTAGGGTTAGGGTTAGGGTTCGGGTTAGGGTTAGGGTTCGGGTTCAGATTAGGGTTAGGGTTAGGGTTAGGGTTAAGGTTCGGGTTCGGGTTAGGGGCGGGTTAGGGTTAGGGTTAGGGTTAGGGTTCGGGTTAGGGTTAGGGTTCGGGTTCGGATTAGGGTTAGGGTTAGGGTTAGGGTTCGGGTTCGGGTTAGGGTTCGGGTTAGGGTTAGGTTTAGGGTTAGGGTTCGGGTTAGGGTTAGGGTTAGGGTTCGGGTTACGGTTAGTATTAGGGTTAGGGTTAGGGTTAGGGTTAGGGTTAGGGTTAGGGTTAGGGTTCGGGTTCGGGTTAGGGTTCGGGTTAGGTTTAGGGTTCGAGTTAGGGTTCGGGTTAGGGTTCGGGTTAGGTTTAGGGTTAGGGTTAGGGTTCGGGTTCGGGTTAGGTTTCGGGTTCGGGTTATGGTTAGGGTTAGGGTTAGGGGTTAGGGTTAGTGTCGGGTTAGATTTCGGGTTAGGGTTCGGGTTAGGGTTAGGGTTAGGGTTCGGGGTAGTGTTCGAGTTAGGGTTAGGGTTAGGTTTAGGGTTAGGGTTCGGGTTAGGGTTAGGGTTAGGGTTAGGTTTAGGTTTAGGGTTCGGGTTCGGGTTAGGGTTAGGGTTAGGGTTCGGGTTACGGTTAGTATTAGGGTTAGGGTTAGGGTTCGGGTTCGGGTTCGGGTTAGGGTTTAGGGTTCGGTTTAGTGTTAGGGTTAGTGTTCGGGTTAGGGTTAGGGTTAGGGTTAGGGTTTGTGTTAGGGTTAGGTTTAGGTTTCGGGTTAGGGTTAGGGTTAGGGTTCGGGTTAGGGTTAGGATTAGGTTTCGGGTTAGGGTTCGGTTTAGGGTTCGGGTTAGGTTTCGGGTTAGTGTTCGGGTTAGGGTTCGGTTTAGGGTTAGGTTTCGGGTTAGGGTTCGGGTTCGGGTTAGGGTTCGGGTTCGGGTTAGGGTTAGGGTTAGGGTTCGGGTTAGGGTTAGGGTTAGGTTTAGGTTTAGGGTTCGGGTTAGGGTTAGGGTTAGGGTTAGGTTTAGGGTTAGGGTTCGGGTTCGGGTTAGGTTTCGGGTTCGGGTTAGGGTTCGGGTTAGGGTTAGGGTTAGGGTTAGGGTTCGGGTTAGGGTTAGGGTTAGGGTTAGGGTTAGGGTTAGTTTTCGGGTTAGGGTTAGGGTTAGGGGTTAGGGTTAAGGTCGGGTTAGGGTTCGGGTTAGGGTTAGTGTTAGGGTTAGGGTTCGGATTAGCGTTCGAGTTAGGGTTAGGATTTGGTTTAGGGTTCGGGTAGGGTTAGTGTTAGGGTTCGGGTTAGGGTTAGGGTTAGGGTTAAGTTTAGGTTTTAGGGTTAGGGTTAGGGTTAGGGTTCGGGTTAGGGTTACGGTTCGGGTTCGGGTTAGGATTAGATTTCGGGTTAGGGTTAGAGTTAGGGGTTAGTGTTAGGTTCGGGTTAGAGTTCGGGTTAGGGTTCGGGTTAGGGTTTGTGTTAGGGTTAGGGTTCGGATTAGCGTTCGAGTTAGGGTTAGGGTTAGGTTTAGGGTTCGGGTTAGGGTTAGGGTTAGGGTTCGTGTTAGTGTTAGGGTTCGGGTTAGGGTTAGGTGTTAGGGTTAGTGTTAGGGTTAGGGTTAGTGTTCGGGTTAGGGTTAGGGTTCGGGTAGGGTTAGGGTTAGGGTTAGGGTTAGGGTTCGGGTTAGGGTTAGGGTTATGTTTTGGGTTCGGGTTCGGGGTAGGGTTAGGGTTCGGTTTCGGGTTAGGGTTCGGGTTCGGGTTCGGGTTAGGGGTTAGGGTTCGGGT
>JAVLSZ010000112.1:240000-245000 GCA_032313775.1 Urocyon cinereoargenteus | reverse complement strand
GTTAGGTTTAGGGTTAGGATTCGGGTTAGGGTTAGGGTTCGGGTTAGGGTTAGGTTTAGGGTTATGGTTAGGGTTAGGGTTAGGGTTCAGGTAGGGTTAAGGTTAGGGTTAGGGTTAGGGTTCGGGTTAGGGTTAGGTTTAGGGTTAGGGTTAGGGTACGGGTTAAGGTTCGCGTTAGGGTTCGGGTTAGGGTTAGGGTTCGGGTTCGGGTTAGGGTTAGGGTAAGGGTTAGGTTTAGGGTTAGGGTTAGGGTTAGGGTTCGGGTTAGGGTAAGTTTTATGGTTTGGGGTCAGGTTCGGGGTAGGGTTAGGGTTCGGATTCGGGTTAGGGTTAGGGTTATGGTTAGGGTTAGGGTTAGGGTTCAGGTAGGGTTAGGGTTAGGGTTAGGGTTAGGGTTCGGGTTAGGGTTAGGGTTAGGGTTAGGGTATGGGTTAGGGTTCGGGTTAGGGTTCGGGTTAGGTTTAGGGTTCGGGTTCGGGTTAGGGTTAGGGTAAGGGTTAGGTTTAGGGTTAGGGTTAGGGTTCGGGTTCGGGTTAGGGTTAGGGTTAGGGTTTGGGGTTAGGGTTAGTGTCGGGTTAGATTTCGGGTTAGGTTTCGGGTTAGGGTTAGAGTTAGGGGTTAGTGTTAGGTTCGGATTAGAGTTCCAGTTAGGGTTCGGGTTAGGGTTTGTGTTAGGGTTAGGGTTCGGATTAGCGTTCGAGTTAGGGTTAGGGTTAGGTTTAGGGTTCGGGTTAAGGTTAGGGTTAGGGTTCGTGTTAGTGTTAGGGTTCGGGTTAGGGTTAGGTGTTAGGGTTAGTGTTAGGGTTAGGGTTAGTGTTCGGGTTAGGGTTAGGGTTAGGGTTTGGGTTAGGGTTCGGGTAGGGTTAGTGTTAGGGTTCGGGTTAGGTTTAGGGTTAGGGTTAGGGTTAGGTTTTAGGGTTAGGGTTAGGGTTCGGGTTAGGGTTAGGGTTTGGGTTCGGGTTAGGGTTAGGTTTCGGGTTAGGGTTAGGGTTAGGGTTAGGGTTAGGGTTAGGTTTAGAGTTCTGGTTAGGGTTAGGGTTAGGGTTCGGGTTAGGGTTAGGGTTCGGGTTAGGGTTAGGGTTAGGGTTATGGTTAGGGTTAGGGTTAGGGTTCAGGTAGGGTTAGGGTTAGGGTTAGGGTTAGGGTTCGGGTTAGGGTTACGGTTAGGGTTAGGGTTAGGTTTAGGTTTAGGGTTCGGGTTAGGGTTAGGGTCAGGGTTCGGGTTAGGGTAAGGTTCCGGGTTCAGGTTAGGGTTAGGGTTCGGGTTCGGGTTCGGGTTAGGGTTCGGGTTTGGGTTAGGGTTCGGGTTCGGGTTAGGGTTAGGTTAAGGGTTAGGTTTAGGGTTAGGGTTAGGGTTAGGATTCGGGTTAGGGTAAGGGTTATGGTTTGGGGTCGGGTTCGGGGTAGGGTTAGGGTTCGGGTTCGGGTTAGGGTCGGGTTAGATTTCGGGTTAGGGTTCGGGTTAGGGTTCGGGTTAGGGTTCGGGTTCGGGTTAGGGTTAGGTTTCAGGTTAGGGTTAGGGTTAGGGGTTAGGGTTAGGGTCGGGTTAGATTTCGGGTTAGGGTTCGGGTTAGGGTTCGGGTTCGTGTTCGAGTTCGGGTTAGGGTTAGGATTTGGGTTCGGGTTAGGGTTAGGGTTCGGATTCGGGTTAGGGTTCGGGTTCGGGTTAGGGTTAGGGGTTAGTGTTCAGGTTATGGTTAGTGTTAGGGTTCGGGTTAGGGGTCGGGTTAGGGTTAGGGTTAGGGTTCGGGTTAGGGTTAGGGTTAGGGTTAGGGTTCGGGTTAAGTTTAGGGTTCGGGTTAGGGTTAGGGTTAGGGTTAGGGTTAGGGTTCGGGTTCGGGTTAGGGTTAGGGTTGGGGTTCGGGTTAGGGTCCGGTTTAGGGTTCGGGTTAGGGATAGGGTTAGGGTTAGGGTTCGGTTTGGGGTTAGGGTTAGCGTTAGGGTTAGGGTTCGGGTTAGGGTTAGGATTCGGTTAAGGTGTTAGGGTTCGGGTTCGGGTTAGGGTCAGGTTTAGGGGTTCCGGTTAGGGTTAGGGTTAGGGTTCGGGTTAGGGTTAGGGTTAGGGTTCGGGTTAGGGTTAGGGTTAGGTTTCGGGTTAGGGTTAGGTTTAGGGTTCGGGTTAGGGGTCAGGGTTCGGGTTAGGGTTAGGGTTAGGGTTCGGGTTCGGGTTAGCTTTAGGTTTAGGGTTAGGTTTCGGGATAGGGTTAGGGTTCGGGTTAGGGTTAGGGTTCGGGTTCGGGTTAGGATTAGGGTTAGGGTAGGATCAGGTTAGGGTTCGGGTTAGGGTTAGGGTTCGAGTTAGGGTTCGGGTTAGGGTTCGGGTTAGGGTTAGATTTAGGGTTAGGGTTCGGGTTCGGGTTAGGGTTAGGGTTCGGGTTCGGGTTAGGGTTCGGGTTAGGGTTAGGTTTAGGTTTCGGGTTAGGGTTAGGGTTAGGGTTGGGTTAGGGTTAGGGTTAGGGTTCGGGTTAGGGTTAGGTTTAGGGTTAGGGTTCGGGTGAGGGTTAGGATTAGGGTTCGGGTTAGGGTTAGGTTTCGGGTTAGGGTTAGGGTTAGGGTTAGGGTTAGGTTTAGAGTTCGGGTTAGGGTTAGGTTTAGGGTTCGGGTTATGGTTAGGGTTCGGGTTAGGGTTAGGGTTAGGGTTATGGTTAGGGTTAGGGTTAGGGTTAGGGTTCGGGTAGGGTTAGGGTTAGGGTTAGGGTTAGGGTTCGGGTTAGGGTTAGGGTTATGTTTTGGGTTCGGGTTCGGGGTAGGGTTAGGGTTCGGTTTCGGGTTAGGGTTCGGGTTCGGGTTCGGGTTAGGGGTTAGGGTTCGGGTTAGGGTTTGAGTTAGGGTTCGGGTTAGGGTTAGGGATAGGGTTATGGTTAGGGTTAGGGTTAGATTTGTGTTAGGGTTAGGGTAGGGTTTCGGGTTAGGGTTAGGGTTAGGGTTCGGGTTAGGGTTTGGGTTAGGGTTAGGATTAGGGTTCGGGTTAGGGTTCGGGTTAGTGTTCGGGTTAGGGTTCGGGTTAAGGTTAGGGTTCGGGTTAGGGTTCGGGTTAGGGTTCGGGTTAGGGTTCGGGTTCGGGTTAGGGTTCGGGTTCGAGTTAGGGTTCGGGTTAGAGTTAGGGTTAGGGTTAGGGTTAGGGTTCGGTTTAGGGTTCGGGTTAGGGTTAGGGTTCGGATTAGGGTTAGGGTTCGGGTTCAGATAGGGTTAGGGTTAGGGTTAGGGTTAAGGTTCGGGTTCGGGTTAGGGTTCGGGTTAGGGTTAGGGTTAGGGTTAGGGTTCGGGTTAGGGTTAGGGTTCGGGTTCGGATTAGGGTTAGGGTTAGGGTTCGGGTTCGGGTTAGGGTTCGGGTTCGGGTTCGGGTTAGGGTTAGGGTTAGGGTTAGGGTTAGAGTTAGGGTTCGGGTTAGGGTTAGGGTTCGGGTTCGGGTTCGGGTTAGGTTTTGGGTTAGGGTTAGTGTTAGGGGTTAGGGTTAGGGTCGGGTTAGGGTTCGGGTTAGGGTTAGTGTTAGGGTTAGGGTTCGGATTTGCGTTCGACTTATGGTTAGGGTTAGGTTTAGGGTTCGGGTTAGGGTTAGGGTTAGGGTTCGTGTTAGTGTTAGGGTTCGGTTTAGTGTTAGGTGTTAGGGTTCGTTTTAGGGTTAGGGTTAGGGTTCGGGTTAGGGTTAGGTTTAGGGTTTGGGTTAGGTTTTAGGGTTAGGGTTAGGGTTCGGGTTAGTGTTAGGGTTAGGGTTCGGGTTAGGGTTAGGTTTCGGGTTAGGGTTAGGGTTAGGGTTAGGGTTAGGGTTAGGGTTAGGTTTAGAGTTCGGTTTAGGGTTAGGGTTAGGTTTCGTGTTAGGGTTATGGTTCGGGTTAGGGTTAGGGTAAGGGTTATGGTTTGGGGTCGGGTTCGGGGTAGGGTTAGGGTTAGGGATATGGTTAGGGTTAGGGTTAGGGTTCGGGTTAGTGTTCGAGTTAGGGTTAGTGTTAGGTTTAGCGTTAGGGTTCGGGTTAGGGTTAGGGTTAGGTTTAAGGTTAGGATTAGGGTTCGGGTTAGGGTTAGGGGTTAGGGTTAGGGTTAGGGTTAGGGTTCGGGTTAGGGTTAGGGTTAGTGTTAGGGTTCGGTTTAGGGTTAGGGTTATGGTTCGGGTTAGGGTTAGTTTTAGGGTTAGGGTCGGGTTAGGGTTAGGGTTAGGGTTCGGGTTAGGGTTAGGTTTCAGGTTAGGGTTAGGGTTAGGGTTAGTGTTAGGTTTAGATTTCGGGTTAGGGTTAGGGTTAGGGTTCGGGTTAGGGTTAGGGTTCGGGTTAGTGTTAGGGTTAGGGTTATGGTTAGGGTTAGGTTTAGGGTTCGGGTAGGGTTAGGGTTAGGGTTAGGGTTAGGGTTAGGGTTCGGGTTAGGGTTATGGTTTGGGTTCGGGTTCGGAGTAGTGTTAGGGTTCGGGTTCGGGTTAGGGTTCGGGTTCGGGTTAGGGTTTAGGGTTCGGTTAGGGTTAGTGTTAGGGTTCGGGTTAGGGTTAGGGTTAGGGTTAGGGTTAGGGTTTGTGTTAGGGTTAGGTTTAGGTTTCGGGTTAGGGTTAGGGTTAGGGTTCGGGTTAGGGTTCGGGTTAGGGTTAGGATTAGGTTTCGGGTTAGGGTTCGGTTTAGGGTTCTGGTTAGGGTTCGGGTTAGTGTTCGGGTTAGGGTTCGGGTTAGGGTTAGGTTTTGGGTTAGTATTCGGGTTCGGGTTAGGGTTCGGGTTCGGGTTAGGGTTAGGGTTAGGGTTAGGGTTAAGTTTAGGGTTAGGGTTAGGGTTAGGGATCGGGTTAGTGTTAGGGTTAGGGTTAGGTTTAGGGTTAGGTTTCGGGTTCGGGTTAGGGTTCGGGTTCGGGTTAGGGTTAGGGTTAGGGTTCGGGTTAGGTTTAGGGTTAGGTTTAGGGTTAGGGATCGGGTTAGGGTTCGGGTTCGGGTTAGGGTTAGGGTTAGGGTTAGGTTTAAGGTTAGGGTTCGGGTTCGGTTAGGGTTCGGGTTCGGGTTAGGTTTCGGGTTAGGGTTAGGGTTCAG
>JAVLSZ010000112.1:227500-235000 GCA_032313775.1 Urocyon cinereoargenteus | reverse complement strand
GTTTCGGGTTAGGGTTAGGGTTAGGGTTCGGGTTAGGGTTTGGGTTAGGGTTAGGATTAGGGTTCGGGTTAGGGTTCGGGTTAGTGTTCGGGTTAGGGTTCGGGTTAAGGTTAGGGTTCGGGTTAGGGTTCGGGTTAGGGTTCGTGTTAGGGTTCGGGTTCGGGTTAGGGTTCGGGTTCGAGTTAGGGTTCGGGTTAGAGGTAGGGTTAGGGTTAGGGTTAGGGTTCTGGTTAGGGTTCGGGTTAGGGTTAGGGTTCGGGTTAGGGTTAGGGTTCGGGTTCAGATTAGGGTTAGGGTTAGGGTTAGGGTTAAGGTTCGGGTTCGGGTTAGGGTTCGGGTTAGGGTTAGGGTTAGGGTTAGGGTTCGGGTTAGGGTTAGGGTTCGGGTTCGGATTAGGGTTAGGGTTAGGGTTCGGGTTCGGGTTAGGGTTCGGGTTCGGGTTCGGGTTAGGGTTAGGGTTCGGGTTCGGGTTAGAGTTAGGGTTCGGGTTAGGGTTAGGGTTCGGGTTCGGGTTAGGGTTAGGTTTTGGGTTAGGGTTAGTGTTAGGGGTTAGGTTTAGGGTCGGGTTAGGGTTCGGGTTAGGGTTAGTGTTAGGGTTAGGGTTCGGATTTGCGTTCGACTTATGGTTAGGGTTAGGTTTAGGGTTCGGGTTAGGGTTAGGGTTAGGGTTCGTGTTAGTGTTAGGGTTCGGTTTAGGGTTAGGTGTTAGGGTTAGTTTTAGGGTTAGGGTTAGGGTTCGGGTTAGGGTTAGGTTTAGGGTTTGGGTTAGGTTTTAGGGTTAGGGTTAGGGTTCGGGTTAGTGTTAGGGTTAGGGTTCGGGTTAGGGTTAGGTTTCGGGTTAGGGTTAGGGTTAGGGTTAGGGTTAGGGTTAGGTTTAGAGTTCGGGTTAGGGTTAGGGTTAGGTTTCGGGTTAGGGTTATGGTTCGGGTTAGGGTTAGGGTAAGGGTTATGGTTTGGGGTCGGGTTCGGGGTAGGGTTAGGGTTAGGGATATGGTTAGGGTTAGGGTTAGGGTTCGGGTTAGTGTTCGAGTAAGGGTTAGTGTTAGGTTTAGCGTTAGGGTTCGGGTTAGGGTTAGGGTTAGGTTTAAGGTTAGGATTAGGGTTCGGGTTAGGGTTAGGGGTTAGGGTTAGGGTTAGGGTTAGGGTTCGGGTTAGGGTTAGGGTTAGTGTTAGGGTTCGGTTTAGGGTTAGGGTTATGGTTCGGGTTAGGGTTAGTTTTAGGGTTAGGGTCGGGTTAGGGTTAGGGTTAGGGTTCGGGTTAGGGTTAGGTTTCAGGTTAGGGTTAGGGTTAGGGTTAGGGTTAGGTTTAGATTTCGGGTTAGGGTTAGGGTTAGGGTTCGGGTTAGGGTTAGGGTTCGGGTTAGTGTTAGGGTTAGGGTTATGGTTAGGGTTAGGTTTAGGGTTCGGGTAGGGTTAGGGTTAGGGTTAGGGTTAGGGTTAGGGTTCGGGTTAGGGTTATGGTTTGGGTTCGGGTTCGGAGTAGTGTTAGGGTTCGGGTTCGGGTTAGGGTTCGGGTTCGGGTTAGGGTTTAGGGTTCGGTTTAGGGTTAGTGTTAGGGTTCGGGTTAGGGTTAGGGTTAGGGTTAGGGTTAGGGTTTGTGTTAGGGTTAGGTTTAGGTTTCGGGTTAGGGTTAGGGTTAGGGTTCGGGTTAGGGTTCGGGTTAGGGTTAGGATTAGGTTTCGGGTTAGGGTTCGGTTTAGGGTTCTGGTTAGGGTTCGGGTTAGTGTTCGGGTTAGGGTTCGGGTTAGGGTTAGGTTTCGGGTTAGTGTTCGGGTTCGGGTTAGGGTTCGGGTTCGGGTTAGGGTTAGGGTTAGGGTTAGGGTTAAGTTTAGGGTTAGGGTTAGGGTTAGGGATCGGGTTAGTGTTAGGGTTAGGGTTAGGTTTAGGGTTAGGTTTCGGGTTCGGGTTAGGGTTCGGGTTCGGGTTAGGGTTAGGGTTAGGGTTCGGGTTAGGTTTAGGGTTAGGTTTAGGGTTAGGGATCGGGTTAGTGTTCGGGTTCGGGTTAGGGTTAGGGTTAGGGTTAGGTTTAGGGTTAGGGTTCGGGTTCGGGTTAGGGTTCGGGTTCGGGTTAGGGTTCGGGTTAGGGTTAGGGTTCAGGTTAGGGTTCGGGTTAGGGTTACGGTTCGGTTTCGGGTTAGGGTTAGGTTTCGGGTTAGGGTTAGAGTTAGGGGTTAGGGTTAGGGTCGGGTTAGAGTTCGGGTTAGGGTTCGGGTTAGGGTTCGGGTTAGGGTTAGTGTTAGGGTTAGGGTTCGGATTAGCTTTCGATTTAGGGTTAGGGTTTGGTTTAGGGTTCGGGTAGGGTTAGTGTTAGGGTTCGGGTTAGGGTTAGGGTTAGGGGTTAGGGTTAGGGTCGGGTTAGGGTTCGGGTTAGGGTTAGTGTTAGGGTTAGGGTTCGGATTAGCGTTCGATTTAGGGTTAGGGTTTGGTTTAGAGTTCGGGTAGGGTTAGTGTTAGGGTTCGGGTTAGGGTTAGGGTTAGGGTTAGGTTTAGGTTTTAGGGTTAGGGTTAGGGTCCGGGTTAGGGTTAGGGTTAGGGTTCGGGTTAGGGTTAGGTTTCGGGTTAGGGTTACGGTTAGGGTTAGGGTTAGGTTTAGGGTTAGGTTTAGACTTCGGGTTAGGTTTACGGTTAGGATTCGGGTTAGGGTTAGGGTTCGGGTTAGGGTTAGGGTTAGGGTTATGGTTAGGGTTAGGGTTAGGGTTCAGGTAGGGTTAAGGTTAGGGTTAGGGTTAGGGTTCGGGTTAGGGTTAGGTTTAGGGTTAGGGTTAGGGTACGGGTTAAGGTTCGCGTTAGGGTTCGGGTTAGGGTTAGGGTTCGGGTTCGGGTTAGGGTTAGGGTAAGGGTTAGGTTTAGGGTTAGGGTTAGGGTTAGGGTTCGGGTTAGGGTAAGGTTTATGGTTTGGGGTCAGGTTCGGGGTAGGGTTAGGGTTCGGATTCGGGTTAGGGTTAGGGTTATGGTTAGGGTTAGGGTTAGGGTTCAGGTAGGGTTAGGGTTAGGGTTAGGGTTAGGGTTCGGGTTAGGGTTAGGGTTAGGGTTAGGGTATGGGTTAGGGTTCGGGTTAGGGTTCGGGTTAGGTTTAGGGTTCGGGTTCGGGTTAGGGTTAGGGTAAGGGTTAGGTTTAGGGTTAGGGTTAGGGTTCGGGTTCGGGTTAGGGTTAGGGTTAGGGTTTGGGGTTAGGGTTAGTGTCGGGTTAGATTTCGGGTTAGGTTTCGGGTTAGGGTTAGAGTTAGGGGTTAGGGTTAGGTTCGGATTAGAGTTCGGGTTAGGGTTCGGGTTAGGGTTTGTGTTAGGGTTAGGGTTCGGATTAGCGTTCGAGTTAGGGTTAGGGTTAGGTTTAGGGTTCGGGTTAAGGTTAGGGTTAGGGTTCGTGTTAGTGTTAGGGTTCGGGTTAGGGTTAGGTGTTAGGGTTAGTGTTAGGGTTAGGGTTAGTGTTCGGGTTAGGGTTAGGGTTAGGGTTTGGGTTAGGGTTCGGGTAGGGTTAGTGTTAGGGTTCGGGTTAGGGTTAGGGTTAGGGTTAGGGTTAGGTTTTAGGGTTAGGGTTAGGGTTCGGGTTAGGGTTAGGGTTAGGGTTCGGGTTAGGGTTAGGTTTCGGGTTAGGGTTAGGGTTAGGGTTAGGGTTAGGGTTAGGTTTAGAGTTCTGGTTAGGGTTAGGGTTAGGGTTCGGGTTAGGGTTAGGGTTCGGGTTAGGGTTAGGGTTAGGGTTATGGTTAGGGTTAGGGTTAGGGTTCAGGTAGGGTTAGGGTTAGGGTTAGGGTTAGGGTTCGGGTTAGGGTTACGGTTAGGGTTAGGGTTAGGTTTAGGGTTCGGGTTAGGGTTAGGGTCAGGGTTCGGGTTAGGGTAAGGGTCCGGGTTCAGGTTAGGGTTAGGGTTCGGGTTCGGGTTCGGGTTAGGGTTCGGGTTTGGGTTAGGGTTCGGGTTCGGGTTAGGGTTAGGTTAAGGGTTAGGTTTAGGGTTAGGGTTAGGGTTAGGGTTCGGGTTAGGGTAAGGGTTATGGTTTGGGGTCGGGTTCGGGGTAGGGTTAGGGTTCGGGTTCGGGTTAGGGTCGGGTTAGATTTCGGGTTAGGGTTCGGGTTAGAGTTCGGGTTAGGGTTCGGGTTCGGGTTAGGGTTAGGTTTCAGGTTAGGGTTAGGGTAAGGGGTTAGGGTTAGGGTCGGGTTAGATTTCGGGTTAGGGTTCGGGTTAGGGTTCGGGTTCGTGTTCGAGTTCGGGTTAGGGTTAGGATTTGGGTTCGGGTTAGGGTTAGGGTTCGGATTCGGGTTAGGGTTCGGGTTCGGGTTAGGGTTAGGGGTTAGTGTTCAGGTTATGGTTAGTGTTAGGGTTCGGGTTAGGGGTCGGGTTAGGGTTAGGGTTAGGGTTCGGGTTAGGGTTAGGGTTAGGGTTAGGGTTCGGGTTAGGTTTAGGGTTCGGGTTAGGGTTAGGGTTAGGGTTAGGGTTCGGGTTCGGGTTAGGGTTAGGGTTGGGGTTCGGGTTAGGGTTCGGGTTAGGGTTCGGGTTAGGGATAGGGTTAGGGTTAGGGTTCGGTTTCGGGGTTAGGGTTAGGGTTAGGGTTAGGTTTCGGTTTAGGGTTAGGATTCGGTTAAGGTGTTAGGGTTCGGGTTCGGGTTAGGGTCAGGTTTAGTGTTCCGGTTAGGGTTAGGGTTAGGGTTCGGGTTAGGGTTAGGGTTAGGGTTCGGGTTAGGGTTAGGGTTAGGTTTCGGGTTAGGGTTAGGTTTAGGGTTCGGGTTAGGGTCAGGGTTCGGGTTAGGGTTAGGGTTAGGGTTCGGGTTCGGGTTAGCTTTAGGTTTAGGGTTAGGTTTCGGGATAGGGTTAGGGTTCGGGTTAGGGTTAGGGTTCGGGTTCGGGTTAGGATTAGGGTTAGGGTTGGATCAGGTTAGGGTTCGGGTTAGGGTTAGGGTTCGAGTTAGGGTTCGGGTTAGGGTTCGGGTTAGGGTTAGATTTAGGGTTAGGGTTCGGGTTCGGGTTAGGGTTAGGGTTCGGGTTCGGGTTAGGGTTCGGGTTAGGGTTAGGTTTAGGTTTCGGGTTAGGGTTAGGGTTAGGGTTGGGTTAGGGTTAGGGTTAGGGTTCGGGTTAGGGTTAGGTTTAGGGTTAGTGTTCGGGTGAGGGTTAGGATTAGGGTTCGGGTTAGGGTTAGGTTTCGGGTTAGGGTTAGGGTTAGGGTTAGGGTTAGGTTTAGAGTTCGGGTTAGGGTTAGGGTTAGGGTTCGGGTTATGGTTAGGGTTCGGGTTAGGGTTAGGGTTAGGGTTATGGTTAGGGTTAGGGTTAGGGTTAGGGTTCGGGTAGGGTTAGGGTTAGGGTTAGGGTTAGGGTTCGGGTTAGGGTTAGGGTTATGTTTTGGGTTCGGGTTCGGGGTAGGGTTAGGGTTCGGTTTCGGGTTAGGGTTCGGGTTCGGGTTCGGGTTAGGGGTTAGGGTTCGGGTTAGGGTTTGGGTTAGGGTTCGGGTTAGGGTTAGGGATAGGGTTATGGTTAGGGTTAGGGTTAGGGTTTGTGTTAGGGTTAGGGTTAGGTTTCGGGTTAGGGTTAGGGTTAGGGTTCGGGTTAGGGTTTGGGTTAGGGTTAGGATTAGGGTTCGGGTTAGGGTTCGGGTTAGTGTTCGGGTTAGGGTTCGGGTTAAGGTTAGGGTTCGGGTTAGGGTTCGGGTTAGGGTTCGGGTTAGGGTTCGGGTTCGGGTTAGGGTTCGGGTTCGAGTTAGGGTTCGGGTTAGAGGTAGGGTTAGGGTTAGGGTTAGGGTTCTGGTTAGGGTTTGGGTTAGGGTTAGGGTTCGGGTTAGGGTTAGGGTTCGGGTTCAGATTAGGGTTAGGGTTAGGGTTAGGGTTAAGGTTCGGGTTCGGGTTAGGGTTCGGGTTAGGGTTAGGGTTAGGGTTAGGGTTCGGGTTAGGGTTAGGGTTCGGGTTCGGATTAGGGTTAGGGTTAGGGTTCGGGTTCGGGTTAGGGTTCGGGTTCGGGTTCGGGTTAGGGTTAGGGTTCGGGTTCGGGTTAGAGTTAGGGTTCGGGTTAGGGTTAGGGTTCGGGTTCGGGTTAGGGTTAGGTTTTGGGTTAGGGTTAGTGTTAGGGGTTAGGTTTAGGGTCGGGTTAGGGTTCGGGTTAGGGTTAGTGTTAGGGTTAGGGTTCGGATTTGCGTTCGACTTATGGTTAGGGTTAGGTTTAGGGTTCGGGTTAGGGTTAGGGTTAAGGTTCGTGTTAGTGTTAGGGTTCGGTTTAGGGTTAGGTGTTAGGGTTAGTTTTAGGGTTAGGGTTAGGGTTCGGGTTAGGGTTAGGTTTAGGGTTTGGGTTAGGTTTTAGGGTTAGGGTTAGGGTTCGGGTTAGTGTTAGGGTTAGGGTTCGGGTTAGGGTTAGGTTTCGGGTTAGGGTTAGGGTTAGGGTTAGGGTTAGGGTTAGGTTTAGAGTTCGGGTTAGGGTTAGGGTTAGGTTTCGGGTTAGGGTTATGGTTCGGGTTAGGGTTAGGGTAAGGGTTATGGTTTGGGGTCGGGTTCGGGGTAGGGTTAGGGTTAGGGATATGGTTAGGGTTAGGGTTAGGGTTCGGGTTAGTGTTCGAGTAAGGGTTAGTGTTAGGTTTAGCGTTAGGGTTCGGGTTAGGGTTAGGGTTAGGTTTAAGGTTAGGATTAGGGTTCGGGTTAGGGTTAGGGGTTAGGGTTAGGGTTAGGGTTAGGGTTCGGGTTAGGGTTAGGGTTAGTGTTAGGGTTCGGTTTAGGGTTAGGGTTATGGTTCGGGTTAGGGTTAGTTTTAGGGTTAGGGTCGGGTTAGGGTTAGGGTTAGGGTTCGGGTTAGGGTTAGGTTTCAGGTTAGGGTTAGGGTTAGGGTTAGGGTTAGGTTTAGATTTCGGGTTAGGGTTAGGGTTAGGGTTCGGGTTAGGGTTAGGGTTCGGGTTAGTGTTAGGGTTAGGGTTATGGTTAGGGTTAGGTTTAGGGTTCGGGTAGGGTTAGGGTTAGGGTTAGGGTTAGGGTTAGGGTTCGGGTTAGGGTTATGGTTTGGGTTCGGGTTCGGAGTAGTGTTAGGGTTCGGGTTCGGGTTAGGGTTCGGGTTCGGGTTAGGGTTTAGGGTTCGGTTTAGGGTTAGTGTTAGGGTTCGGGTTAGGGTTAGGGTTAAGGTTAGGGTTAGGGTTTGTGTTAGGGTTAGGTTTAGGTTTCGGGTTAGGGTTAGGGTTAGGGTTCGGGTTAGGGTTCGGGTTAGGGTTAGGATTAGGTTTCGGGTTAGGGTTCGGTTTAGGGTTCTGGTTAGGGTTCGGGTTAGTGTTCGGGTTAGGGTTCGGGTTAGGGTTAGGTTTCGGGTTAGTGTTCGGGTTCGGGTTAGGGTTCGGGTTCGGGTTAGGGTTAGGGTTAGGGTTAGGGTTAAGTTTAGGGTTAGGGTTAGGGTTAGGGATCGGGTTAGTGTTAGGGTTAGGGTTAGGTTTAGGGTTAGGTTTCGGGTTCGGGTTAGGGTTCGGGTTCGGGTTAGGGTTAGGGTTAGGGTTCGGGTTAGGTTTAGGGTTAGGTTTAGGGTTAGGGATCGGGTTAGTGTTCGGGTTCG
>JAVLSZ010000112.1:210000-225000 GCA_032313775.1 Urocyon cinereoargenteus | reverse complement strand
GATTCGGTTAAGGTGTTAGGGTTCGGGTTCGGGTTAGGGTCAGCTTTAGGGTTCCGGTTAGGGTTAGGGTTAGGGTTCGGGTTAGGGTTAGGGTTAGGGTTCGGGTTAGGGTTAGGGTTAGGTTTCGGGTTAGGGTTAGGTTTAGGGTTCGGGTTAGGGTCAGGGTTCGGGTTAGGGTTAGGGTTAGGGTTCGGGTTCGGGTTAGCTTTAGGTTTAGGGTTAGGTTTCGGGATAGGGTTAGGGTTCGGGTTAGGGTTAGGGTTCGGGTTCGGGTTAGGATTAGGGTTAGGGTTGGATCAGGTTAGGGTTCGGGTTAGGGTTAGGGTTCGAGTTAGGGTTCGGGTTAGGGTTCGGGTTAGGGTTAGATTTAGGGTTAGGGTTCGGGTTCGGGTTAGGGTTAGGGTTCGGGTTCGGGTTAGGGTTCGGGTTAGGGTTAGGTTTAGGTTTCGGGTTAGGGTTAGGGTTAGGGTTGGGTTAGGGTTAGGGTTAGGGTTCGGGTTAGGGTTAGGTTTAGGGTTAGGGTTCGGGTGAGGATTAGGATTAGGGTTCGGGTTAGGGTTAGGTTTCGGGTTAGGGTTAGGGTTAGGGTTAGGGTTAGGTTTAGAGTTCGGGTTAGGGTTAGGGTTAGGGTTCGGTTTATGGTTAGGGTTCGGGTTAGGGTTAGGGTTGTGGTTAGGGTTAGGGTTAGGGTTAGGGTTCGGGTAGGGTTAGGGTTAGGGTTAGGGTTAGGGTTCGGGTTAGGGTTAGGGTTATGTTTTGGGTTCGGGTTCGGGGTAGGGTTAGGGTTCGGTTTCGGGTTAGGGTTCGGGTTCGGGTTCGGGTTAGGGGTTACGGTTCGGGTTAGGGTTTGGGTTAGGTTTCGGGTTAGGGTTAGGGATAGGGTTATGGTTAGGGTTAGGGTTAGGGTTTGTGTTAGGGTTAGGGTTAGGTTTCGGGTTAGGGTTAGGGTTAGGGTTCGGGTTAGGGTTTGGGTTAGGGTTAGGATTAGGGTTTGGGTTAGGGTTCGGGTTAGTGTTCGGGTTAGGGTTCGGGTTAAGGTTAGGGTTCGGGTTAGGGTTCGGGTTAGGGTTCGGGTTAGGGTTCGGGTTCGGGTTAGGGTTCGGGTTCGAGTTAGGGTTCGGGTTAGAGGTAGGGTTAGGGTTAGGGTTAGGGTTCGGGTTAGGGTTCGGGTTAGGGTTAGGGTTCGGGTTAGGGTTAGGGTTCGGGTTAGGGTTCGGGTTAGGGTTCGGGTTCGGGTTCGGGTTAGGGTTAGGGTTCGGGTTCGGGTTAGAGTTAGGGTTCGGGTTAGGGTTAGGGTTCGGGTTCGGGTTAGGGTTAGGTTTTGGGTTAGGGTTAGTGTTAGGGGTTAGGGTTTGGGTCGGGTTAGGGTTCGGGTTAGGGTTAGTGTTAGGGTTAGGGTTCGGATTTGCGTTCGACTTATGGTTAGGGTTAGGTTTAGGGTTCGGGTTAGGGTTAGGGTTAGGGTTCGTGTTAGTGTTAGGGTTCGGTTTAGGGTTAGGTGTTAGGGTTAGTTTTAGGGTTAGGGTTAGGGTTCGGGTTAGGGTTAGGTTTAGGGTTTGGGTTAGGTTTTAGGGTTAGGGTTAGGGTTCGGGTTAGTGTTAGGGTTAGGGTTCGGGTTAGGGTTAGGTTTCGGGTTAGGGTTAGGGTTAGGGTTAGGGTTAGGGTTAGGTTTAGAGTTCGGGTTAGGGTTAGGGTTAGGTTTCGGGTTAGGGTTATGGTTCGGGTTAGGGTTAGGGTAAGGGTTATGGTTTGGGGTCGGGTTCGTGGTAGGGTTAGGGTTAGGGATATGGTTAGGGTTAGGGTTAGGGTTCGGGTTAGTGTTCGAGTTAGGGTTAGTGTTAGGTTTAGCGTTAGGGTTCGGGTTAGGGTTAGGGTTAGGTTTAAGGTTAGGATTAGGGTTCGGGTTAGGGTTAGGGGTTAGGGTTAGGGTTAGGGTTAGGGTTCGGGTTAGGGTTAGGGTTAGTGTTAGGGTTCGGTTTAGGGTTAGGGTTATGGTTCGGGTTAGGGTTAGTTTTAGGGTTAGGGTCGGGTTAGGGTTAGGGTTAGGGTTCGGGTTAGGGTTAGGTTTCAGGTTAGGGTTAGGGTTAGGGTTAGGGTTAGGTTTAGATTTCGGGTTAGGGTTAGGGTTAGGGTTCGGGTTAGGGTTAGGGTTCGGGTTAGTGTTAGGGTTAGGGTTATGGTTAGGGTTAGGTTTAGGGTTCGGGTAGGGTTAGGGTTAGGGTTAGGGTTAGGGTTCGGGTTAGGGTTATGGTTTGGGTTCGGGTTCGGAGTAGTGTTAGGGTTCGGGTTCGGGTTAGGGTTCGGGTTCGGGTTAGGGTTTAGGGTTCGGTTTAGGGTTAGTGTTAGGGTTCGGGTTAGGGTTAGGGTTAGGGTTACGGTTAGGGTTAGGGTTAGGTTTAGGGTTCGGGTTAGGGTTAGGGTCAGGGTTCGGGTTAGGGTAAGGGTCCGGGTTCAGGTTAGGGTTAGGGTTCGGGTTCGGGTTCGGGTTAGGGTTCGGGTTTGGGTTAGGGTTCGGGTTCGGGTTAGGGTTAGGTTAAGGGTTAGGTTTAGGGTTAGGGTTAGGGTTAGGGTTCGGGTTAGGGTAAGGGTTATGGTTTGGGGTCGGGTTCGGGGTAGGGTTAGGGTTCGGGTTCGGGTTAGGGTCGGGTTAGATTTCGGGTTAGGGTTCGGGTTAGGGTTCGGGTTAGGGTTCGGGTTCGGGTTAGGGTTAGGTTTCAGGTTAGGGTTAGGGTAAGGGGTTAGGGTTAGGGTCGGGTTAGATTTCGGGTTAGGGTTCGGGTTAGGGTTCGGGTTCGTGTTCGAGTTCGGGTTAGGGTTAGGATTTGGGTTCGGGTTAGGGTTAGGGTTCGGATTCGGGTTAGGGTTCGGGTTCGGGTTAGGGTTAGGGGTTAGTGTTCAGGTTATGGTTAGTGTTAGGGTTCGGGTTAGGGGTCGGGTTAGGGTTAGGGTTAGGGTTCGGGTTAGGGTTAGGGTTAGGGTTAGGGTTCGGGTTAGGTTTAGGGTTCGGGTTAGGGTTAGGGTTAGGGTTAGGGTTCGGGTTCGGGTTAGGGTTAGGGTTGGGGTTCGGGTTAGGGTTCGGGTTAGGGTTCGGGTTAGGGATAGGGTTAGGGTTAGGGTTCGGTTTCGGGGTTAGGGTTAGGGTTAGGGTTAGGGTTCGGTTTAGGGTTAGGATTCGGTTAAGGTGTTAGGGTTCGGGTTCGGGTTAGGGTCAGGTTTAGTGTTCCGGTTAGGGTTAGGGTTAGGGTTCGGGTTAGGGTTAGGGTTAGGGTTCGGGTTAGGGTTAGGGTTAGGTTTCGGGTTAGGGTTAGGTTTAGGGTTCGGGTTAGGGTCAGGGTTCGGGTTAGGGTTAGGGTTAGGGTTCGGGTTCGGGTTAGCTTTAGGTTTAGGGTTAGGTTTCGGGATAGGGTTAGGGTTCGGGTTAGGGTTAGGGTTCGGGTTCGGGTTAGGATTAGGGTTAGGGTTGGATCAGGTTAGGGTTCGGGTTAGGGTTAGGGTTCGAGTTAGGGTTCGGGTTAGGGTTCGGGTTAGGGTTAGATTTAGGGTTAGGGTTCGGGTTCGGGTTAGGGTTAGGGTTCGGGTTCGGGTTAGGGTTCGGGTTAGGGTTAGGTTTAGGTTTCGGGTTAGGGTTAGGGTTAGGGTTGGGTTAGGGTTAGGGTTAGGGTTCGGGTTAGGGTTAGGTTTAGGGTTAGGGTTCGGGTGAGGGTTAGGATTAGGGTTCGGGTTAGGGTTAGGTTTCGGGTTAGGGTTAGGGTTAGGGTTAGGGTTAGGTTTAGAGTTCGGGTTAGGGTTAGGGTTAGGGTTCGGGTTATGGTTAGGGTTCGGGTTAGGGTTAGGGTTAGGGTTATGGTTAGGGTTAGGGTTAGGGTTAGGGTTCGGGTAGGGTTAGGGTTAGGGTTAGGGTTAGGGTTCGGGTTAGGGTTAGGGTTATGTTTTGGGTTCGGGTTCGGGGTAGGGTTAGGGTTCGGTTTCGGGTTAGGGTTCGGGTTCGGGTTCGGGTTAGGGGTTAGGGTTCGGGTTAGGGTTTGGGTTAGGGTTCGGGTTAGGGTTAGGGATAGGGTTATGGTTAGGGTTAGGTTTAGGGTTTGTGTTAGGGTTAGGGTTAGGTTTCGGGTTAGGGTTAGGGTTAGGGTTCGGGTTAGGGTTTGGGTTAGGGTTAGGATTAGGGTTCGGGTTAGGGTTCGGGTTAGTGTTCGGGTTAGGGTTCGGGTTAAGGTTAGGGTTCGGGTTAGGGTTCGGGTTAGGGTTCGGGTTCGGGTTAGGGTTCGGGTTCGAGTTAGGGTTCGGGTTAGAGGTAGGGTTAGGGTTAGGGTTAGGGTTCTGGTTAGGGTTCGGGTTAGGGTTAGGGTTCGGGTTAGGGTTAGGGTTCGGGTTCAGATTAGGGTTAGGGTTAGGGTTAGGGTTAAGGTTCGGGTTCGGGTTAGGGTTCGGGTTAGGGTTAGGGTTAGGGTTAGGGTTCGGGTTAGGGTTAGGGTTCGGGTTCGGATTAGGGTTAGGGTTAGGGTTCGGGTTCGGGTTAGGGTTCGGGTTCGGGTTCGGGTTAGGGTTAGGGTTCGGGTTCGGGTTAGAGTTAGGGTTCGGGTTAGGGTTAGGGTTCGGGTTCGGGTTAGGGTTAGGTTTTGGGTTAGGGTTAGTGTTAGGGGTTAGGTAGGGTCGGGTTAGGGTTCGGGTTAGGGTTAGTGTTAGGGTTAGGGTTCGGATTTGCGTTCGACTTATGGTTAGGGTTAGGTTTAGGGTTCGGGTTAGGGTTAGGGTTAGGGTTCGTGTTAGTGTTAGGGTTCGGTTTAGGGTTAGGTGTTAGGGTTAGTTTTAGGGTTAGGGTTAGGGTTCGGGTTAGGGTTAGGTTTAGGGTTTGGGTTAGGTTTTAGGGTTAGGGTTAGGGTTCGGGTTAGTGTTAGGGTTAGGGTTCGGGTTAGGGTTAGGTTTCGGGTTAGGGTTAGGGTTAGGGTTAGGGTTAGGGTTAGGTTTAGAGTTCGGGTTAGGGTTAGGGTTAGGTTTCGGGTTAGGGTTATGGTTCGGGTTAGGGTTAGGGTAAGGGTTATGGTTTGGGGTCGGGTTCGGGGTAGGGTTAGGGTTAGGGATATGGTTAGGGTTAGGGTTAGGGTTCGGGTTAGTGTTCGAGTAAGGGTTAGTGTTAGGTTTAGCGTTAGGGTTCGGGTTAGGGTTAGGGTTAGGTTTAAGGTTAGGATTAGGGTTCGGGTTAGGGTTAGGGGTTAGGGTTAGGGTTAGGGTTAGGGTTCGGGTTAGGGTTAGGGTTAGTGTTAGGGTTCGGTTTAGGGTTAGGGTTATGGTTCGGGTTAGGGTTAGTTTTAGGGTTAGGGTCGGGTTAGGGTTAGGGTTAGGGTTCGGGTTAGGGTTAGGTTTCAGGTTAGGGTTAGGGTTAGGGTTAGGGTTAGGTTTAGATTTCGGGTTAGGGTTAGGGTTAGGGTTCGGGTTAGGGTTAGGGTTCGGGTTAGTGTTAGGGTTAGGGTTATGGTTAGGGTTAGGTTTAGGGTTCGGGTAGGGTTAGGGTTAGGGTTAGGGTTAGGGTTAGGGTTCGGGTTAGGGTTATGGTTTGGGTTCGGGTTCGGAGTAGTGTTAGGGTTCGGGTTCGGGTTAGGGTTCGGGTTCGGGTTAGGGTTTAGGGTTCGGTTTAGGGTTAGTGTTAGGGTTCGGGTTAGGGTTAGGGTTAGGGTTAGGGTTAGGGTTTGTGTTAGGGTTAGGTTTAGGTTTCGGGTTAGGGTTAGGGTTAGGGTTCGGGTTAGGGTTCGGGTTAGGGTTAGGATTAGGTTTCGGGTTAGGGTTCGGTTTAGGGTTCTGGTTAGGGTTCGGGTTAGTGTTCGGGTTAGGGTTCGGGTTAGGGTTAGGTTTCGGGTTAGTGTTCGGGTTCGGGTTAGGGTTCGGGTTCGGGTTAGGGTTAGGGTTAGGGTTAAGTTTAGGGTTAGGGTTAGGGTTAGGGATCGGGTTAGTGTTAGGGTTAGGGTTAGGTTTAGGGTTAGGTTTCGGGTTCGGGTTAGGGTTCGGGTTCGGGTTAGGGTTAGGGTTAGGGTTCGGGTTAGGTTTAGGGTTAGGTTTAGGGTTAGGGATCGGGTTAGTGTTCGGGTTCGGGTTAGGGTTAGGGTTAGGGTTAGGTTTAGGGTTAGGGTTCGGGTTCGGGTTAGGGTTCGGGTTCGGGTTAGGGTTCGGGTTAGGGTTAGGGTTCAGGTTAGGGTTCGGGTTAGGGTTACGGTTCGGTTTCGGGTTAGGGTTAGGTTTCGGGTTAGGGTTAGAGTTAGGGGTTAGGGTTAGGGTCGGGTTAGAGTTCGGGTTAGGGTTCGGGTTAGGGTTCGGGTTAGGGTTAGTGTTAGGGTTAGGGTTCGGATTAGCTTTCGATTTAGGGTTAGGGTTTGGTTTAGGGTTCGGGTAGGGTTAGTGTTAGGGTTCGGGTTAGGGTTAGGGTTAGGGGTTAGGGTTAGGGTCGGGTTAGGGTTCGGGTTAGGGTTAGTGTTAGGGTTAGGGTTCGGATTAGCGTTCGATTTAGGGTTAGGGTTTGGTTTAGAGTTCGGGTAGGGTTAGTGTTAGGGTTCGGGTTAGGGTTAGGGTTAGGGTTAGGTTTAGGTTTTAGGGTTAGGGTTAGGGTCCGGGTTAGGGTTAGGGTTAGGGTTCGGGTTAGGGTTAGGTTTCGGGTTAGGGTTACGGTTAGGGTTAGGGTTAGGTTTAGGGTTAGGTTTAGACTTCGGGTTAGGTTTACGGTTAGGATTCGGGTTAGGGTTAGGGTTCGGGTTAGGGTTAGGGTTAGGGTTATGGTTAGGGTTAGGGTTAGGGTTCAGGTAGGGTTAAGGTTAGGGTTAGGGTTAGGGTTCGGGTTAGGGTTAGGTTTAGGGTTAGGGTTAGGGTACGGGTTAAGGTTCGCGTTAGGGTTCGGGTTAGGGTTAGGGTTCGGGTTCGGGTTAGGGTTAGGGTAAGGGTTAGGTTTAGGGTTAGGGTTAGGGTTAGGGTTCGGGTTAGGGTAAGGTTTATGGTTTGGGGTCAGGTTCGGGGTAGGGTTAGGGTTCGGATTCGGGTTAGGGTTACGGTTATGGTTAGGGTTAGGGTTAGGGTTCAGGTAGGGTTCGGGTTAGGGTTAGGGTTAGGGTTCGGGTTAGGGTTAGGGTTAGGGTTAGGGTATGGGTTAGGGTTCGGGTTAGGGTTCGGGTTAGGTTTAGGGTTCGGGTTCGGGTTAGGGTTAGGGTAAGGGTTAGGTTTAGGGTTAGGGTTAGGGTTCGGGTTCGGGTTAGGGTTAGGGTTAGGGTTTGGGGTTAGGGTTAGTGTCGGGTTAGATTTCGGGTTAGGTTTCGGGTTAGGGTTAGAGTTAGGGGTTAGGGTTAGGTTCGGATTAGAGTTCGGGTTAGGGTTCGGGTTAGGGTTTGTGTTAGGGTTAGGGTTCGGATTAGCGTTCGAGTTAGGGTTAGGGTTAGGTTTAGGGTTCGGGTTAAGGTTAGGGTTAGGGTTCGTGTTAGTGTTAGGGTTCGGGTTAGGGTTAGGTGTTAGGGTTAGTGTTAGGGTTAGGGTTAGTGTTCGGGTTAGGGTTAGGGTTAGGGTTTGGGTTAGGGTTCGGGTAGGGTTAGTGTTAGGGTTCGGGTTAGGGTTAGGGTTAGGGTTAGGGTTAGGTTTTAGGGTTAGGGTTAGGGTTCGGGTTAGGGTTAGGGTTAGGGTTCGGGTTAGGGTTAGGTTTCGGTTTAGGGTTAGGGTTAGGGTTAGGGTTAGGGTTAGGTTTAGAGTTCTGGTTAGGGTTAGGGTTAGGGTTCGGGTTAGGGTTAGGGTTCGGGTTAGGGTTAGGGTTAGGGTTATGGTTAGGGTTAGGGTTAGGGTTCAGGTAGGGTTAGGGTTAGGGTTAGGGTTAGGGTTCGGGTTAGGGTTACGGTTAGGGTTAGGGTTAGGTTTAGGGTTCGGGTTAGGGTTAGGGTCAGGGTTCGGGTTAGGGTAAGGGTCCGGGTTCAGGTTAGGGTTAGGGTTCGGGTTCGGGTTCGGGTTAGGGTTCGGGTTTGGGTTAGGGTTCGGGTTCGGGTTAGGGTTAGGTTAAGGGTTAGGTTTAGGGTTAGGGTTAGGGTTAGGGTTCGGGTTAGGGTAAGGGTTATGGTTTGGGGTCGGGTTCGGGGTAGGGTTAGGGTTCGGGTTCGGGTTAGGGTCGGGTTAGATTTCGGGTTAGGGTTCGGGTTAGGGTTCGGGTTAGGGTTCGGGTTCGGGTTAGGGTTAGGTTTCAGGTTAGGGTTAGGGTAAGGGGTTAGGGTTAGGGTCGGGTTAGATTTCGGGTTAGGGTTCGGGTTAGGGTTCGGGTTCGTGTTCGAGTTCGGGTTAGGGTTAGGATTTGGGTTCGGGTTAGGGTTAGGGTTCGGATTCGGGTTAGGGTTCGGGTTCGGGTTAGGGTTAGGGGTTAGTGTTCAGGTTATGGTTAGTGTTAGGGTTCGGGTTAGGGGTCGGGTTAGGGTTAGGGTTAGGGTTCGGGTTAGGGTTAGGGTTAGGGTTAGGGTTCGGGTTAGGTTTAGGGTTCGGGTTAGGGTTAGGGTTAGGGTTAGGGTTCGGGTTCGGGTTAGGGTTAGGGTTGGGGTTCGGGTTAGGGTTCGGGTTAGGGTTCGGGTTAGGGATAGGGTTAGGGTTAGGGTTCGGTTTCGGGGTTAGGGTTAGGGTTAGGGTTAGGGTTCGGTTTAGGGTTAGGATTCGGTTAAGGTGTTAGGGTTCGGGTTCGGGTTAGGGTCAGGTTTAGTGTTCCGGTTAGGGTTAGGGTTAGGGTTCGGGTTAGGGTTAGGGTTAGGGTTCGGGTTAGGGTTAGGGTTAGGTTTCGGGTTAGGGTTAGGTTTAGGGTTCGGGTTAGGGTCAGGGTTCGGGTTAGGGTTAGGGTTAGGGTTCGGGTTCGGGTTAGCTTTAGGTTTAGGGTTAGGTTTCGGGATAGGGTTAGGGTTCGGGTTAGGGTTAGGGTACGGGTTCGGGTTAGGATTAGGGTTAGGGTTGGATCAGGTTAGGGTTCGGGTTAGGGTTAGGGTTCGAGTTAGGGTTCGGGTTAGGGTTCGGGTTAGGGTTAGATTTAGGGTTAGGGTTCGGGTTCGGGTTAGGGTTAGGGTTCGGGTTCGGGTTAGGGTTCGGGTTAGGGTTAGGTTTAGGTTTCGGGTTAGGGTTAGGGTTAGGGTTGGGTTAGGGTTAGGGTTAGGGTTCGGGTTAGGGTTAGGTTTAGGGTTAGGGTTCGGGTGAGGGTTAGGATTAGGGTTCGGGTTAGGGTTAGGTTTCGGGTTAGGGTTAGGGTTAGGGTTAGGGTTAGGTTTAGAGTTCGGGTTAGGGTTAGGGTTAGGGTTCGGGTTATGGTTAGGGTTCGGGTTAGGGTTAGGGTTAGGGTTATGGTTAGGGTTAGGGTTAGGGTTAGGGTTCGGGTAGGGTTAGGGTTAGGGTTAGGGTTAGGGTTCGGGTTAGGGTTAGGGTTATGTTTTGGGTTCGGGTTCGGGGTAGGGTTAGGGTTCGGTTTCGGGTTAGGGTTCGGGTTCGGGTTCGGGTTAGGGGTTAGGGTTCGGGTTAGGGTTTGGGTTAGGGTTCGGGTTAGGGTTAGGGATAGGGTTATGGTTAGGGTTAGGGTTAGGGTTTGTGTTAGGGTTAGGGTTAGGTTTCGGGTTAGGGTTAGGGTTAGGGTTCGGGTTAGGGTTTGGGTTAGGGTTAGGATTAGGGTTCGGGTTAGGGTTCGGGTTAGTGTTCGGGTTAGAGTTCGGGTTAAGGTTAGGGTTCGGGTTAGGGTTCGGGTTATGGTTCGGGTTAGGGTTCGGGTTCGGGTTAGGGTTCGGGTTCGAGTTAGGGTTCGGGTTAGAGGTAGGGTTAGGGTTAGGGTTAGGTTCTGGTTAGGGTTCGGGTTAGGGTTAGGGTTCGGGTTAGGGTTAGGGTTCGGGTTCAGATTAGGGTTAGGGTTAGGGTTAGGGTTAAGGTTCGGGTTCGGGTTAGGGTTCGGGTTAGGGTTAGGGTTAGGGTTAGGGTTCGGGTTAGGGTTAGGGTTCGGGTTCGGATTAGGGTTAGGGTTAGGGTTCGGGTTCGGGTTAGGGTTCGGGTTCGGGTTCGGGTTAGGGTTAGGGTTCGGGTTCGGGTTAGAGTTAGGGTTCGGGTTCGGGTTCGGGTTAGGGTTAGGTTTTGGGTTAGGGTTAGTGTTAGGGGTTAGGTTGAGGGTCGGGTTAGGGTTCGGGTTAGTGTTAGTGTTAGGGTTAGGGTTCGGATTTGCGTTCGACTTATGGTTAGGGTTAGGTTTAGGGTTCGGGTTAGGGTTAGGGTTAGGGTTCGTGTTAGTGTTAGGGTTCGGTTTAGGGTTAGGTGTTAGGGTTAGTTTTAGGGTTAGGGTTAGGGTTCGGGTTAGGGTTAGGTTTAGGGTTTGGGTTAGGTTTTAGGGTTAGGGTTAGGGTTCGGGTTAGTGTTAGGGTTAGGGTTCGGGTTAGGGTTAGGTTTCGGGTTAGGGTTAGGGTTAGGGTTAGGGTTAGGGTTAGGTTTAGAGTTCGGGTTAGGGTTAGGGTTAGGTTTCGGGTTAGGGTTATGGTTCGGGTTAGGGTTAGGGTAAGGGTTATGGTTTGGGGTCGGGTTCGGGGTAGGGTTAGGGTTAGGGATATGGTTAGGGTTAGGGTTAGGGTTCGGGTTAGTGTTCGAGTAAGGGTTAGTGTTAGGTTTAGCGTTAGGGTTCGGGTTAGGGTTAGGGTTAGGTTTAAGGTTAGGATTAGGGTTCGGGTTAGGGTTAGGGGTTAGGGTTAGGGTTAGGGTTAGGGTTCGGGTTAGGGTTAGGGTTAGTGTTAGGGTTCGGTTTAGGGTTAGGGTTATGGTTCGGGTTAGGGTTAGTTTTAGGGTTAGGGTCGGGTTAGGGTTAGGGTTAGGGTTCGGGTTAGGGTTAGGTTTCAGTTTAGGGTTAGGGTTAGGGTTAGGGTTAGGTTTAGATTTCGGGTTAGGGTTAGGGTTAGGGTTCGGGTTAGGGTTAGGGTTCGGGTTAGTGTTAGGGTTAGGGTTATGGTTAGGGTTAGGTTTAGGGTTCGGGTAGGGTTAGGGTTAGGGTTAGGGTTAGGGTTAGGGTTCGGGTTAGGGTTATGGTTTGGGTTCGGGTTCGGAGTAGTGTTAGGGTTCGGGTTCGGGTTAGGGTTCGGGTTCGGGTTAGGGTTTAGGGTTCGGTTTAGGGTTAGTGTTAGGGTTCGGGTTAGGGTTAGGGTTAGGGTTAGGGTTAGGGTTTGTGTTAGGGTTAGGTTTAGGTTTCGGGTTAGGGTTAGGGTTAGGGTTCGGGTTAGGGTTCGGGTTAGGGTTAGGATTAGGTTTCGGGTTAGGGTTCGGTTTAGGGTTCTGGTTAGGGTTCGGGTTAGTGTTCGGGTTAGGGTTCGGGTTAGGGTTAGGTTTCGGGTTAGTGTTCGGGTTCGGGTTAGGGTTCGGGTTCGGGTTAGGGTTAGGGTTAGGGTTACGGTTAAGTTTAGGGTTAGGGTTAGGGTTAGGGATCGGGTTAGTGTTAGGGTTAGGGTTAGGTTTAGGGTTAGGTTTCGGGTTCGGGTTAGGGTTCGGGTTCGGGTTAGGGTTAGGGTTAGGGTTCGGGTTAGGTTTAGGGTTAGGTTTAGGGTTAGGGATCGGGTTAGTGTTCGGGTTCGGGTTAGGGTTAGGGTTAGGGTTAGGTTTAGGGTTAGGGTTCGGGTTCGGGTTAGGGTTCGGGTTCGGGTTAGGGTTCGGGTTAGGGTTAGGGTTCAGGTTAGGGTTCGGGTTAGGGTTACGGTTCGGTTTCGGGTTAGGGTTAGGTTTCGGGTTAGGGTTAGAGTTAGGGGTTAGGGTTAGGGTCGGGTTAGAGTTCGGGTTAGGGTTCGGGTTAGGGTTCGGGTTAGGGTTAGTGTTAGGGTTAGGGTTCGGATTAGCTTTCGATTTAGGGTTAGGGTTTGGTTTAGGGTTCGGGTAGGGTTAGTGTTAGGGTTCGGGTTAGGGTTAGGGTTAGGGGTTAGGGTTAGGGTCGGGTTAGGGTTCGGGTTAGGGTTAGTGTTAGGGTTAGGGTTCGGATTAGCGTTCGATTTAGGGTTAGGGTTTGGTTTAGAGTTCGGGTAGGGTTAGTGTTAGGGTTCGGGTTAGGGTTAGGGTTAGGGTTAGGTTTAGGTTTTAGGGTTAGGGTTAGGGTCCGGGTTAGGGTTAGGGTTAGGGTTCGGGTTAGGGTTAGGTTTCGGGTTAGGGTTACGGTTAGGGTTAGGGTTAGGTTTAGGGTTAGGTTTAGACTTCGGGTTAGGTTTACGGTTAGGATTCGGGTTAGGGTTAGGGTTCGGGTTAGGTTTAGGGTTAGGGTTATGGTTAGGGTTAGGGTTAGGGTTCAGGTAGGGTTAAGGTTAGGGTTAGGGTTAGGGTTCGGGTTAGGGTTAGGTTTAGGGTTAGGGTTAGGGTACGGGTTAAGGTTCGCGTTAGGGTTCGGGTTAGGGTTAGGGTTCGGGTTCGGGTTAGGGTTAGGGTAAGGGTTAGGTTTAGGGTTAGGGTTAGGGTTAGGGTTCGGGTTAGGGTAAGGTTTATGGTTTGGGGTCAGGTTCGGGGTAGGGTTAGGGTTCGGATTCGGGTTAGGGTTAGGGTTATGGTTAGGGTTAGGGTTAGGGTTCAGGTAGGGTTAGGGTTAGGGTTAGGGTTAGGGTTCGGGTTAGGGTTAGGGTTAGGGTTAGGGTATGGGTTAGGGTTCGGGTTAGGGTTCGGGTTAGGTTTAGGGTTCGGGTTCGGGTTAGGGTTAGGGTAAGGGTTAGGTTTAGGGTTAGGGTTAGGGTTCGGGTTCGGGTTAGGGTTAGGGTTAGGGTTTGGGGTTAGGGTTAGTGTCGGGTTAGATTTCGGGTTAGGTTTCGGGTTAGGGTTAGAGTTAGGGGTTAGGGTTAGGTTCGGATTAGAGTTCGGGTTAGGGTTCGGGTTAGGGTTTGTGTTAGGGTTAGGGTTCGGATTAGCGTTCGAGTTAGGGTTAGGGTTAGGTTTAGGGTTCGGGTTAAGGTTAGGGTTAGGGTTCGTGTTAGTGTTAGGGTTCGGGTTAGGGTTAGGTGTTAGGGTTAGTGTTAGGGTTAGGGTTAGTGTTCGGGTTAGGGTTAGGGTTAGGGTTTGGGTTAGGGTTAGGGTTCGGGTTAGGGTTAGGGTTAGGGTTCGGGTTAGGGTTAGGTTTCGGGTTAGGGTTAGGGTTAGGGTTAGGGTTAGGGTTAGGTTTAGAGTTCTGGTTAGGGTTAGGGTTAGGGTTCGGGTTAGGGTTAGGGTTCGGGTTAGGGTTAGGGTTAGGGTTATGGTTAGGGTTAGGGTTAGGGTTCAGGTAGGGTTAGGGTTAGGGTTAGGGTTAGGGTTCGGGTTAGGGTTACGGTTAGGGTTAGGGTTAGGTTTAGGGTTCGGGTTAGGGTTAGGGTCAGGGTTCGGGTTAGGGTAAGGGTCCGGGTTCAGGTTAGGGTTAGGGTTCGGGTTCGGGTTCGGGTTAGGGTTCGGGTTTGGGTTAGGGTTCGGGTTCGGGTTAGGGTTAGGTTAAGGGTTAGGTTTAGTGTTAGGGTTAGGGTTAGGGTTCGGGTTAGGGTAAGGGTTATGGTTTGGGGTCGGGTTCGGGGTAGGGTTAGGGTTCGGGTTCGGGTTAGGGTCGGGTTAGATTTCGGGTTAGGGTTCGGGTTAGGGTTCGGGTTAGGGTTCGGGTTCGGGTTAGGGTTAGGTTTCAGGTTAGGGTTAGGGTTAGGGGTTAGGGTTAGGGTCGGGTTAGATTTCGGGTTAGGGTTCGGGTTAGGGTTCGGGTTCGTGTTCGAGTTCGGGTTAGGGTTAGGATTTGGGTTCGGGTTAGGGTTAGGGTTCGGATTCGGGTTAGGGTTCGGGTTCGGGTTAGGGTTAGGGGTTAGTGTTCAGGTTATGGTTAGTGTTAGGGTTCGGGTTAGGGGTCGGGTTAGGGTTAGGGTTAGGGTTCGGGTTAGGGTTAGGGTTAGGGTTAGGGTTCGGGTTAGGTTTAGGGTTCGGGTTAGGGTTAGGGTTAGGGTTAGGGTTAGGGTTCGGGTTCGGGTTAGGGTTAGGGTTGGGGTTCGGGTTAGGGTCCGGTTTAGGGTTCGGGTTAGGGATAGGGTTAGGGTTAGGGTTCGGTTTCGGGGTTAGGGTTAGGGTTAGGGTTAGGGTTCGGTTTAGGGTTAGGATTCGGTTAAGGTGTTAGGGTTCGGGTTCGGGTTAGGGTCAGGTTTAGGGTTCCGGTTAGGGTTAGGGTTAGGGTTCGGGTTAGGGTTAGGGTTAGGGTTCGGGTTAGGTTTAGGGTTAGGTTTCGGGTTAGGGTTAGGTTTAGGGTTCGGGTTAGGGTCAGGGTTCGGGTTAGGGTTAGGGTTAGGGTTCGGGTTAGCTTTAGGTTTAGGGTTAGGTTTCGGGATAGGGTTAGGGTTCGGGTTAGGGTTAGGGTTCGGGTTCGGGTTAGGATTAGGGTTAGGGTTGGATCAGGTTAGGGTTCGGGTTAGGGTTAGGGTTCGAGTTAGGGTTCGGGTTAGGGTTCGGGTTAGGGTTAGATTTAGGGTTAGGGTTCGGGTTCGGGTTAGGGTTAGGGTTCGGGTTCGGGTTAGGGTTCGGGTTAGGGTTAGGTTTAGGTTTCGGGTTAGGGTTAGGGTTAGGGTTGGGTTAGGGTTAGGGTTAGGGTTCGGGTTAGGGTTAGGTTTAGGGTTAGGGTTCGGGTGAGGATTAGGATTAGGGTTCGGGTTAGGGTTAGGTTTCGGGTTAGGGTTAGGGTTAGGGTTAGGGTTAGGTTTAGAGTTCGGGTTAGGGTTAGGGTTAGGGTTCGGGTTATGGTTAGGGTTCGGGTTAGGGTTAGGGTTATGGTTAGGGTTAGGGTTAGGGTTAGGGTTCGGGTAGGGTTAGGGTTAGGGTTAGGGTTAGGGTTCGGGTTAGGGTTAGGGTTATGTTTTGGGTTCGGGTTCGGGGTAGGGTTAGGGTTCGGTTTCGGGTTAGGGTTCGGGTTCGGGTTCGGGTTAGGGGTTACGGTTCGGGTTAGGGTTTGGGTTAGGTTTCGGGTTAGGGTTAGGGATAGGGTTATGGTTAGGGTTAGGGTTAGGGTTTGTGTTAGGGTTAGGGTTAGGTTTCGGG